>JASANN010000586.1:169663-208108 GCA_031762395.1 Calameuta pygmaea
AGAGAGATAGAGAGAGAGAGAGAGAGAGAGAGAGAGAGAGAGAGAGAGAGAGAGAGAGAGAGAGAGAGAGAGAGAGATTTATTTATTGGAAGGGAAAAGGATGGGAATATGTATACAAGTGAATTTACTCCGAGGCTGTTTAATCCTGAGGCTTTGCTCTTGGGAGCATCGAGCATGTATTATACAGCAGTCACATCAGAGTTACCAACCGTGAAAAGCCTTTGTGCCAGTCTTTGTTCTGAAACTTTTGACTTTAGCTATCCTGTATTCTGGTAATACTCGGCAGCTCTCTCGGTCTCGAGGACTATTTCCTTCGAGGATCGTTTCCGCCCTGGTGTGTAACTTCTAAAATGCGACAGGGCTCAGCCGAGTTGGCCAACTCTTGAGAGAGAGAGAGAGGGAGAGAGGAGATGGGGGGAGGATTATGAAAAGAGGTAAAAAAAAAGAAATTTTGTCTGGAGTGTACCAGCGGAGGTTCACCGTTTACTTTTGGTATATTACGATCGTGTCCTCTAATTTCCAAGTTTTAAAGTAACTTTTCACCGAGAGTGCCAGCTGAGCGATGATTAATTGCTTCAGGTATCGTCCACGAAATTGTTAAGGGGGATCAAGCGTGAAAATGAGAACAATTTATGGTCTGTTTTTTCGGAGTCGTTTTAATTATTTGAAACGGTAATTTTTTTTAATAAATTATTTGGAAAATTTTTTAACTGAGTGTACAGCTGGGCTTTGGTTATCATTGTTATTTGGTAGACGAATGAATTTGGGGTTGTTATTCATTCGTAGGTAACTTCATGTCTAGTAGTCGGAATTATGAAGTTTGTGAAATTTTGATTTTTCTGTGATTTTAGTTACTTTTTGAAAATTATATTTAAATTGAGTGGTCTCGTTATGAATCTTGATTATAAAATATTTCATAAATATTGCACGAGAGGAACTTTATATAAGTAACGTCAGGTAAGGATAGACCGATAGTGAAAAAGGGAAAAATGATTGATTTTGCGGTTAAATCAAAAATATTTTTTTTTATTGCGAATCAATTGCGCAAATTTCGTGATTGAAAAACTAATTATTTGTAGGTGATGTATTAATTTTTTAATTAATATTTAGGCTATATCGATACAGCATCCTTGGTACAGAGAACAATACTTGAAGATCTTTCTCGGAATTAGAATCGGGGACTGAAATTTTTACATGGTAATTATCCCAAAAAAATTTCAAATAAATAAAAAAAGTTTTTTTTATGCTTTTTTTAAACCCTGCAAATTTCATTTATTTCACAGTCATACGACGCTACCTGGTGTCCCATTTGCGATAAGCAGGTAAGCTCAAAGTGCCGAGACACGAACGAGCTGCTTCGACATATTCGCAAATGTCATTCAACGGAGTCCAGCGATAATCCAGAATATCAGGTACTTGAATCGCGTAGTAAGGATGGAAATGGGGTGGGGGAAAAAAAAAAAAACAGAAAATTCTTTTGAAGTTATCCGAATGGAGTTCTTTTGCATAGGAAACTCCCCATGCAAATAGGTAACGATATAGAGATACATGGACTAATAACAGTGTCTGGTGTAACTTTGCACATAGGATCCCATAAGCCACTATATGCATTTCCATATCGCGTGGATCAAGTACCTACAGTAACTCAAGCACGCGTGGGAAACTCACGAAAGCTCGCGTGACACATTTAAATAACGTGTTAAGCTGCGGCCCAATTAAGATTAAACTGAACAGCTTAACTTAATGTATCCGAACCCTCGACAGTAGAATAATTCTAGACTTACATTGTATACCTGAGATTTTTTTTGAATTCCTTCTAAAATAGAATTGAAAAAATTTTTTTTGATTCAAAAGGAACAAAAAAAAAATTGGAACTTTTTTGCATCGCTTGTATCGAGAAAATCGACGTCAGTGATTTTGAATGAATTTTGACAGGAACCGGAAGTTGGCTTAAACGCAAGGGAAAATTTACTGGAAAAGAAAGTTTGCAAAGATCCCACGTGTTTGACCGATGGAAAAGTGCAACGGAGAGTCTACGCGACACGTGGTAGTTCAATGTGAATTTTTGAGGTATTAGGAAATTTCAGTTAAATTGACAAATTTACAGTTGATACCTGGAAAAGACATAGCGAGAGAAAAATTTGTCCGAAATGTCAAAGGGAAGCGACACCCACTCTTCATTCTCGTGGGAACAAATTGACCACCACTCACGTGGCGGCTGTTTGGTTATTAGGGTACGTTTAATTGGTCAATTAAAAAAATTAAATTCACATACCCGACTCTACGCGGAATTCAGGTAGAAAACGTGAAAAAAAAGGTTGTATTTCAAATAGAAAATTACTAGTAAATTTTTTAACTACGGTCACGATTTTTTTTTTTTTTCATTCACGTATACAAATTACACGTAGGATAATGAAAAGGAAACAAAAGTGACTTCGAATTTCAGCAGCTGTTGGCCATTTTGTTTCGCGCCGTTAATGACGAAAAGAGCTAAGAAGTTTCGTATGGTCTGTCCGCTGTGCGGTTATCTTTATGGCATCTTCGAAGATACGAATAACGGATTGTCAGCCAGAGCAAACGAATCAGAAGATTTGCAAGCGCGACTTTCATCCCCGCCTGAAAATTTTCGCGAGTTAGCTTTGCGCGACAGACTCGAAGAAAATTCAGTGACTGTTAATAATAAATAAACATTTTTTCAATTAATTGAAAAAAAAGAAAATTACAAACTAATTAATATTCGTCTATTTGTATTTTGCAATTTCACCTAGAGACCAAAAATTGCAAAAATAAAATGCATCCTCCGATAGCTCGGGCAAATCTAGCTGCTAAGAATTAAATGAAAAATAAAATTTGACAATTTTTCCACAGGGACGTAGTAACAAAAGGGGCTTATAGAATGCGGTAGAAAAACGGTTTAATCGGGCGAAAACTTCGATTCTTCCACCACTCGGTATTTTTATCGCACTTTTGTATACTTGTTATTCTATCTTTTTTTCTATCTTTCTCTTGAAAAAGAGAATAGTAAAAAAAGAAAAAAATGCAACGAATGAGCGTATCATTAATAAGCCACTGCAAGGCAGTTAGACTCTAGCACGCTGGTGCTCTAGTTAAAAAAAAAAAAAAAAATACAAGTTCACGAGGGCAACCTCAATTCTCAAGGCGAACTTGCCGTTTGCATGAACGCGACTTAAGTGTCGCAGATGAAAAGATCACGATCTTATTTACGTCCTTCTAAAGTACACGTGGATTCCGTGCCGAGAGTTAATTAGTGTCAGGAGCAAAAAGGATTAATATGGTGCAAGGCGATACAATTACAGAAATAATTCACCTGGCAACTCCTCGTACGGTAACATTGCGATAATCCATGCACATAAATGCATATGCACATACAGCAACGTAAGGACAAACCCGGCGGTTAACATTAGAAACGTAATGAAGCTTTTCAAAGATACGTGTAACTGCTCCCGATATGACGTTATTATTTCCACTCAGTTTTTCGCATCACGTATTTCATAAACGTGCAATTAAAACATGGCAAACACGAAAATGCAGTTTCATTAGTTTCCCTGCATTTTTTACCGACCAATCTCGATGCACTTGAAACAAAAAAAAAATGCACGCGATGCAAAATTGTTCTATGGGTAGAAAGTATCGAGTAACAGAAAGAAAAAAAAAAAGTTTCTAAAACTTTTTAATTCCAGTGCAGCGTCTGTTATCATAAATTGCATAAATCAAGATCGAGATTAAGTCTATTAAAAGATAAGATCAATCGATCGTTCGAGCCTGAATTAATCTCAAAAAATGCATCGATGTCAATGAGAAAGAAAAAAATATTTTCCACCAAAGGTTCGTACTAGTTAAAAAAAAAAAAAATAATAATTCTTTATAATTTCATCTCACTAATCGTCCTAATTTTTCTTATCGATCTTATCAATCCAGTCGAGACGTGGAAATGGCACTCGAGAAGATTACTGTGTCCATCGTGCAATCAGGAATCCGTTCCGTTAATTTCCGTAAAGCAGCACAAGTTCACGAGTTCGCATCTGGGCGCCTTGTGTCTCTTAGGGTTAGTACACACGAGATGGATAGACGGCAGAGCACTGCGAGATAACGCTGAGCTATTTGATACGAATTCAAGCGAGTAGACTTTTCTGGTCCAGCACGTCGTTCATCATACGCTCTATTCTTGGAGAAGCTGGGGACACAAATCCCAGGATACATTAATTGTGCCGTTTGTTCAGGCGCCATATGCGTTTTCAGGTGCTGGCCGTTGTGCTTTATGCCGCTAACGACGAGTCGTGATAAACGGACACGCATGGTGTGTCCAGTATGTGGTTACGATTATGGCACACGTGTGGGAAGTAAGTGCAGCTTGTTGCAGAGCTGCAGTAAACAATTGCCAGAAGCGCATCCGGTTAGGAGGAAATTTACCGAAAATAAATCCATCACTTGTTTCGGATATCCCGAGAGGAAATTGCACTTTGAACAGATTCCGGTAAACACGGTAAGATCTGTGGTTAAAAAAAAAAATTTCAAAAATTATTATCATCATAATTATGAAAGATTTTAATGTTAAGTTGTTATTGTTATTCAGCAGAATTGCGACATTATGGAAAGTGGATGCAGAAGTAGAAATAATCTTATTTCATCCACACGCAATCCTCAGTATCATCAGAATCAATTTATAGACGGCGAGCAGAGCGAATGTCAATTTTGTAGGAGTCGATCGATACCGAGATTACAAAACGACGTAATTGATGGACATTACGATTACGATTATCACGTAAATGATGCAAATTATTATTACGATAATCCTAACCAGTAATCGGAAATGGATAATGTGCAAAAGTAATGTGAGATTCGTAAAGGAATAATATTTCGAAAAATCAATGTTGTGCGATATAAAAAATTTTTTCAAATCACTATAGGTACTCCGATAAAAGTCAACCCCCATATTAACCACCATAAACCATCATTCATAACGATACATAAAACTAAGGCGGGTTGCGAGTCGCAAGAATAAAGGCAAGTATGGGGAATGATTCTCATCTTGAAAACCTTGATCCGACGTTTATCGTGGTCAAAGCGGTCGTGCGCGAAGGGCATCCTTTTTTGCGAAAGTCCGTTTCATGGTTTTTAGGCAAAGATTTAGTAATTTCAAGGTAACCACACATCCACCATAAGACGTACCGATAAAAAGGACATTGCTGAAGTAAATAAAAAAAAATAAATATTTTTATTAAAAAAAAAAAAAAAAAAAAAGAGAAAAAAAAGGATATCAAAATGTTTTAATATAAAAATTGAATAAACAATCCTTCTCCCTGTTATTTCATTATCCATTGTTATTGCGTAGTCATAAAGAACGATGCGACACTTGCTCGCTAATGGTTCAAGAGTAAACTAAACCCTATTAAAGCTTAGCGACCGAACCGTCGTCGCTGGAGCACGTAACAGGCATAAAATGATGAAAGCAATCTTGGCGCTGATCTCGCGGTGCCCACAGTAGGTGGAAAGATGGAACCTAGCCTAACCTACCGTGGGAGCGGTTGTTTCAGAACCCAGAACCATCGGGGATAGTAACACAATAAGATCTTGGTACATTCGCCCGGGCAAGTGGTATGAGTACTATAAGAAGAGCCATATAATTAGCATTGCTAACCTCTCTCGTATTGGCATGGTTCGCTAGCCACGCAACAAGAGCTTAACTCCAGACTCTACCGGGTTGTACTGTTTAAATGGATTCCACCTGTACCCGTCATACCGTAATCAATACACCATCGCCGCGTCGCTCGAAATCGGTTCAAATCGCTTAAGATAGCATCTTTACATATTTTCCCGTAGAACTCGCCACTGTTAGTTACAGTTCTTCTTAACGGGTCTTTCTTACGAAATTGGATGCTTGATAAATAATTTATGGATTAGTGTAAAATGAGTTTTTTTTTTTTTAAAAAAAGATATTTGTGAGACGAAAAATATAGGTGATTGCTGGAAATAATTTTTATGGTAAATATCAAAAAGTAATAAAATTCGAAAAAAATTATTTTTCATTGAAGCTAGAATCGAGGTGGTAAAATTAAAATTTCTATTGGTTATGTAAGTGGGAAATTGTATAGTCGTAAGTCGGAATGACAGTGTGACGTATAGCTGAAGTAGTCGTAATGTCCGTAGGACGCAGGTAAAAGGCCGAGTTGAATGACACCGCGAACAGTCGCATAAATTCATTTGACAAAGAAATTACGAAGTTGGCGTCAGTTCGAGTCCGTGAAAACTGGCTAAATTAAACTTCAACTGCTATTATAATAAGAGGTTTTGCCAGGAAGTAAGTTTAAAATGGTCTAGGACAAGCCGGCTGGAGTCTTTAGGCGAATTAGAGCGGCGCAAGTTCATCCCTCATTCTACCCTCTCGGGATGCAATTTACGAGTATAAGAATCTGCACCGAGTCAGTTATAAATCTGAAGGATGGGGTCGTACGAGGAAAACGGATAAATGGCAGAAAACTGGAAGGATAAAACCTAAGAAACAGTTGAGACGGAAAGTAAACTGACGTACGTCTACCATTTATTTTCATCAACGTTACCAAAACTCCATTACGGCATCTTATCATCGCACCGTCCGATATCGAAAGAGTTTAAAAAAAATTGAGCGAGCCGTTCGGTACGTCAAAAAACATTTCCAAAATAATATTCATATTTTTATTCACCCCTCTCCTCCGTCTCATTCCCATAAATCGATAAGACACCCGACGGTCCTAAAATCTATAATGCCAAAAAATAATCCTCTAATCATAATTCCCATACTCTTCGTACGAATACATAGCCGGACGTATCTAACCTCCTTCTGATAACTATGGCCGCCACGAACCTAAGGCAAGACCGTATTATTCCGGTTATACAGGGGGTTATGAATAACCTTGGCGCGGTGGCGCTGCGGCAATATTACACAGCGCAGGATTAGCAAGGAGTAATTCAGAGCTGGATGGGTGAAACATGTAAACGCTTCGTGTGTTTACAGGAGGGGGGAGGAGGAGGAGGAGGAGGAGGGTCGGGTATTGCCAGGCTGTAAAGCGTAAAGGGGGATGGCAAAGAGTAGGTAGGCTGACGTTAAGGGTGCGAGAATAGGATATAGGAGTATATACATATATTACATACGTAGTAGTCGTATATCTACTTACCTAGGTACATGTAAGGGTACATAAAGTATATACATATATATATACTTTCAAATACGTAACGGTACCATATATACATATATACACTCAGAGTGTGAACGGTACCAGGGCTGATAGCGTTATCGCAACGTGGTTAAGATTCCTACTCCAGTTCCTGCTCCAATGTTTCCTGTCTGCCCCTGGTATCTCTTGCGTGCTTCTCATCCCTTACGTATCTCACATTCGCATACTCACAATCAGCTTTCGCTCTCTCCCTGTTTCTCCCGTCCTCCTCCCTGTACGAAATTCACCCTGCCGGCGGTAATGAGTCAACTTCACTTTAATTAGAAGTGAAGCAAATACCCAGAGACACTGTCTATAAGGAAGCAGCCAAGTTTCGCGTGTCGTGTGATGATTTTTGGAGAGATTTTTTTTTAATTAAGAAAATTTATTTATTCGATAGATCATATTTGTCAAAATTTTTTTTTTAATTATAACGACTGGGATGATTATTTGATAGGAGTCTAGGACACTTAATTAGGTTACGGATACGATTACGCGTAGGTGCAAATTTTTTTAATACTGTGTGGACTCGGCTTAAGGTACTGTGCTTGGTATAATTAAAATCGCTAGCGCCTGGTTGTTAAATGCTGGTTTTACGTAGAAACTCCCTGAAATTTAGTTTCTATCGTTTTTATGACACAAAGTAACATCCCTTTGCAGTCGCTCGACGCGATTCTCTTATCGCGTCGCGGCTTGGTGGCTACATGCAAATGCGCCGTGAATGAAGTCTCTGTCTTGCTGTTTCAAAAAGCCGTTGTAAATACGTCATTGGGAGAGAAAGCTTAGTTTGTTTACGAGCAACGGGATGAAATTTACTTCGTCGCACTCTGGTGGGTAGAATCTTTTTTTAGATGAAAATCATAAAATATATTCCCGTCGTGATTGCACGGTAAAAGAGCGCTTTGTTTTTATCTCTGGTACTCGTTCTCGTGTTTTAAAGCTTTCAAAAATTTGATTTGGATTTTCTTTCTTTTTTTCGTTTTCTTCATCACGTCGTTGATCCTTATCGTGAAAAATAAATATTTTTGCTTATTAACTTATTGGCAAAAATTTTTTAACACGTCGAGAGCCGATATCTGTCACGTGGTTTTTCTTAAGGGTAAATTTTCACTTGGGCGAATAACAAAATGAATTTTTGTAAACGTCAGAATGACGATTTTCGTAGTTGCGAAAATTTTACCAAAGAGATTCATTAGGGCGGTCGGCACGCCAGGACACTAATGGCTCGTGCTCCACTTTCATTTTACGAATACTCGGAATCGCGCCGTGTGAATAACAACCGCAACGGCATCCGTTGCATTAGACTGTAACTTCCACGTGGGAATGGACAGCTGTATTTTGCGTAATTAATATTCACGCCTATCGCGAATTCCTTTAACGTGTTAAACGGCTCGACGGCGACACCGACTCTAGATATACATAGGATCTATCCGACGATTATATTTTTGAACGAAAAAGATTTGATCACGTTAAAGTGTCTACACAGTGGTCATTAATTAATGATTATTTTTAAACCTCGTGTTGTGTAATTAAAACGGTTTGTAATAACGATTAAAAATTTTTTAATCACGAGATAATTCGTCTTAACGATACGCGCGCGGACGAATTCAAAATTTTATAGGCAAACTGTGACGTTCCGCTTTTCGCTTAATAACGCGTAATTACATTTTAAATATTAATTCGATCGATCGAGCAGATTACAAAAATTATCTTTAATTAAAAATCCAACAATCGTCCCTGACCCACCACGTGGTGTACGCCACGTGTATACTGTGTACATAAAAAATTAATACCCATAAGTAATAACATAAAAAAGTGAAAAAAAAAGAATTCATAATTTTTGTAGGTGGATCTAAGAGATACGCTCTTAAAAATTTAATAGGAAAATTTACGACCTTAATTCATTTAATACGCACAAGGATGACAAAGCCCGAAAAAAAAAAGTTTCGTTCCATGAAAATAGGTATTAGGATTAATTTTAAAAACCAGTGAGTCTTGCGAGTCACGTGCTCCTCCGTGATATTAGCGAAATTTGCATGTGAAGCTGATATCCGAAAAACTATAATGAAATTAAAAAAAAATAATTAAAAATGATTTCTCACCCACAGATACTCCATTCCCCCTCAAATTATCACGTACCGTTTATCATTTCCAATAACCCAGCATCCCTGGTCAAAAAGATCCCAGCAGTACCACTGATTACGATGCACGGCAAATGCCCCAATCCATTACGTAACGATGCATTGCCAAACGTTAGTACAAGCCAGACGCCATATCGTACAGATAATAGATCGATTCTGCACGGTTAATCTAAGCGGTGTATCTCAGCCGTGAGATAACAAGCAGATCCGTTATCCATGTATCTGCCAATAGCATATTGACAAGGAGCCACCGATAACAGCCAAACTCAAAATAGTAACTCTTGAAATGTTCGTTTTTCTCAACCCGAGAAACGACCAGGCAATTCGATTCCCAAGGAAACTCGATACAGCCCAATTGTCATTTCCTACAGGCGCAGCGCCTCGAGCGCGATAAATAAAAATAAAAATGACATAATAAAAACATCAAAAGCTAAGCTTCTACCCGTTCGCTTTTATACAGCAAAACTAACCCGCGGATTAACACGACTGCGTTTTACACGAAATTTCGCATACGTCAGCCGTTAGAATCCAGCTCGAGGCATTGTCCGCTTTTTAACGATTACCGACCATGCTGGACCAAACACAGCATCCTTTACCGGTCCAGGTCCTCCTGCAACACGAGGGTGGTTCGGCACGAACAAGCAACCTGACTGGTGTGCAGGCACCCTAAACGCTAAAAAATCTCGTTATTACATCCGTATTTTACAGTCGAGCCTTGGGATCTGCCCTTATTCTTTTTTATATTACACCCGGTACCAACCTACCCCTTATCCATCCACAGGCCGTCCCGCTACTCGACGCCCTTAAAATATTCACTACGGCTCTATACGGTTGCCCATAAGGGTTGCCCCTTACCGTCTAACCCGCTGTTCGTGATGCCTGTTAGCGTCTGGTTATTTCCAAAGATTTTATCCACTAGCGATCTCGCCCACGTGCGTCAATGAAAATTCAGCAACGTATTTTCAGGACCGCAATCGTATTTTTCATTTTTTTTTTCATGCTTCCACACCGTACCTATATATCTGTAGGTAACGTGTTACATATATGTATACCATACACCTATGCCAACGTTACTGTACCATCTATTTATTTAACGGATTAAAATCTTCATTCGATTTCTACGGCCCTGGGGGTCGTGCATTTGATAACGCGGACAGCAGTTTTGTTTGTTTACTTTTAACGTGACGTAAACGCACGCGCGTTTCATTGGCATTTCAGCTGCCGGAGCATGAAATTACATTGACGATAATATATAACTGCTGAATAACAAATAGATCCATTAGTACAACTATGTATAGAGTCTGCTCTGTATAGTTTGTTTATGGTGACGCTTTGTACCGGCTGTAAGCAGTTGCAACGTAAACTCCTTTATATGCCATAAACGCACGCACGAGTTTCCGGTCTTCAGTCTTCTACGAGGTTCCCCTTGAAAGTACATCCTATAGATAAAACGTATACGAGACTGCCTGGAGAAGTTTCACCGTAAACTATAGTTTATATAGGAAAATTTTCAGGGTTTAGGTATACTAAAGTCATAGATATATAATCATTGGTATATATATATATGTGCGTGAGTGTATATGGCTGACATAGGAGATATACGTATATAAGGTCTTTGAAATTTTCACGTAATTTCTCCGAATGCAATTAAACTCACGTGCGGGTGTCTCGGGCGCACGATCGCTAAAATTGGCTCATGGAAAGCCGCCTTTTAACGTAATTCAAAGTGACGAGCCTCTTACAGATAATATTACAAAGGTAAGAGCACCGAGCCTTGGAAATTCATAAGGTCTAATCTCGTTGCAGTGCCGAGAGCAACATGGCGCCTTTGTGCAACGTGTATATAAGAAAGCTTAATAAAGCAACGCGGTTTTGAACACGAGAATAATAAGAAATTGAATCGTTCATTGTAAATAGCAACGAGCGACAAGGATATTTTTTTTGTGAATATATATATATATATATATATATAAAGCACGTGTAACTTCGTATACTTTTATCGTATATATATATATATATATATATATATATATATATAGTGGAAGCGATGATCGCTTTGAGTCTCTGACCTATAGAGTTACCCTAGATAATAACGTTGCACTTTATTTCCGTCGTTGTGCTTGTGCAAGAGAGATAAAGTGCAACATGATCTTTACATGCTGCATTACGACCCTGTCGTAAAGTAGTAACGCCCGTGTGTGTATCCGTTCGGTCAATCCTGGATCGATCTGACGGGGTGTAAAACTTTCGAATGGATAAGCACGCGATAACGAGGAAACTATTTTTTTATATCGAACTTTTTAGGAGGGGGGGGGGGGGGAGAAAAAATTTATGCGAGGATAGAGAAACGTGTGTATTTTTGTGCGAATGCAGTTTTCTCACGTGTTTCGGGGGATATACGGGTGCCACGTGGTCGATGTCGGGACAGAAATAATTGTCAGCTAAATTTTTACCTGGTATCGAGAAACGTAGAGCGGAGACTTGTGGACGTGTTAAAAAGGGGGTTAACGAGAGATATAATTAAAAGCATATTTTCTCTGTGTTAAAAGGACTGTTTATTCGTCGAATTTAAGGGGCGGCCCGGTGAGCGAGGAGAAAAGTTGAATACAAACGTAATTAGAACGGCATTATATCTGGCGAGTTTTCGCTACGGGAATTTTCAATGCACCAGGTGTTCGCGTGTAGTCGAGTTCCGGGGGAAATTTTCCGCGACGAGAATAACACGAGGATGATAAAAAAAAAAGTGTTATTTCCGCGGTATAGGACACACGGGAAATTGACTGCGATCGTACATGGAAACTTATAATTTTATTCTCCTGTCAATAATACCACGTGCGAGTGACAGCGTCAACGTTCTCGAGTGACGGTTTATCCTCGACAAGTTTTTCATTCGACCAGCAATAAATGACAGGGAAGAAAGAAAAAGTTTCTTTTGCAGCAATAATAACGTAAGCGAAATTTATGTGTATTATGGATATCAATAATACGTTTGGATAGCGGGGCTGTATTTTTGTAAGGATTATTCGCGATCGATGACTGTATGTAGAGCTGGGCTTCGGTACTCCTGTACGTATAAAAATCTACCCTGTGACGATTATATACGAATTTCACAAGGATAAAAAAGTATAGCAAGTTAAGAAATTTTTTATTTAAAGGAACAGTCGAAGGAAAATATACGGATGGTGACAGCACGTTAAAAAATTTCTCAAAATCAAACTGAAAAACAGGGGGAAGGGGGAGATAAAAAGAGAAAAAATAAGAGGAAAGGTGGCAAAAGAAGAATCTCGTATTGAACTGTTAACGAGTGTCTCCTTGCGTTTACGATTCTATCGATTAATTGATCTCTCTCTCTCTCGCTCTCCTTTCGGGTATGGGGATGGTTTTCATGTGTCGAAATTTCATCGAATTTTGATGCCACCCTATAGCAGTCCGTTTTAGGAGGCATCGTAAGCCTGGTGAAAACTAAATCATTCAGGCCCTCATTAACCCACATTACCGGAGCATTTGTGCTATTTGTTTCGGCATTTTGTGGTTCGGTATTAAAACTAGACTTGGTAATTATCCATTCCGAGCGTTTCTGACTTGAACGCTATATAGCAGACACATATATATATATATATATATAAATTGAAAAAAAATTTCAAGCTTATCATCACCACATTTAATCTTTATCACACCTTTCCCCTTCCCCTCTTACCATCTTATGCATACGTCATCTCACATTACCCCCACTCCGACTACCCTGTCGGAAACTATCAAAGCACATTGGTGTCTACCGACCGATACGTTGCTGTAATTTCCAGCCTACAATTGGCAGATTGATGTGGCGCATCGACGCGATTACAGGGGTTGTCATATACACGAATTAAACGAACGCATTAAAATCTCAATGACACTGGACTTAATGCATGTCTCGATTAAGTGCATTATCTCTGTCTATAATTTTAATAAATGTATAATATATTGATCGAGTCACACAATCAATTACGAGCAACGTTATTTGATACACGTATAGCGCAGCCCATATCGAATTTCAAGATTGCAATGCGGTCTTACCAGGAGTTAAATAATTTTATACTACAATCCGAAGGGGGCCTATTTTATCGTGGACCGTTAATGTAACTAATGGTATCATCGGGAAGCTGCGCATCTTGAATTCGCGTAACTCTTCCATCGTGTAAACGTAACTTCCGTGACTATGGAGAACTGGATGTTGGTATCACGCTATAACATTAGTTAGGTTTAACGAACTACGTCATATAGCTATCATATGGTATGAGTAACGTAATCGAGGGTTGAAAGTCATATATAAAGATATATACAGATGCCATAAAATAGTAAAGTAAAAGATTTCGAAGGTAAATAATAAAATTTAGTAGTTAACCAGCCTTAGCGAAAGATCAACAAGTTATCGCAGTCGGTAAGGCAGTGTAACAATTTCTGTATCACAAGGTTGGCAAATGAGTTACAGAAACAAGTAACCGTAAATTAATAAACCGGTACAGTCTGTTCGTAATACCTCTGAGAGTACGTCTGGCCTTGTATCTCTCTCTCTCTCTCTCTCTCTCTCTCTCTCTCTCTCTCTCTCTCTCTCTCTCTCCTTTTTGCTGCAGTTACTGTATACGGGGATACGGAGGTCAGTTGCTAATTGATTCAGAGAAAAGTTTTATGTGGAACGCGAGCACCCGAGAGGTGGAATGAAGTTGCGGCTAGGCATGGAGAAAGAGAGAAAAATCTCTTCCGACTCCTTGATATAATTCCTGGTCCACGAGGCTGTAACCCCACGTACAAAGTATTTTGTTCGAAGCACGTTGCGAGCACAAGCGCAGGTGCTGTTACTTTTTAATTAGACCACGTTAATAGGCGACGGCTTACATTACCGTGCAGTTTGGTATGCTAAATTAGTACTACAGTAAAACCGATGAAATTCATAATTTTAAATGTGCAAATGACAACGCGTTTAAGTAACACATACGAATTGCACGAGTGACGGAAGTAAATAAAAATTCGTTAAAGCGCGTAAACATATATATATATATATTACGAAAAGAAAATTATTATTATCCATTTACACCGTGCATTAGGTGTAAATTTAATTTTATATAAAATATATTTTCGCAGTCCCTATCTTTTCAGTATCTTCAGATCTGAAGATCCTTATCGGCAGCATGAAATTGTTCGTTGCGATGTAATTCGAAGTGCACGCAAAAATGAATGAGGAAACGACAATGAAAATGGAACGCGCTAGTAACGTCACGGCGGCAAGCAGAGACGCGAGATCATTTTCTCCCCGAAAGACACAATGGTTGGATCAAGGCGGTCGTCGTTAATGGCAACGTAATGCCGTTGTTGTGTATGGTTGTTCGTGATATCTAGATGGGTCATCGGAATCTGCGCGGCCTCACGCCCGGATAATTGCTTCTCTCTGCAGCACGTCTAGAGAGTGTGTATATATGTATACAGATAGTTACAAAGAGCTAGAGAGGTCCGGGAAAAATGTATGTCGGTGTGGACGGTAAATGCACGGTGAGATCGGTGAGAGAAAAATGTAAGAAAAGTCGAAAAAAAAAGAAAAGCAAAAAAAAAGTCATAATTCAATACTGTCTTGATGTTACGACGAGAATACAGGCAGACCGGACGCCAGGGGTTTCATGAACGCAGAGAACTCAACCTCGGCAGACTATTTACTGCCAGGTAAAATAGATCTCAACATTAGCATGCATTCCTATTAATCAACAGGCTACACAAAGAGGGTCGGTTTGCTTCACTGACCCACAAAGCAAATCCTCGTGTTCGCCAGTCGTCACTCTGTATTTACTCCTGACAAACCCATCCGCAGTAGCAAAGCAGCCGACGTGTAAGGACTACCTGGGTCCAGCTGAAGAGGACCGGAAGCTGCTGCCAGCTGGGTATACAGAGATGCGAAGCTTTAAGCCGATCCATTAATTCGGCTGACCTTCCTGGTCAGTGGTCGCAGGTGTCGCGCGATCATTACAGTGAATGTTTAAAATATTGATAAGAAAAATATCGAACGCAGATAAGAAAAAAAAAATGATCCGATCTTTAAAAACCAAAAGTGTGCACAGCGTCGGCAGGACGAGATCGTCCAGGTGGGATCGTAAGGAGTTATAAATCGTAGAGACGAGGGAACGCGAGAGAACAGTCGTTACAGTTATTTATATGAAATTTGTAGAGATCCACATCAAGACGTGACTCCAGTTACTTATAGTAATGATACAATCCTATCTCGACACGAGCAATCAGTAAGCAATGTAGAAGGTTGGGCGCGGTAGATTTACTCTAACGGATGGTTGACATTCCTTATAACCGTGGTACCAGGATCACCCAATCTACGTGGCTCTATATCCACTCCGGCTAAAGTCACGGGAGATGGGTAACCGGAGCGGCGGGAGAGCTTATCGCGTTGTCATTTCGCGAGCGAGCTTAACGCGATTTCGGCAAATAGTCGGTAGTATGTCAATGACGTGACTTTAACTTTTACGCGGGACTCACGAGAAAAGGCCCTTTCACACGGCGCATCCGTTGCGTCAGTCAACCTGGAAGTAAGAAAGGTCGATCAATTTCTTTCTTAGCCATCGGCCGTATACCTGTATACATACATAGATATTCTGCTTAACGATCTCGAATGATGGGCATTACCTTGCATCGCGAAGAAATGCATCGATGGTACGAGAAAGTTGGGAAATCGTCCAAGAGAAATTTACTTTCTTCCGGTATACACCCTTCGAAGTCCTTTCTTCTCCTTTCTTCGTCTTCTTTATTTCTTTTCTCTCTCTCTCTCTCCCTCTCTCTCTACTTCCAGGCCGTTCGATAATGGCGAAGCGCGCTTGGGATTCCTGCTATTTACTTGGAACGTGTCGTGGTCCGTAACGGTTCAAAAAGAGGAACACTCCTCCATAGAGGATTCTTGTCTCTCCTTCCACGTATATAAACTCACTCTACCTATGGACAGACACTAAGGAAACGGGAGCATCCTCATCGATCCGTGAATCGACCAGAATTCCACCACGATCTGGTCGCGCCCTCCGTATAGCAAAGGGTCATTATCAGAAAGTGCATCGTTCGTCGCTGTTGCACTTATTCTATGTAGATGATACATATATGTATATCTAGACGATACATATACGAATCCACACAGAATACACGTACTTTCCCCCGTGTAATATTGGCTTTAGTTAATTTTTATTAATCCGACGCGTACAACAGGTATACATACGTTAATCGATATTACATATGAAAAATTCAATGTTGGCGCATCTTGCGTGCCGTTCCAGTATCCATATGAATATGTGCTCCATACATACTCAAAGAGGCAGGTACCCTATGCCGGAAACTTCATAGGCGCGATATCGACTTTACTTAACCTCTTTAATGTATCTGCAAACAGAACTACAAGTCAGTCTCGGCTTTAACGTACGTAAGATTCATACATATCGTATACATATATATATCGTATACTTCGCAAATTAGCGCCTTACACGCGCTATAGCGCGAGCTTATAGCCGGCCTGACTAATACTTACTTACTCTATGCTGGCTATACCTATCTTCTCTTTTATACATATATATGTGCAGTATATACATATATGTGTATATGTAATCCCGCGTAGATATTCGTAGCGCATCCCAAGCAACCAGAATAGGGAAGCGTGACCTCCGTTCACTTTATGGCTGATCGTTAATAGCGGCGCTGGATTCGCGGCAGGCGGAATAATAATAACGTGGCGCAAAGGATTCTGTAGGGATGTGGCTGATGGGAAGGGTGATTAAAGGAAAATCTTAATGTCACAGTGCGATCTCATTAATCGAAAAGGCATTGATTAAAAAGGTATCACCTTGTGCATACATATACGTGTGTATCTTGAAATGGATAAAGTAATATTAATATACGATGTATATATGTACATAGTGGTATTGACTATTGGTAGCTGTCACATATATTGACATTGTGAAGATCCTTGAGAAAATCAGTGAAGCGATCGAAGTAGGTGATCATTGAAATTTTATAATGATAATCAAAATGACTGTTCGTGATATCGATTTACTTAGTATGGATCTGTTTCATGTACTGATTATGTCATTCGATCGGGTTATTATATGGGGAACGTGTGTTAAGGTATGACGATGTGTGTGCACCGTGTTAATGATATCCAGGAAGGTGTAGGATTGATTTTCAGCCGTTTCCAATCGATCGGTATAAATCGGTACGGATCTCGGAAGCAGATTTATCGATTGGTTCTTATCGGTTCGTGAGAGTAATTAACGCTGCTACCAGGCCCACCGGCAAGCTAATGGCTACAATTACTCCTCGTTCTAATAGCTTGGACAGGGGATGCTGGGGATGCTGTTTATCTCGTAATGTGATTTTATAAATCCACTCGAGACGGCTGTGTTAACGAGACACGTATACGGATCGGGATTATTTTACGTGTTTAAGTAAACGGAATGGGATAAAAATACATTATCATTGTCAATCAATTAAAAAAGGAATCTAGACGCTTAAAAATAATTTTTACCATTACACGGATTTTACGTATCCTACGTTCACGCGTTAAAGTTCAGCCGGTTAGATAATTTTGTATAATCCCGTGATACACCTTCGAGACTTATCATCCGATGGGTATTTGAAAAAAAAAAAAAAAAATTGATTAATATCTCGAAGCATCTTCACTTCCTTTACATAACCGCGAGCATAGACGATAGTGGAAACGGGAGATAACGAAATGCGAAATCTCTGGCGGAGATCAAGAGCGGCTTGAAATCTCCTACGTGAAATCTCGATGCCATTAGAAAGCTCACGATGCAATGTGCATTGCGCATTCCCATTTAACGTACAGGGTCAAGTCACAGCGTGGCAACATACGAAAGAACATGAAGTTGAAGTTGGCGGCGGCCTCAGTGGATGAGCAAAGGATGAGCAAAGGATGAGCAAAGGGTGCCCTATGCTCACGGAGACGGACGGTCAGCTAACGGGAGGACAGCCTCTTGACTCCCGTCACGAGAACTGATTCAGGCCACATTCAGGTGGATCAGCTGCGCGGCACATCATCAACCATTCGCAGGGAGACAGCGAAAGAAAGGAGAACCAGAAGTATATAGAGAAGTCAGGAAAAACGCCTCGCTTTACATTCAATGTGATATCGTGCACTGGATGCTGTACCGCATGGACCAATAGGACGAACGCTACACGGAGTTACTTCTCTATTAAACTGAAGGTCTAATGTACATGCATATATATATATATATATATATATATATATATTACTGATAACTGATAACTCGATAAGGAAAAGTGCAACAAGGAAATATCCTAGTTAACGCATGCTCGCATATGTGAAGAAGCTAAGAAGAAAAGACCAGATAGAAAGACTCGTCTCGTTCGCCTTACCAGGATTAATGAGCTACCATATACCATTACCAAGATTAACTTCTCAATCGATATCTTCTCTCTGTAACTATGAGTCATATTGGCGGCCAGTTTAATTGCAGTCTTAAGCACGGCCAACGCACCTACAGATAACGATTAGTTGTTGTTGTTAAAAATAGATAGAAAAAATCGTAACTCCTTTAAGAGTTAGCCGATAGGCTGTATGTGTATGTTAGACGTTGTTTTTTATGCACGTGTTATAACTTAATGATCGTTAGTTGTTATATGTATGACCAATTCGTTAATTAGCACCAGATGAATTCCGGGAAGATAATCGAGATAATTCAGTTGCGGGTCACGCGGTTGGTCCGAGGTGTTAATTTAGCCGTAAAATTAACCGCGCTGGTGTATAAAGGAAGAGTTAGAGAAAAAGAAAAGCAACGTCGGATGTTGGGGAAAAGTTTATCGTGAAAAATGGACAATACGATTCTTTAGGGAAGTTATGATGCGCATGTAAAGCAACGCTCCATTTATCTTGGTCAAAACTTTTTATCCGATATTGCGCCCAAGAGAATGAGAGAGGAAACTTTTTTGCCGTGCGCGCTATCCTTAGCTTTGCATGTGTCCATAAATAGCAATTTTGCGAAAGCTCTCTCGAAAGCTATGCTCGGATTAGTACGGTAACGATTCGCTCCTTAGGACTCTGTATTCGCTATGGGCTTGTAGCTGTCAAATGCACGTGGCAGTCAGAATTTCATATGGTTAACGTGTATCTAATTAATGTGACGAAATTGTTACGGCATACCTACATATATCGACCTATAGTACGTTCAACGTAACTGTACATATACGTGGTTGAGTATTGAAATCATTATTTTCCTATTTACGGCTGCACGTAACCAAAATATATAGTGCGCGGCGCTAAAAGCACCTATGTATTTCGAACAGTATATAATACATGGATATGGATGTGGATATGGATATATATTAAGTATACTTCGATGCAATATAAATTTTATAGGAAGTTGCGATTTTCAAATGGAAACACCGTGTGAGCTTGACTAGCGTGAAGTTCTATGTAAAATATTATGTCTTATGACAGAGATATTATAGGATAATGAGTGTAGGTATACGTAATGAAGTTATTCGTAAATTAGTACTTATGATGAAAAAGGACTGATGGGAAAAGAATTTTGAAAAAAATTTAATTTTTCATTTTACATATAATTCTTATTATATTATTGCAATTATTATTTATTTTATAGCAGCTCATTACCGGTACTCGTAATGCGCGGAGTCTCGCGATGCACGGGTACACGAGTATTTAATTATTATTAACGAACCCCCCATTAAGCTAAATAGCAAAGAAATTTATTGTCATTTTTTTTTACAGTTAATTATAACCAATGTTTTATAACGGGTAATTAGGACTGTTTGTTTAAAATTTATATCAATCGATAATTATACTCCGTGTCTATTAGGTTAAAATTCGGAACGATGAGCTTTGTTAATTAAAGAATCATTAGGAAGTATTTGGATTACTCTTTACTCGTAATAATATAATTAATCTTGCGGTGTTTACTTGAAATTTATATTTTTCGCGTATTATAATTGCTAGCAAAAATAATATTACAGATCGGATAATTTCGATCAATCTCATAAGATGCAGAAGATAAACAAGAAAGAAAAAAAAAGAAACAAATAAAATTATTATTCAAAGTGCACGTGACCTTTTGGTGCAATTTAATTTGCATTTATATTGTATTAATTTGGCTGGTCACAGAGGGTGATGGTAATACGAAAAAATAACAAGGACCAGGTACAATATACTTTAATTTTCGAAATTGCGCCAAGCTAACAGGCACGTCCAATTGCGTAATAAAAGTTTAGGCTAAGTGGATTCAGAGACTCGAGTCTGAGATTATTTTCGTAAAAAATAGAAAAAAGTAGAAAAAATCTAGAAACGTGGCGGGAGGGGGTAGTGATAAATGTATCGAACCGAGTGGAATCGATCGGCAAATTTTCTTTATCTGCAAAATGCAGTCAAGTGTATCTGACTACGAGTGATAACGTAAGAAAAGAAAAATCCTTGTAAGAATAAAATAAATAAAACTAAACAACATGAAAAAAAGCAAGAAAGAACAAAAACCAGACATTGCCTACAGTTTCACAGGCATATTGGTAGATCCAAAATCGTCCTAAAATATTATTGTACGATGCAAAAAAAAATTCACTCGCTTGTCCTTAGACCAGCCGGCTGATTGTACAGCCATAAAAATACTTCAGTACACTTGGTGCGTTGCTCTGGGATAGACCGGGAATAGTTGTCGATTATCCAAGGTAGATAGACTAAGGGTCAATAAGTACCGCATCAATGTGATTTTTAACGCGGTAGGTCTCAGTCGATAAAGTAGATACCCCCTTTGCCGCTTAGTTGCCTCAGACACGACCCGTGTGTCAAACGTCGTCGGACAGTGACAGGATATTATCGTTAAACGAGCCACGTGAGTAATTATTATTTATTTTATAACCTAATTTAAGAAATGTCATTATATTGGGCCTAATATAAATTCTTGTAAAAAAAAAAATTTTTTTTTATTTTTCCTCTCGTTCAAAACCTGAATTTAAGTTACGCAAAATTTTCCATAAATAACAATGATCTTTCTCGGTGACTTCACCCGGTCCTTCCTCATGTGCCACGTATGTGTATTGTCTGACGAATAATGGTGAACTGGGTGAAGCATTCTAGGAGGACCTACGACCTATATTGAGAAGACTGTCAATGGCTCCAGGAAGATAGGACAGTGACTAGATACAAGAACACGGCTTACGAACGGCACGAGCGAGTAAACGAGGCAACTGAGCTGGCGAATCCTGGTGAGTGAATGAGAATATACAATGTGTCTTCGTTACTTGAAATTTCTAAGGAAATGATTTATGGGAAGGGAGGACGATATTATCTCTGTATTATACATTTATATAGGCGTGTGTACAATATATACATATATTGTATAGACATATAAAAGCAAGGCATTCATAGGGCTCCCATTTTAACGTAACACCTTTGAAATACCGTAGAGTCTCTTTCATGGGTTATAAGCTGCCTTACGAGGAGCTTCTGGAGGGTCCTTGGCAGGCAGAAGTGATGATATAAAATGTTGACCGTTCACAGGGACGATCAGTCCTTGCAGATTGAATTTAGGTAAATCGAGTAATCGCGGTTTGAGGGAAATTTTCATAATTACATTACGTCACCTAATTAAATATAACAGTCGTAACGGGGCTTATGGGATAAGGGTGCAGGAGTAGGGAGGCTGCACCAGGCAGGTAAAGTTCGGGATTCCTGAGCATTTAAGAGATTTAAGGTAAACTTGACTGAATCGGTTACTCGTCTGGAATCAGGTGGAACGTAGATTCCGTGCTGTAATTTTAGTTCAATGAATTCCTGTGGCTAGAGATTTCGCAGATCGTTCGTTTCGACGTTTACGTGCACGGACTATATATATATATATATATATATTATCTATTTTGTTCACCTTTAATTACGAGTCAGCTCGCGGACGTAAAAACAAGCCGAGGCAGGATGAACGTAAGCAAAGGAATGTACGTAGCGAAGTGCGTCGATGCACATTGGAATGATAACAAAAAATTATCTCATTAGATCTCGTTAGATGAAATCCTTAACGGGATTAACGAACGAACGAACTGAGAACAACGCGACGGGAAGTAAATATTTTCCATTTTTTTTTACACTGTTCAATCACTAATTTTCAATCGACTTTGATCGATATCGATCCGAGCGACGGTACGAGATAAGCAAATTAAAATGGTGAATCTTAATAATTTTCATGTACAGTTTCACGAATTGAAGGTATAAAGTACTTGAAATTGAATAACGTAGGAGGAAATAGTATACGTAATAAGTTCCACGTACGTGGAAAAACATCACAGGTCTAAAAGATAAGCAAGAGTCACGTGCAAGTATATGCCGAGTGGTCTTAGGTGGTTAGATGGGGTAAATATGTGGGAGGTAATTACATGGAACTGATGAGATCCTTATCACGAACTTTATTATCTATTCAGAATCTAGCAGGAATCTTAGTACATCATTCCCCGTCTGTTATCTTCCACGTACGGGGAC
Source organism: Calameuta pygmaea (assembly GCA_031762395.1). Taxonomy (NCBI): domain Eukaryota; kingdom Metazoa; phylum Arthropoda; class Insecta; order Hymenoptera; family Cephidae; genus Calameuta; species Calameuta pygmaea. The sequence continues at coordinate 192,544 of JASANN010000586.1, forward strand.
AACGACATATTGCATAAAATAAATGAATTATATATATATATATATATATATACATGCATATGAAAAATGAAAAGCATGACGCGTTTCTTGGTAACTAATCTCAAAGTTACATTTGCTAGTTAAGGCTCCTTCGGAGTCAGACCGGCCATCTTGAATTATGACGTCACAAGCGAGGAAACCTATTTTTCACCTTTTATAGAAACAATCAACTCTCCGCGACTTACATTTTAGGAATTAGCGTCATCGTATGCCTTGGCTGTTATCTCTGCTCCGTTTAGGTATCCTGAACGCGTATGTAACCTTGAATATTCAACGGCTTAATAAGTGGTATTTTCCTGTATGACGTCACTGCGGTTTCTACATTACCAACTGACAAATCGATGAGTTTCAAACTCTCCCACGCGATAACACGTATATCATATTCTAACTTCGGATTCGGAGAAGCTTTAACAGTTGCCAGTTATCACAGTTCCGGATAACACAAACACGTTATGCAAGCTGATTCAATCGTTTGTTATCTCTGCGTTCTATGGTTAAACAGTCACAAAAATTGAATCTTATAGGTTCAAGGTGGGATTGAGAATTTTACAAGAAATATTTCTAACGTCGTTAAACTCGAGGAACAGGTTTCATTTATTGTACGAACCAGTTTGAATTTGGCGCCACCGCGATAACCTCTCTTGCTTCTATTATCGTCCAAGAGTCCGTTGACACGCGTGACAAACGCGAAGCGTAAGGTTGTTCGTATTTCGCGTTATCGTTAGGATTATCGATATACGGTTGTTGCCGGTCTTATGGTGGTTAGCGATGGTTGAAAATGATTGGAATTATCTGTATGGGTTTTCGAATTGGGCCAGTTTTATGTAAGACGATTCGCGATAACAAGGTTGTATCGCGAGATACGAGATCTTCGATTGTTATGGGTTTCTTCGATATTTCACGATAGACGTTATTTTCGTAATATACGATTCTTGTATCATCGAACTTCGTACTCTTGTTATCTATTCTAGGTGTGACACGTTATCAGTTTTATTTTTATGGATTCAACTGTTTATTACGTGTTAGGTAATTGTATATATATAGATAGATATATATGTATCTACAGCAGGTAGGGCTTACCTGCCGTACGACTGACAAAAGTAAATTCATGATGAACTTTATTGATTTTTCAATTGCCTGCTGCAATGCAAACAATTCAATTCAGACTTCGCGTAATAATTCTTTACCGCAACGTTGGAAACTCGCCCTGCGGAATCCTTTGAATGGGAAGATCAAAGCGCTGAGTAATGAAAGCCGCTGAAATTATCCACCTAGTTTTACCTGAGTGATTATTCGTAACCTAGGTATAAAGTGATACCTTTAGAGAAGTCATTATGAATAATTCACTTTTTCTTCTCTTTTCTTCCCCAGCCCTTCAGGGAAAAAAAGACGTCGTTTTAAGCTGTTTTCGGATTGTTGTCGAATCGAAATTTGGTGAGTTTTTTTCGAAATATTTTTTTCTTTTTTTTTTGATACTTTTTGACCGATAACGATAATTAAGAAAAATATTTTTTTTCTCCCTCTTTACGTCGAAATCTTGGAAAAAAAACATTGCTCATGATTTTTAGATTCATTCGTACTAACACAATTTTCTATTTTTTTTTGTCCTCTATGTATTTTGAGATATCAAAAAATTTACTTGAGATTGTTCCATAACTTTTTTATTTTTCTTTCTTTATCCTCGTACAATTGCATCGATTTTTTACTGGCTATTTGAACTGTGCTTGGCCATCGCCCAGTGCACAGTATACTTCAATTTACGAGTACAAAAGGAGCCTTTGGGTCGGAGTGCACTTCTTTTTTTTTTCCATAGTTTCCTACCGTGCGCCGTACGTATAATAGAAATGTTGCATACATACACACACACATACACGAAAGAAAATCCAAAAACTGAATACACGCGGAAATGGCATATTTTCACTTTCCCCTATAGCAAAGCAGCAGCCACGATTCCTGTAACGAAGTTTCATTGAATCTTTTATTATGTCTGTTAAAAAAAAAAAAAAAAAAAAAACCACAGACGTTACACTAATATTTCTCAAGCATCGTAATTCCGTACGAATCGTCGATTTAATATCCGAAAATATTCGTCGATTCTCAAAGAATCCCCTTATCGCGTTACGTAATACATAGCTGCTCGATTACCACTATTTCTATAACTCGAAAACTGTTACGTCATTATAAAGGCTATCTCAAAACTATCTAATTGCAGGGACAGTTTCAGCAAAGTTTTACAGCCGAACTCAATTTGATTTTATCGCCCTTTACACATCCCATTCGATAATTACTTTTACTTTGAATCACGCTCGGCAGCCATCGTTAATATAAGTAAAGGTGCACCCACACTTGAATTTCTTAAAGAACTTCGAGCGAAGGGTTTAACGTACTCGTAGACTTCAATTAAGTCACTCTTGTCGTATCTTAATAGAAATCTAAGATGACGTCACGAAAATTGTCACGATACCTCATGTAAAATTATAATTTGTCATTTTTTTTTTTTCTTTCGTTTTCTTTTACTTTACACTATAAACTGCAAAATTATAAAAGTTGTCAGATAACGAAATCCATGATAAGAAATTATTACAAATTTACTAATCGCACTCGTGCCACCTTAATGATTTTATAATCTTGGATTAATTCTATCCGCTTTAATGCATTCATTAAATTCCATGCTGTATGCAGCTTTGCCATAGACTTCGTATTCGCTATATGGCATTTAACACAAATGACTTTACAATTCCTGACATATTTGTTTTCTGATTTCACGCTGTTCGCTTCGTGCCGATCACGTTAATTATTACACACGTATGTTACGTAAGCTAATTCCCAGGCTGGGGATTGATCGTGCAATCAATTCCACCCACGCGAGATCATTCTACTTCGTGACATCTGCAAATTCATAATAAGCTATGATTTATTTTCCCATTCGCGTGCATATCATGTAAATGCATTACACAGGGATATATAGGTATAACTGCTAGGACCTTTCACTATGCAAATATGTGTGTGTATATATATATATATACACTTGCACGGATAAAGAGAAAGCCTCTGATAGAAAATGAAAAAAAATAACCTGTAAAATTTTTCAAAATGTATCTATGAGAATTAAAAGAAATTGAACCTGGATAAAAAAAAATATCGCTATAAAATGGTGTATATGGGTGGTTAAAATGTAAAAAAAAAAATGTTCAGTCACTCAACATAATACGCGTGACTCTGAGTTCATAGGGTGACTAAAGTCAACATGTCACTTAGTTTGACAAATGAGAATATCGATAAGAGGTGACGCTTAGGGAAAAGCACTTGGATTCTTTTTTTTTTTAAAAAGGACAAAATTCACCAGACGCGGAGACAGATTATAGTAGATTTGTGAAAATTATTTGACCTTTTAATATCCACTTATATGTTTTATTGCCAACGTAATCGATAATCAATAAATCGTAGAACTGACAGATATAACGTGGATTGATACGATTTTTATATAAGATCTTAATTATCAAGGGACTGATGTATTACTGCGTATATGTATATGGATATTAAATATATGTATTATTATTATGAGAAACGGGCGGTAGCCATCACAATGAATTGAGGTTAATTATGCAGCAGGTACCGTTGTCGTTGGGGTTTATGACTAACAAAAGCCCAGCAATAAACATAGAAGTAACCCGTTCATCCGTAAAAGCATATATGGCCAATAAATCGTCCGCGCCTATAGGTATGAATGACATTACGGCATTTTATTGTAATAAAATTCTGACGAAGGCTGAGCCCATTTAAAAGGCAGCCTTCCAAAGTGATTAATATCCGGCAAGGTAATATCGAGGATATAAATTTTTAGCGAAACTACATGTATCCTCGACAAAACGTTGTATTTTGTAACGAATAAAACAAAAAAATATTTTTTATATTTACACGTAAAATTGCACAGTCCATTAGCAGCACGTATTCCTATAAAAGTTATGATTATTCGATTAACCGTACGGGTATTATCTTTTTTTTTTATTTAAACGAAGAAAAAAAAAGGATTCGCGTATTTTCGTATAAAATTCGCGGATTTCACGAATTCCCACGAGACACGGAATTTAAAAGATTTTTAAAGAGAAGAAGCACCCTGTATCTATATGTACGTTGCCACGTGCCCATTTAAGGTTCTTGTATTTCAAGTAACAAGATATGACGCAAAGGAATCACGCGAATCTCTTGCGAAACGTCATAAAACGTGGAAACGGTTAGCAACCAAAAAAACAAAACAGAAAATTTTTTTTTCGATATTTTTATTCCAAAAATAATTTTCCTTAGTTTATTTTATCTCCGCGCAAGTATTTCTACGGATTACGGATATCGACTAAGATAAACGAAGTCCAAGGATTTTTCTTCTCTGATACTAAAGGACCCCAAAGTGAAGGACGAGCGAGATTGAATCGTATCTAAATCTCGAAAGTGGATTTGCATAATTGTTTTCGACTTTGCTGTATCTTTTTTTCTTCCTACAGTATCGCTGCTCTACGGCAATGGCTTCTCTGACGATATTGGATTTCGCGATGACGTAACGATATTAGATAAAGAAGGTAAACCGATACGTGAGATATCCGTCATTGGACGGACTTGCACTGTTACTTAAAGGTAATTAAATAATTACGTCATATGACGCTACGCTGCAATTGCATTTACAGTTTACAAGTCATTTCGAGGGAAACGAATCTTTCGAGTCACTCTGACTGAATATACCTATATATGTATTTCATTAAACTATACGAATATCCGTATAGGCTCGTATGTTCAGTGATACTATATATATGATATATATATATATATATATACTCGAACGGTATTCCAATATATGTATAGAGAGCAACGTCTTATCGGGTAATGCACTTTGAAAAACCGTTCGCGAACGTGCATCGATGTAGAGTTGCATAACCGTTAGAGCCCACATGATTCCAGTCATTGGACTGACATGAAAGTAAAATCGAGAAAGAGCGGTAAGGATGATTAGAATATAGGATGTATGTATAGTATGTGCTAGTTTGAATATATCGAATACGTATGTTAGATTCACGTAGCAGAACTGATACCATGTGTGGGATTCATTCCAGGTATCCTATGGATTGCATATGCATATATATATATATATATATATACACACATATCGTAACGAATAGAATATTTCGCAAAACGAATAACGTGCAATAGTGCCCGACGCGGAAAACGTGATCGCGGTTCCGTATTTGCCAATACGCTTTGTCAATATTAGCGTCCAGCGGAGTAACGCCGGCGAAATGTGCGTGCGAAGGTTTATATCGGATATTCTCATTTACGTACGGTGTATGCACATATGTGCATTTAAGTGCACTTTGGCAGGCTGCAGCTAAGAATTATAGACGTTAGCTATTAATTTGCGTAATTACTTATTACGTGAACCACGTGAACGTTTGTTAATACTTGTATATATATATATATATATATATATATATATATATATTGACTTGTAGGATATTTATCTATTTATTATTCAAATAGGGGTTGAGTTCGATCGTACATACTGATTAGAACGAGGAGGGATAAGGAAGGGGTGGGAAATTGTAGAGAAATTTTCTCTCTCTCTCTTGTGCGGGTGCGGAATACCAGAATAGGTTAGGTTTTTGTAAAGCACTTTGCAACCCCCCCCCCCACCCCCCTAAGAACGAGCGCGAGTCAACCCTCGATAATCAGCCCTCTGCGTCTCTTTGCTGACGTGAGGGTTTATTCTACGATTTTTTTTTTTTTTTTCTTTACCTTTTCCTTACCCCTGACCGCAGTTAACCCCTATTTGTCATTTACAACCGCGCTTATAAATCTCGAAAAGTGCGAGGAGTCGTTGAGCATATTATCATTTGGAAATTTATATCCGACTTTAGAATCAGTTTAAAAAAAAAAAACCGTATTTTACGTGCAAACGTCATTCGTGACAATTTTGAGATTACGTCATAAGCCTCGTACTGGTCGTGAGACTTTGGTAAATGACCTACTTACGTCATTCGAAAAAAAAAAATCAAAATTTTATCTAAGGTTAGCTCTATGGAATAATATGATATAGTGAGCACACGGCTATGCTCATACGTATAGGATAATCATACGTGAGATGTCACATATGAAAATATATAATTTTTTCGAAATTTTCATACCCTTAATTTCCAACGGGCTGAAACAGTTTTGTAATGATAAGTGTCTGATATTTTTTTGTTAACCCTTCACTCTCAGACACGTGGACCGAATGATGATTCATTGTAAATTTGTTGACGTCACAACGAAAACATTTATTAGACACTTATAGAGCCCAAATTTCCAAAGACAATTTCATGGCTTCTTGGATCCTTTGAAAGGCGTCGCCGCAGCCACCCTTAAATTGTAGCTGCCCATGCGAAACGTTATTCTTCGACAGTCTCTTAAGTCGAGCCTCCGTTACTTCGACGTGACCTGGCAACAAAATGAAGGCTTGTCTTTTTCAGAGCTTAGCAATGTGCACCATCGACTTTGGTTGGAAGAAAAAAAAAAATAATGATAGTTACCACCTTTCCACCATGGATCACTTAAAATCCCATACAGTCCCTACAGATTTAACCGCGTCGTTAAGGAGGGCCATATTTTTGAGCCTAATGAATTATTTAGTACCGGTTGGATATAAGTGCTTTATAGTCATTTAATGTCTATTCTTGGTAAGAGGGGGGAGACTGAGGGGATAAAATTTGATGCTTATATAACTCTGTGGAAAATTTTTTTTATTGAAATCACTGATTTTTATCGCTGCTATCGTTAATTCGTTATTACTTCGTTATTGATTTGCTTTTTTGTAGGAATATTGAAATTTGATACTGGTACCTGGGTGACAGTCTGTAACAGGGTGACTTTGCGATGAGTCGTAACGCTGTCAATTTACCCTTAGAGCAGCACACGAGGGTAAATACAGGACCGAGGTACAACATCCTTAAGGACATATACAAATAATTGAATATCTTGGGAGTCTTAGGCACGAGGCTGAAGAGACCTTGGGGACTCCCTCGAAAAAGAGGGATCCTTGTGTTAAGGGTGGTTAGACGTCGACGAAGTAGCATTATTGTAATATGGAGAAGAGAAGGTGGTAGGGTATATCGCGAGAAAAGGAACCCCATGACACCCCCAAGAACCCATGGAAAACGGTTACAGCGTACGAGGGTGAACTTCGTAAGCTCTTGAATCTGCTTTTCACCCGACGATAACTTCGGATTCCGAAAGACCAAGATAATTCGTAACTCATACCTACCCGTGCATACACCTTGGCGAGATAGGGTTAAAAAAAAGGGATGGAAAGTCTAATTTTTAAAATAAAAAATTTTCAAAATTTACCACCTATCGCAACGCGTAACCACACCGAGACTGAGAGCAAAGTAAAAGTGGCGCAAAATTTTCATCAAAGGCCGGCAACACTTTCAGCGATATCGCAACGCTATTTTCATTCCGCGAGAAGAAACGTCCCAGGAGCGTCGGGTGTCTATTTTCATGAGTTGAAAACGCAGAGACGCTAATGGCCGTTTCTTTAATTAGATTTTAGTTAAATTGCAAAGTCCATTAACTAATATGCAAAAACAGCAGAACTTTCGGTCCCCGGCGGAATGCGCACAGAGTCCGTAGAAAGAGCACAGTTGTGGATTTCAGGTGAAGATCCGAGCGAGGGGGCGGGGGGGGGGGGGGAGAGGACACTGAGAATGCAGGGTGGGTGATAAAAATGAGGAAGAAAGTGTTAGTCGAAAAGAGAGAGAGAGAGAAAGTGGATACGGGCACGAGGGAAAGTAGTATGAAAGAAGAAGAAAGGTGGTGCAAGGGATGAAAATAAAAGAAGAAGCTTTCGTGGGATTCCGTTGCACTTCGCTATTTCCGATTCTGTCTCCCTGTTACCTGTACACACACCTATATATATATATGTGTGTGTGCATACCTGGTGCATCTTTCCATCCATATCCCTCTCGGAGTAATGCAACTCCGTCGACTTCCAGCTCCAGCGGAGCAAGAAATGCATTTTCTACTTTCTAGCTAAGCACAGACACTCACGGGAGTTTAATGGGAGCAGGGCCAGGGGTTATTCTCCGTTATAGTCGGCGCTGCATTCAGACATTAATATACGATTATAGTCGGGCTCGCTTGATACCACTACCTATATACCATACTCACGCTCCTTTATCATGAATTACGAGCCGCGTGCTCAACCCGGCAATAACGAACGTAGTCGCGCCACGTGCGTGCACATGCATCCCCGGCGTCACTTTGGAGGCGTCAACAAGAGCCGAGCTTCTCGAGATCAATTTATACACAAAGCTTTAATAAGCTTTCGATAGCTTTTTGTTTACGATACTCGAACGTGTTATTTACCTACGTACGATACATCTAGGTACAGTCCCATTGAAGACACTAGGAATTCTCTAGTGTATCTTTGCGATACTAAAAAGTTAACTCGCATGTATATCTATATACCTGTATAAGATTGCGACTGATGCCCGTGCAAATTGTCTATGCCATTTTTCGCGCGAATTGCCAGCTTTCAGTAATGTTGGCAATCGATCATTTTGATTTGACGCGAATATGAGGCTGGTCCACTTCGTCGAGAAGATATACATATATATATATACGGTAACGTGTCCCAGATTGTTGACGTAGGTTAGTTTTACGCATGGCATTATACTGACATTTATCTGTATCCATTTATTGGTACAATGCAGTGGAGTAAATTTCTATACGCATGAATATTCTCGGGAACTAGTTTATGGGTAGGAAAAAAAAATTAATTAGCAGATTAATCATAGATCGTTAACATGATTTTAGCATTCATTCCTGACGGTCGGGTAACGAATGATTTTTTTTTCTGTTTCTTATTCCCCAGCAAGATGTGTTACAAGATTTCTCAGTTAGCCCGAGAAAGAAGGGGGAGAGCCGAGAAATAAGGAAGGGTAGGAATGGCTGTAATATCCCTCGAATCAAAGATACGCGTATACAGTATGTATATATATATATATATATATATATAGAATCTTGCTCGAAATATAAAATAGTTAGGGACACGATGGTTTGGACAGTATCGACATTTCCTGGAAACGACTTATCGATATCGGGCATCAAATTGAATTATTTATCCGTCTGGACCGATTCTAGCAGCATCTGTCCGTTTCGCGATTTGTCCGAACCGATAGTAAACATTCGTCAATGATATTTCGTGATACGTTATCGACGAGCTTCGGGCGTTAACAGATCGGGAAAATAGGTAGAAGCATTTATTAAAACGCTATCCATATTTCGTAGTGAATTTGAACGAATTTCTCGCTCGATCGCCCGGAATGGTTAATGGATGGAAAAATCAACAACTGCTCTGAATAATTGCGCGATCGACGTGCCGTTAACCGGGATGACAAGACCGTGAAATGTTATCGATAACGTGAGGTACAGTCGGGTAAACATACTTCCTGAAAAGTCTACCGGCTAGTAATTGGCAACGCGAGCTCTGCAGTTAACTGCAAAGTGTCAGTTAGACTCCACGTGTCGATGCCTTCTGTCAGTTTAAATAACAGGACGGCCAATGGCACGTGCGAGTTTATCGATACACGTGAACTTTTTTTTTTTTTTTTTTCACGGTAAACAACTATCAATTGGCACTCGCGATATCGGTATTGGCACTGATAGAGCGGAATAATTATTTTAATTAGAATGTTTTTTTTTTTTACGTAATTTTAATACGAAAATTACCACTGGCATTACTGGTGTGATTAGTGAGAATCTGATATTAAGTTATCAGACCTGACACGAGGAACGAGATTGATTCGTAAAATAGACTTCGTATATCTTCGAGTATACTAATTATACAACTTATTATCACAAACAACTCTTAATTATCATTTCGTTTTGGCATGCTATTACACACTAGATAATTATGGCTAAGTGCCTCCACTTGGGGTCAAAGTGTTACGACCCTCCGTCCCACCCTCTTTAATGGGATCACAGGATTAGCACAGAAGCAACCGAGCTCCTGTACAGCCGATGTTTAGGATGCAGAAGATAGACCGAGGATACACCGGTTTAAGTACACGATAAAAAAACTCTTCAACAGCATCCGGACCGTGATCATTATAGAGAAGGATTATATATATATATATATATATATTTTCTAAATTGACTCACTGGACCATTCAGTAATTTATCATAAACGAGAAAAATATATTGGAAAGCCCGATAACAGATGGCTGATCGGGTATAGCTATTGTGGAATAGTAAAAAAAAAAGGAGGGGATGGAGAATCGATCACGGTGCGGGGTGGGGTAAATCGCATCGAGTACGTAGAGTGTAATTATAATAAATATAAGAAAGGCTCGGGATGAATTATCGCATCTGGGCGCCTTTGTCGTGACTAATAATGCCGCAACCGCCGGATCAGCTAAGTAATAATTTATCGCTTACGCCCACCGTTGGCCGCGAACCGCGCGAGCCGTGCAAAAGGCCGCGAATCTCAGCGTGCGAATAATCTCCTGCTCCGGTCCGCGCGCGGAGTGCAGCAAGTGAAATCAAATAGAAAGACGATTTATTAAAGGCAAACGTGGCTCTAGGTATGGCTCTTGCGGAAACGTGGGAGGCACGAGTGCACGATCTCTGAAAGCGATCCTGATATTGCAGAAGCGAGAGTGGCTGGACCAAACCAGCATCCCGTACATACCTTTGGTATACAGGACTGTGAGTATTTCTATATCTGTATCGTGGATGCCTATATTGCTCTGTACATTCACGCTTCTATGCTTGTCTAACTATCTGACTATCGTATACCTATATCTACATGACTGCCTGCCTATTCCCTACTGCCAGTCAGGACGCGAGATCAACTGCAGCATCCGTGGTCGATATTCAGAGCATCTTCGTATTGATGGGATGCTGGGTACGGTGGAGCACTCTGGCAGATCATGTTCATCTCGTAATATGGAGAGAAAATGAAGCTCGTGACACAACGATATCTGCATTCTATGTATGTAAGTGTATATATATATATATATATATATATATTGTGCATGGGAGTGGTTTATATACCAGGGAGATTATGTAACGTGAAAAAAATTTGGCGGATAACATAATTTATTGATAACGTAAATGTCAATGAAGTAGGAGAAGAGATTAGTTTTGACATATAACATATGTGTATTGTAATTGAAGATTATTTTGTAATATTTTTTTTTATTTTGTCTTTGAAATCAACTCTGTGATTTTTATTTATTAATTTGACAATGTATGGGGTGGTGGGGTCAGGTATGAGCAGCTTCGACGAAACTTTCGTGCAATTAAAATCGGGCTATCGCGAATGTCCGATTTCGCGATGCAGAATGACGGCCGTAAAATTTGCTGGATTTAGAGACGAAAAAGGGAAAATTAGAGTTGCTGGTGGAAACTCGGACTCGCGGATTATTAGTATCGACGCGGTGATGCGATTTTCGCATGGCGAAATAATTGTCGCGTTAATGGGATTTCACGAAATCAGCACTGTCGCTGTTGGTATCGTGTATACCCTGTGTGTGATAACTGTACGTGGGGACAGAGGGGAGACGCACGATGGGTAATAAGGAAATCTTAATTATGGAATTGAGAGATTACATAGGCAGCAAGGATTCAGCGTGGAGGATTTAGTGATAACAAAATTTGGCACGGTTACATATATATATATATATAAAAAAAAAAAACTTGAGCTGATTCACCGGGAGACAGCGCGAGAACGTTTTAAACAGCGAAAATACCACCCTCGTGTAAAAGCATCCTTGTAATAAAATTCTAACATTCAATTTGGCTATGGACAATCTCATTTCCATTTACGTAATTTGACTATGTACACTTTCGCTCTCCCAGTGAAAAATCATGCCGGGAATAATGAAATGAAATTTCTAAAATCAGCTCTTCCGCTTTTCAGACGTAAATACAGTTACTTCGTCGAAGAGCTGATAACTCTCAGTGCCTTCCTCCGTCATTTGACTCCTGTCGCTTTTAACGAGAGAGCGAAATCAGCATTGGGCTTGATAGAAAAATGTTTTGTAGGGTTCGAAGTAAAATTTTGCAATTTTCATTAGCTAACGGATAAGGCAGCCATTTTGTCTCTGTTGACAATTATTCGCCTGTTTATAAATATATTTCGCACTGTCATTTCGAGCGGACCTTCCTTCCTCGGTTTGTACCTGTTAATTTTTTCTTTTCGTTTCTCCCCGCTAGAAGCGTATCGTCCAAATTGCGGAAGATAAGATACGGCCAAAAAAAAAGAAGGAAATCCAAAATGTCCTTCTAAAAGGTATTTATGGAAGGTGAAAAAAAAAAAGTGATCTCACACAGACCCCATTTATCATTAAGCGCGAAGCCACTGTTATTTAGAGCGTGACCGTGAGAGGCACTTGTTGATAAAAAGAAATTAAGTTAGTTCCAGCCTGGTAATAATTCAAGAGGGTTCGCTTCCTTTTCGTGCGATCGTCTCAACTTAAATTTTTGATAAGAAAAAAAAAAAAAAAACAACAAATCCTAATTTCAATCCGGTAAACTAAAAAAAAAAAAATTCAGTCACTCGTATTACGTACCCGTATCGAGTATGAAAATTTAATGAAAAGAAAAATTTGTAAAATTTTTATATTAAATAGAAATTCCAATCTCGTTTTCAAGTTGTATAGAAAAAAAAGAAAAATTCCGGTAAGACAAAAACAAAGTTTCGTCAACGTAACAAAATTTCGTTACGAATGCTCCAGCAACAAATATACAATTTCAAGTACGACTCGTTGACCTCGTTCCCAACCTCATCTTCATCTTCTTTTCCCTCCCAGCATCCACTGACTCGTATATAAATAGAAACCGTCGATAACGAATGGTACAGCTTTACAATGAGTAAAAATTCCCCCAAAAAAATCAGCCCGTAACCTTTACGTAATATCATGACCTATGAACTCTATCCTGGTTCCTTTTCGACTAACGCACATATGGGACACCCAGAAGATGAGTTATCGTGAACACGGGTTATACTGGAGACATATAGCTACACCTTACGATATTCATACCTAACGATTTCATACCGGATATATATATATATATATATGCTTCGCTCTAGAAGACACGAGACTCGAGAAAGTACCAAAGGGGTTGACCAAGATAATATGGAATTAGGGGATGCTTGACTGAGGTCGGGGCCAACGAGTGACGTCAGTTTAACGACTTTACGTCGCAGCAGCAAACGACGTCTAGTATTCAGATACGTCCTCGGGAAGTTTAGTCGTCCTGAACCTGTGACTGAACTATATATCGCTGGTTGACCTTTAAGATGATCTATCCTACTGTGGTAATACCTTTCTTGAGTAAATTTACGAACTCTCGAGAGGAAGTGGCTGAGAGCTGAAAATACAAAGTGGAGTGTGTGTCGTTTCTGATAAATTTGATTACAGCTTTCTGTGATGTTATCAATAGATTTACGAAATTATATATAATAATATGACCTTAGGGGATTGATTAAATTGCAGAAATTATGTTATTTAATTATATGTATATATGTTCTATGGGTCATGTGCGTTGGTTCATTGTTATTATTTGACGAATGATACATTGAATGATATATATATATATATATATTTTTAATGAATATATTATAAATCAATGTTACCGTACAGCAAGGCTGATCCTCATCGTAACTGACGCGTTCGCAATTAAACATCCGCGTCCCTGTACTTGACCCGAGACTTCGGATTCATTAACGGGCTTCTGATGTAATCGTTGCACCCATACAGGTTACAGTACTTTCGTATTAGTGTTTTCGCAAGGCGAAGTCGCCGCCATTATTAAACGTCTTACTCAAATTGGGTATCGGCATAGAGATGGTTTCCCGCGCGAAATAATTTGATTAACGACCGCGCGACTTCAAGCCTGAGTACGGTACCATTAAACGTTAATTAAATATCGTGCAAAATCCTTGATTACCAAGAAAATTGCGTGATGATCGAAGCTCCTCAAGATCACGTGATCGTTATCCGCTTTTTGACACTTTTATTCTTACGAGAACGTATCCAGTGTCCTTAATAATTAATAAATATAAGATTTTTCGAAAGTCTTTTGACATTCAGAGAAATTATTGAAAACGAGGATATTTATTTATTACCATTAAATTTCACGTGTCAATGAGATCTTAAAGGTTAATCGAGATATGAAGTGGAGTTATAAATACAAATAAAAAAAGAATATTTGTTAAATACATTTTTTTTTTTGTAATTCAACAAATTTTTATCTTAAAGTCGCAACGCAATTGTAACTTGTCACTTGGATGAAACGGATTAAATTAAATTCAGTTTCCAGGATATATAAGAATATCGATGGTATAATTGATTTTTTTTTCTTTCTATCTTTTCTAGGATGCCCACTGTTAGTTTTCTTATCAGAAAAAGTACAGCGACTGCGTCAGCCTCTGAGGGGCTACGTACACGATGACTGCCTATTCGAAGATATGAAGCAGAAAGCACGGGACGTGCGGAAGTGAGAAGTTTCTCATTGGCGTTTACATCCGTTGCGTGTATTGTGGATAAGTACGACTGGGTATTATTAGAAGTATATAATATGCGTTGATAAGGGCTGCTACTAGTTTAATTCTATTTCTCTCTCACTGGAAGAGCATTCATGAGATCTATAATATATTTCTAATAATTTACAAAGAAAGCACTGTGAGCGAGTGCTACTAGCACCAGCCATAGATTTACATTTCGTGGGCGCCTATTAAATTATAATTAATTATTTGTATTGCATCGTAACAGTACAGGAAACGAAGATTCCATTTACCTTTAGTGTAGTCATTGGGATTGTAAAGATATTATTATTCGTATTTTTATTTATGTACCGTATTTGTATAATATGAAATATTTGTAGAGGCGCCTGATGAAATTTTTCTTTGTAATTTTATTATGTAATTTTGAACTTCTTGCTTCGCAACTAAGTACACTATGATATATAACTTAGAATCGAATAAATAAATGTACTGTATCAGTTATTCGTGTTTCCTTTTAATACAAAGGAAAATCTTCCTATATTCCTTACCTCCAATTGAGCATTAGATTCGAGTATTTGCGATAAGCGCCATCTGGCGGAATTTTCCGGAACTATAAAAGCACCCGAAAGCGCCATATGGCGGAATTTTCCGGAACTAAAATAGATTTTTCTCGCAAAAATTCAATTTTTGAGACTTTTTCGTTCCACGCCCCCTAACGGAATTTTCCGGAACTATAAAAGCGCCCGAAAGCGACATCTGGCGGAATTTTCCGGAACTAAAATAGATTTTTCCCGCAAAAATTCAATTTTTGAGACTTTTTCGTTCCACGCCCCCTAACGGAATTTTCCGGAACTATAAAAGCGCCCGAAAGCGACATCTGGCGGAATTTTCCGGAACTAAAATAGATTTTTCTCGCAAAAATTCAATTTTTGAGACTTTTTCGTTCCACGCCCCCTAACGGAATTTTCCGGAACTATAAAAGCGCCCGAA
>JASANN010000586.1:215767-226978 GCA_031762395.1 Calameuta pygmaea
CCCCCCCCCGCCGCCCCCCCCCCCCCCCCCCCCCCCCCCCCCCCCCCCCCCCCCCCCCCCCAAGGGACGTTTGTCACAGAATCGTTAATTGGGAACGTAAACATACGTAACTGATACTGTGACTGTAATTAAATGTCAATTCGAAAAAAACGATCGAAATTGGATCAAGAAATAATACTTGTATCTTCCAACGATACCGTGGGGTAGAATTTCATTGAAATGACAAAAAAAAATTGTTTCGCTTGATACTGGAAATATTTGTATATGGAATACTCATATTTTGCAAACTACATTATTCGCCAGTACCAATTAGCAAATATAGCGCAGAAATTCACGTTAATCAAATTACCTCCAACTGCTCCGAATTACGTTTATAAAGCATTTGTTCGTCTAGATCACTGATAGTTCACGTTCACCGTAAATATTGCAAAGTGCATTGACTGATTAAAAAATTAATTTATAAATAAAAAAATATAAACACAGTTTCATCATTAATTAATAGCCAAATGATTTGCGCAAAAAAATATGCCTCAATAATCAAACTGAAACGTTGTACGAAGAAAATTTAAAAAAAATACTATAAAAATTTGACAGTGCCTTCAAGATCCTGAAAAAAAAAATTTTCTACCCTCCAGCCCTGCCGATTTGAATTTCCCTATCGGTCAAGTAGATTTTCGCAAGATCTCCACTAAGGTCAAGAACTATCTATAGTCTAGTATACAGTCAAAGTGCAATTATAGTCAATCTCCGATTTCCCGTCTCTTCTAAAGGACATTCGATTGGATCTATTCCCAAGGACTCCAGTGGCACTCTACTAGAATCGCGAGAAAAATGCTGAGGCTTCCCAAGGATCCAAAATGACTCCCAGTTGTCTCCTTTAACAGGTGAAATCGCTATACGCTGCCCCGTGGACGCGAAGATTTCATTCGTTATCATTAACAAGGTACGAATTAAATCGATAACATAAAGATAATGACGTTTCCTATCAGTGATCACCACTCTCTTTTGCATAATCACACCTGACTTCTTTGAACTAACAACCTATATATACACACATGCACACACATACAATGCAACAAGTCTAATCAAATATTCCATTCGTCCCTTAATTAAAATTTCTCTTCACGATCCGAAATGTCATTAATACACATCAATTAATATTAATGCGTGGATGCGACTCGCGGATACTTTGAACTCGTCTCTTCATCCTGTTTGTGCATTTTTTTTTTTGGTTCCTTTTATACATCCCGGGATGCATAAATAAAAAATTGAAAAAAAAAAAAAAAGAAACTGATAGACCAGTACGATGTATCATATATTATAACGTTATAATATTTCCACCCTCTTATTACTCGAGTCCTGCAGTATATACATATATACAGATATACGCGCTTCCTGATATTATAGAAGTGCAGTGCTAAAGGAGCCGCTGAGCATACATGTTCTATAGGGTGCAGAAACATTGAAGACGTGGGAGGCTAGCACGTGTCCACTGCATCATTAGTGGAGTAGTGGCTGTTCTTGGAGGCTGCCTTATAACGACCCTGTTATTTTCTATATACGTATCTACGTAGAAGTCGTAGCTACGTAGGTCGACGATGTGCACGCACTCCTCTTACTTGTATATACCTACGTCCAGCCACCTTCTTCTTCTTCTTCTTTCTAGTTTTCTAGGATAGAAAATATCTAATAAGTGTATATATATATATATATATATATGGTGTACGCGTATCTTCTGTCGTGAATACTGACGCTTCCTGCATAACATGATACTCCGTGATATTGAAACCGAGGATATATATATATATATATAAGGTTATATAGGCCTCTTCTGGAGAATCATAAGCAAGTCCCGTGACAGTAGACAGTATAACATGTATAATAAACAAGAACAAAAAATTGTAAAAAAAAATGTGTAGTAGTTTAACGTCGGTGAGTTGTCGAGATGAGACTTGCGTTAAGATGACAAGATTTACCTGGTTGAGCAGCGCATGGATGCTGGTGATGATTTCAATTTGCATGGTATGAATATGTCTGCAGATACGTTGAATTAATTCTGAACATTATTTATGAGACTTGTGAATATCAATTTCTTTTTTATCGACGCTCAGAGCACGTGCATTTTTTTTTTTGTGATAGACGAAAATCTTGTTTTAGCGATATTATATATACAGGTATACAGAATTTGTGTATTTTTGGTATTTGCATTTTTTTTTGAATAATTTCATGACTTTTCAGACGATTATTTTGTGATTTGATTGTATTGTTATCTTTGTACCAATAAAATGTTCGATTGATCTCTATAAGGGGGATTGGGTACGTAGATCTTTATATGTCGTTTTTGTAATCGAGACGCGATAATCCAACACGGTTTAATCGACTCTTTCTCATCTGGTCTCGTGGCAATTAATCGATTCCCAGGAGTCGTCTTGTATCCCGAAGGAAATGGTGGGCGTTTGCCAGAGAAATAATTGGTAACTCGAGACACGGCAATCACTCCTTTGAATCGTCTGAAGACTCGTAACACGGAGTTCCTGTTGGATCCGACCCTTACCGAGGTTAATTTGCGTCTCCATATTAATGCCTGGAAGGACTTGGATCAAATTAATTCATTTTTCCTCATTAATTCATTGTTATCCTCGAAATTTTTATTTTTGACAAAAATACTATTTACTACGTACAGTCGTAGCAGGAAGTACGTGTCTCGAGAATAAAAAAAAATTTAAATACCATCAACCGAGTAAAATTGACCCAATTCATATCAATCGAAACGAATCAATATATCTGAAGATCATTATACTTATGATGTAACACATAAATATGATGGAAAAAATTAATTACCATATAGTCGACATACAAGATCCAACTCCATTTACCATCTGGTCCATTTGTGAGCCAACGAAGGATTAATTTATCAATCAAGTAAAATGATCAGTGACGTCAGGGACATTGATTAGTATAATCGATATAGAATGTTCAGGGTGTTGAAATTGAATTTGGTGTCGAATGTACTGTTGGTCATTCGTTAAAGGCCACCAATTATCGATCGATTCCATTTCGACGTCCGATTGATTTTGAAAAATTTTTAGTATAAAAATTTCAAACTCTTATCATTTCGACATCACGGACCTAGGAATTATCATTAAGTGCATACGTTAACATGGTACCTATTAAAATAGCTCCTGATAAGGGGTAGAAGGTAGGGGGTGGGATTATTCAAAATGAATTGACAATCGGTAGATTCGAATGACAGGTGTCAGTCATATCCATTGTTGGAATGGGATATCGATAGCTGGAATGAATAAGGGAGGGAGAGAAGGTCGTGGTCCATAATCTATTGGGAAGGGAGCATCATTCTCCTCCATAGTTATAACGCAAGAATGGAGTCTGCGGGAAGAACAGGAAGTGGATAATAGATGGCCATTGGAGTGTGTATTTACCTTAAGTGCTCGTGGATCGACAGAATGAAGAGTGGGTTCATTGTCTGCGTCGGAAGATCATGTGTTCCTCTTGGTAGAGGAGGAGAGGTTGTTGGGCTGAAGGTGAAGCGGTCAGGGAGGAAAAAATAACGAATTTTGGAAAATATTTCAAGATCAATGGAAGCTGACAATTTTAGATTCGATATTTTTTGTGGCATGAGAAAATATTGGGGAAAAAATAAAAAAAACGGCGTGGAAAAGGAAAAACGGGGCTGGATGAAAAAGTCCATTTGGGATTAGGATTATTTTAAAACTCCTCTCATGTTGGCTCACATTGATGTCATGGCAATGCGTTTACGATGGACGCTTAAAAACATTTGAAATAAACATGCATTTCATGTGGCACTGAAAATATAATGAGTTTTCGTTGTACCAATGAGATTAAATAGCTACGTCATACAGGTATATCTATATCGTGAAGCACTTTTTATACGAATAAGTATACTTTATGGATTCAGGTATATCTACCGTATGTATATATATAGACTTTTGACGAGTAAGTAAAAATATGACGTGAAATTCGTAGACGAAAATATTCAATGGAAATGTATGTAAATCTGAAAAGAATTTTTTTTTAAAGTCATCAACTTCCGATTCGATGAAAAAAGAAAGGAAGGGATTATACGACAATGGACTTCCGCTTTTACACGTATTAGCGATTACAAGACGTGAATCCCAATTTGCTACTGTGCTTTGTAATGTGTAAGAGGATAAAAATGAAATTAAAAAAATTTCTATTATTTCCCTTAACGGGTACACAAAATACTATGGAATTTCTTATATAAATCGCTTCCTTACGCTATATACGATTCTGGAATCTGATGAAGAATCATCTCCGTACGTAGCGCAGCAGCAATCCTTTGTTACGTGGGAATTCCCAGAAACTGTACAGACGGAGGAAAGTCCACTCGTCACTGTGAAAATTGGCGAAAATGCCCCGAGCTACGGGCATAGAAAAGTTCTAGTTTCCTCTACATGGAGAACAACGTCGAGAACAATATGAACAACCGGTTGGAGTTTAGAGTCTACGCTTTCGTCGACTAGACACACGTTAACTTTGAACAGACCAGTAGAGGTTTTAGGATTGTAAACAATTTGGTAATCCAGCTTGCTACACATTTGGCTCGTTTCCCAGTCTGATCCGACGGATCCCCCAAAGTTGCAAGAGATGAACCGATTGTTAACCCCCCCCCCCCCTCCCACAAAAAATTGACAAAATTTGAAAAAAAAAGACCCAAAATCACCAACGACGTAACATACACTGAAGTCATCTGAAAAATTATTTTTCGTTATCTCTACGTACAGCTACTTTTAGCTGGATTACAAGTAAAACCTTCCCTAGATAACAACTACCCCTCAGGTCACCCATAAACTACAAAATTTCCATCATCATTCCCCCATGTAATGTCGCAGTCGCCATAACATCTACCAACCCCACACAATCAGCAGATCTTGTTTT
Source organism: Calameuta pygmaea (assembly GCA_031762395.1). Taxonomy (NCBI): domain Eukaryota; kingdom Metazoa; phylum Arthropoda; class Insecta; order Hymenoptera; family Cephidae; genus Calameuta; species Calameuta pygmaea. The sequence goes on from JASANN010000586.1 coordinate 220,706, forward strand.
CAAAAATCTCACTGATCACGTTCAAATTACGAACACACGCATTAAACGTCTATAGCTATATATATAAGAAATTCCTCAAATCAATTAAATACTTCGAATCACCAGCCTTAACTCAAGATTTCAAAAAAAAAAAAAAAAGTGAAACGACCTTACTTTTTCTCCCTTTTCCTTGTTACCTCATCCCCTGGAAAAATCAAAAAAAAAAAACCAGGACTTCACCGAGGTTAATCGAGCGTGGTACACAGCTCCAAGATAAAGCATAGTCGCCAAAGTCATTTCTTATGCAGCAGTTGCATCTGACAAGTGATATCGGTTACTAGTTTGACCGCGACTGTACCAAGAAAATGCAAGAAGGCAGGAAGTGCAAGCACATACACATATATATATATATATATATATACCAGTAGCCATTCATCGGTTCCTGGAGTGGCGAACTCCTTGGCAAACTCCTATGCACAAGCCGTCTCGATCGGGCCGGTAGTAAGTCTCAGGAAAATGTCCTCCTTCGTAAGTGAATTCGAGGACACGAAATGTAAGAGAGTTTCCCGTCGAACCGGAAGTGGATCCGAACTCTATATGCATAGAAGAAGGATTACTTATTCGTAAAGTATCGCGTGCATCCAGCTTTATGAGTCAGTAAAATTTCATCTGAAAAATTTTTCTCCTGCTTATACCAATGTACACTGCATTGCATATAAGTTGCACGCTACATATATATATTCCAAGTACATACCGAAGGACAGGTATATGTACAGAGAAACAGTCTCGTACGTAAGCACGTTTGCAGTACAATTCCAGAGGAAGTAGCTCTGGGTCTCCCCAAGTATCAGTGTCGGGATAACGAGGAATAACGTTCGCTAAGAGTCGGTCTTTCCTATGGTAGATGAGGATGTTCCGTAACAGGGCTAAAACCACGTAACGTGCTGCTTCGGCCATAGTCTGATCTATAACCATGGTTACGTTATCCAGGGTGCATCTACGAAGTTGCTCTTAGTGCCGGGCAAGTTATAGTATCCGATACTTGCCACTAGTTTTCTCCTATAGAAACAGAGCTATACCTATCTCTCCTGACGAATTACCTGGATACCAGTGTCGGCAAAGTGGGGGATGTGAAATTTAAGGCGGGTACACAATGAGTGTAAGACGTAACTAAGGCAACCAAGGGTGTCTGGCTATAAGCCGCTACTGCTGCCACTCAGCGCACCTCCTGTGTCCGACACGTTCATTCTTTTTCCCATTCTTGGGACATTCCTTGCTGCAATAACCTCGGGCCAACCTAGCTAGATTAAGGTTATAGTCGTTTCAAGCTCTGCTGGGAAATTCATGAGAGGGGAAAAGGGTTGCCCGTTGAGAATGAGTGCTGGTGCTTTTTTTGCGCAACGAGGTTGGGTCAGGTGCGAAGGCGAAGAGATGCTTTATCTATTTAACGTGATAAGGGATAATATTTATGAAAGGAGTGGATAGGCAAAGTTTTTTTTTTTTTTTTTTGATTAAGGTAAAAATCTTCAAATCCTCTTATTAATTCGTAAGTGGTCGCGATAATGGATATTGTTTTTCTAACTTTATAAATTGCCGTGTAATTGTCTAAATGATTTATGGAAGACGACAGCGACCGAGTTGTAAGATTATTAATGGTATTATTTGTAATTGGATGAATAATGGCGAACACCCCCAAGGAACTCGAGACGGGATTTATTGTCGCAGTTTATAAGTACTCGGATTTCTTGCACTAAAATACGAATTCGACAATTGTCAGAGTTAGGGGGGAATATCGATTGCATTATGTAATTTCGAACGCGATGACGTTTCGATATTATGGCCTTCTGGTATTTTCGGTATAAATCAACAAATTGATCGAATTAATCAATGCGGTTCGTTAAGCGATTAAGCAGAGCTCGAGGAGTACCTGGACCAATGTATTCGAGAACAAGTTAGCATTGCCTCGAGAAGGGATGAGAATCTAATGAGCAAATACACCAATTAAAACAGAGCCGTAATTAAATGACCAAATGGTAATGGGATTAATGTAATTAGGATAAAATAACGCAACGCCGACCGGTTTAATCAATAGATGTTCACTAATGACACGAACGAACAATAATGATGTACCGTGTGGACAGTTCGACATGTATCACCGTTTGGTAAATTTCCATTTAATTATTAATTGTCAAAGATTCTCTGTATTAATTTCCGATCTTGATCATTGGAATTTCTACCCCCCCCCCCCCCCCACCCACCCACCAATTATCCTAATTAAACTTCATTTCATTCTCGAAAACTCCAATGCACCAAATACGGAGCAATTTGCTCTCTCGTCGAATACACGTCGGTTGTAAATCTTGCTGACCGCATTTTCCGCATGAACTTTCCCAAGAAGGCGGAAAAACTTTATCGGCAATTTTTCAAACCTCAAACTTAGTGATACGATAACTTACCGGTATACTTTAGAGCCTCGAGGTATCAGAGTGGTACAGTAAGTCCCAGCGACTGAGGTCACGGCTATAGTGTAGCTTACCTGAAAGAAATAAGACAAAAAATTGATAAATAACCTCAGGTATCCCATTATAACGTAACTGCTTAACAAAAGTTTTCAAATGTCATTCGACCATAAAAAAAATATGTCCACGCAATCGGTGCGAGGCGTTGAATAAAAATATGCTTTTACGTAATTACGCAATCGCTCAAATTGGTTTTTGAGATCATCCTTTATTATTTCAATGGGACGAACGTCAGTTTCTGTGACTAATGAATCTTGAGATAGCTTTCAGACAGTTCTGAATTGCCAATTCGATTGTACTTTTAAATAGTTATGAAGATTAATTGTTAGTTATGAAAAAAAAAATTTTTTTTTAATAATTAATTTTTAGATAAAAATTTCAGATAATTAAAAATTTGTATTCTACTGTACTTACAGATAATATTACATTATCTTATGCGTTCACGGTGCTGCCGAGTAACAGCTTTGTTACTGGGACTCGCGTTAAAGTCTCGCAAGAGAATGCCGAGAGTTTCACCTCGGAGAAGAAACTTTTAATGAATTCGTATATCGTGTTACCGAATAGCTAAAAGCGAGAGGCCTAAAAGGGTAGGTACACAAAAGGGTTAAAAAAATATACTGAACTCTGGCTCCCCTTGCCTCAATCCGAATCCCACCCCCCCCCCCCCCCCCATACTCACTTGGGACACGTAAATAATATTTTTGGTAAAATGGAGAGTACACGGCCGCTCGTAACGCAAAATTCGAATAAATCCTACAGGCTATTACGTTCGTATGAAATATCGTATTTTACAGTTAAATTTTCGCACCCTTATTCGTTCCAATTAACGTTATAGTATTTTCCACGATATCAAGTAACGAGCTAATAAAATTATTAAACTCGAGTTTGCCTTTTAAAGACTTCGACAAAAAAAATTTTGATCCCTTTTACCTACATCCGAACTGATAATGTCACGGTGATAAGAATTTTGGGTTACCGCAGCCATCTTAACCCACGAATCTCCGCAAGTATTAAGGAGAAGGACGAAAACTGTCGTAAAGTTTAAAGGCGAACGGGGAGTCAGATAAAAGTGTTAAGCCTCTATATGGACCCCGGAGGAGTTCTAACGGCAGTTCTAACAGCTTAGGTATATTCAGTACAATCACCTCGATCCCCTTTTAGGATAATATCAAGAACTAACAGTATAAGTGGCAGGGAGGAGAGGCAAAAAAAAATTCAAATAAAAAATCATCAGACCAGAAAAAAAAGTGTGAGAAAAAATACATTGTTACATTAAAAAAAAAAAAAAAAAATAATAAGAATAGTCGTGTAAAAATATTTCCCTTTGAAAAAGTAAATGTTCAAGACTTTAACTCGGTAATATCAAGACGTCTCACAGTATGCATTTAGGTACGTCGTAAAACTGTTCGGAGCGATATTAAGAAATGGGTGCGCAGCTAACCGCGCAATGCTAATTATTCGGTGTTGATGCTTATTAAAGTAATGGGTCGTGACATAATGCGGAGCTGCCCGCCATATTACCGTGTGCCACATTCAGTGTCTGTTGACGTCTGAGTTTACCTACTGCGAGAAGAGACCGAGCAGCTTATGCGTTTCTCGAGAACATAACGGCTCGAAATAATTAACTATATACCAGCAGCACGAGGAAGTAATTAGGTGTTATTACGATTAAATTGAGAAGCGTTAAGGATAAGACTACTGACACAGATACGACAAGCTGCACATAGATAAGAGAATGTCCGAACGACAGGGACAAAAGAAAAATTCACTCCAGATGGCGCCAGCCGAGCAACGGGGATTTTGCTTTGCCCTGAAGTTGTCGTTGCTTATAAAAAGGAATCTCAATCGATATAGAGACGAATGGAGGTGGCGAAGCCGAAGAAGTGATAATCGTAATTTCAATTGTTCAGAAACTTGTTAAATGTAGTAGGGGAAGGTGGATGAAGCCTGAAGAGCCATATAATTCGAAAGTAAAGCGTTATAACCGAGAGGGGGAAGGGGAGGGGGGGTAGTGCTCGAGGAAATTGTAGAACGAGGGAAGCAAAGGTGGGCACGGGGAGTCGAGAAGTTAATTGCAAACCCGACTAAAACGTAAGCGAACACAGTTCATGCGCCGTTAATTACATTTACATGAGATCGCGTCAAGTAATTGAACGTAGACTGAGGAAGAAAATATCATTCGCTAATGGAAACTGAGTACATGCCTGAGTTTTAGCACTTTCGTGTCTCTGAGCGAGCTTTAGTGTTTTCTTAAAGCTCATTTTTATAATATTATCAGTTCGAATTAACGCTAGACTCGTTATCACTGGTACCTGAATGATAACATAGTGTAACCCCGTGCAATGAAATGGAGTATAGAATCATTATGTAACGTTACGAAATAAAATTGAAAAAAAAAAAAATAACCAATACCCGAATCAAACCTACATCGTTGTTTGCATCAAACTGCTAAATTTTATTCGAAATATCATTCGACAGTAAATCTTTGATGGTTGTCAAAGAACAATTAAATTACAGTCCCGTATCATTCGTAGATTTACAACAGAATGATTTCGCCCAACTGTTACAGGAAAAGTGTGCGGATGAAGCGGTTGTAAAGTTTGATAACAGTTGTTGATTTTATCGTAGAATAACGTGTATTACGCAAATATCGTGCGTACAGTAGAATGTGAAGTTAGCCACAGATACTTTGGTGGTTGGTATATCGACTGTTTCCGAAGTGATGACGGATATGAAATATATATGACAGGGCAGTAATTAAGGGTATGACGAAATTTTAAAAGATGAACAGAAACGAGCGTTAGATAATGATAACGGGGTCGGAGTCTGTTTCGAAGGGATAAACGATTCCATCCGTGAAAAAGATCAGTAATTGAGAGCTTCCTTGATCGTTAGCTTCCGCTACGCGACAGACGGTGTGCGACATAGCTACCGTGTAAACCCGTGAACACGTTATCTCAAAGTTATCACGAAGGTACAGATTAGTCGCGGGACATAAATCCAAGTAAAATTTCGCGGGTGCACAGAGCTATCGAAGTAATAGCCTCGAGAGAAACTGACGTCTGACAAGTCGGACTAAGGAGAGGACGGCGTGCCGAATGAATTACCGAGGCCAAGTAACTTGCATCCCATGAGCCAACGTTACGGTCCATCCAAGTAAGAGATGCTGGAACCGTGAAGATCGGAGGACTCTTGAGGGAGTCAATCGAGTCTCCGGTTTCTTGCTGAGTTCGCCTATTCCCTTAAGTGGACCACCTTACACGTTGGTCCAGACAGGATCCGAAGTAGAAAGAGCACACAGCAGCACAGGGGTGTGTGATAGTGCACACCTACGTGGTGGCCAAGGGGTCAGAGTGAGGTGCTATGCAGACCACTTCAGACTGGTGATAAATCGATCACCGAGACGGACCTTGTACCTTGGCCTAGTCGAATGCGACTGCACTGCGACGGGTCTTCCTTTCGTTACCCCCGTCGCGATGAGGAATCCTGGTGTCTTCTTTTTTTTATTCATCTAACTGGTTTCCTCCGAGAGCAATTGAGAAAGTAATAGAGTCACCCTTAGGACAGTGCATTACTATGCACCGAGTGTATTATACCTGGACACCAGGAATCTGGTTTTCTGACCGGGCCAGGTTCTCGCGGGTTTCCACATAGGGATAAGTACCTGCAGAGCAAGCGAGACAGAGAACCAAGCTCGGAACGAAGAGAGAGAGAGAGAGAGAGAGAGAGAGAGAGAGAGAGAGAGAGAGAGAGAGAGAGAGAGAGAGAGAGAGAG
>JASANN010000586.1:237400-272680 GCA_031762395.1 Calameuta pygmaea
AGAGAGAGAGAGAGAGAGAGAGAGAGAGAGAGAGAGAGAGAGAGAGAGAGAGAGAGAGAGAGAGAGAGAGAGAGGTCAAAGTGCATATATGTAGGTATCAGAATAACGCATTGAGGATCCTGCCGAAGGGCAAATCCTTATGGCGGATTGGCTATGGGAAGCAGGTGTGAATCTGGAGAACCTCCTGTCGGGACTAATGGCTGCCCTATTCGCAGAATGTCCTGCAGAAATCGAGGAGTCGTAAATAGAGGCTTTATCGAGTTTCTCCTGTCGCTGTGTATATGTATACGTATATACAGCGAGAGAGCGTACGACTTGGGTTTGCACCGATGTGACAGTCTGCTAATTGGAATGTGGATTCTTCGAGGAGGATAAAGAAAAAAAGAAGAAAAAAAAATTGAAGATCCACAAGTCCCTTTTGCTTTAACTATACTTGAGGACTAGTGCGATATCTTGGCGTATTTCTATGTGTGCGCCTCGAGGGATTTCGAGCCAATTACGGGAAAGTAATGACGCGCGACGTGATTGTGCCTAATAATTCGGTTGTCCTTACGACGTTGAAGATCGACGATTCTTATCGAACTGAAACCTTATCAGTCATGTCAAGGTAGCAAAAGAAAGTCTCCAAAATGAAGTTTGAATATTTCATAATTATTTTTTATATATTTAAGCACCTAAAGGTAATTTTTGTGCTCGTACGATTCGGCTAGAAATCAAGTGGGACATTTGTTTCGCTAGCTTAACGTCGGATTGGCAAACGATACTAATACGGCAGGACTGATGGCCAAATCAAACGGTCTATTTCTAAGTGCTTAAGTGCTTTCGTTAGAAAAAGTCTCTTTATATGCTTTTCGAGTAGCCATAGAATAAATTCGAAATTCGTCAACTTCTCGGCCGAGAGACCCGGACGATCGTCTAAATTGATATAGTTGATAAAATTGAAGCTGAAATTTTGCCATAATGGAGAAACACGTTATAGCCTAATAGAGCTTAAAGCTCGAAATTGGCTCGGAGACCATTTCAATCCAGAAGCGTACCGAGGGGGCGGTTCGACGACAAAGGTCAGAGGTGATAAGGAGGTGAGAACTAAGATGACGGAGAGTAACGCGAAGACGAAGCATCGGAATGAATAATGGCTCCTCGGACGATTCACTCAGGCTGTCGCAAACGAATTTATTAAAGTTCCCATGCTTCCGTAAGAGTCCCCCCCCCCCCCCCCACCCCTTCGCGCAATTTCACTGGGGTTAACGAAATTTTATCCATACCTTGGGAATGCCATTAATTTCAAGGAGTATTCGCAAGTCTAGCCGGATGCTAGTGGGAGGACGCTGCGGAACACAATTATTTAGTTGCGGGTGAATGGAGAGAATTTAATTAGAGCAAGGGCGACGGCTTCGCTTAACAACTCCCCGTGAGTTTCCATTTCCCGTCAAAAGGAGAGAAATAAGGAAAAGAATTGCAAAAAATTCTCGGCAAAGAAGGTTACGCGTAAGGAGACGAAACGAGGCGCGAAGAAATTTTTATGGAAATGAAAATTATTGACTGTATCATCGTGACGTAAGGAAATACAGGTGGCTATATATTCGCCGAGATGGAAGACGATCGTCCAATAATTTGTTATGGTATCAAAATGGCGAAAAAAAATATTTTTTTTTATACAAAAAAAAAGTTAAACACGAACATAATAAATTTATTCCCATGGGAAACATCGTATAGCTATATATATATATATATATATATATCCTCTATCACTCTATACACGCCCATATTTAATCTCGTATACGAGAAGAACGCGTTTCACACTGAAAGGTCTCCGGGCACACGCTGTTAGATTTTCTCTTTGAAAATAAAAAAAATCCTCAACATTCCTCACTGCCCATGTACCTATAGTAAACGTTCCGCTGCTTTGCTTCGTCTGATTTACGTTAATAAGTTCGACCTCATAGGTACAATGTGGCGTTCGCGTGCGATTCTAACGCAGCCATAGAACCGTTCACGGGGCTACGTCGCCTTGGGTTACTATAATATATGCACCGAGAAAGTGCACTTTTAACGCCCACAAACGTAGCCTCAATTTCCTGATAGGTTTCACCGAGGAAAGCATCGATAGCGTAGAACGATCCGCAGGTCGCGGATTGGATCTGAAATGCCTTCGGCGTGATCGTAGAACCCTGGCAATTTTACGAGACGTCATTAAAATTTGAAAATACGAAGGTTATGAATTTTGAAATTTTTTTTCTTTTTCCAAGTCGTCACGACGTCGTAATTTCGAGGACAAATCTTTTTGAAGTTCATACTGTATCGCGTGGAAATTTTTTTTTTCAAAATCGAAAACTCGCCCATTCAATTCAATCAGAAATTTTATACGTACAGAGTACAGATATATATACGTCGTCAGCGGGAAACAGAGGGCACTAAATTCTATTAGTACACGAATGAGGCGAATGGACTCGGGATGCTGTTGCGTTACTACCTAACTATGTATATGATCATCTCATTTATTTTCCTAGCGGTGGCCTTTTATATTGAAATTAACTTGACCTGCCCTTTCAATTTTACTCGAGCAAACATCCCCGCGGCGTGTTCGTCGCTTAAGGCCGTTATTGTCGCCGAGCGACAAAATAGAAGAGAGTCAACACTGTACGTATTCTGAATAGGGAATAATTCATTGTAACGATAGAGTATTGGGACAAAAAAAAACTAAGCACCGATTATGCTGAATTATATTGACTCCTATAATAATACTGGCTACCATATACAATACTGTGTGACGTACACACGTACGACCAGGATATTACGTCCTGTACGGCTTCTGCCATACGTGAATAGCATAATAGCTGCTGTATCACCCATATGAATATATTTGATCCGGGCGTTAAACAAAATTGGATCGTACAGCAGAAAAACTAAGAGAAAGGAAATTGAATTTTGAGAAAATTAATTTAAAATTTAAAAAAATGTTAATATCAAAAATTTTCCTAGTAATTTTATCAACCACCCCCCTTCCCCTCCCTCGTTTCATCCGTAGCCAACGCAGCGTCCGGTAATCGTAATTGAATAATATAGAGAGTAATTAAAAATAAAATTTCACGACACTCTGTAATGTAATTTTTCGACTGGAATCCCATTGTCAAATATATAAATAGATGGCGCACAAAGAGTAATACAGGAGACGCGGAGGCTGTGATAACGACTTCAGAATGGATCGAGACGTACGGAGCCAGAACATCCAACACACGAGGATAATGCCTCTTTTACATCCTCTTGAGCTCAACAGCCTCTCAACTTCCTCTATGAGAATGGCTGTCGCTCACTTGCATACACACGTGCCAACGTGAACTCAAACTGGCAAATATACGACGAACTTTTCACATCCAATTCCTTTCAGCGTCTATATATATATATATATATGTGTGTGACGTGTGTCTGCATATCCTATATGTGACGTATAAGCAGCTACGTGTATCACAGAGATAAGCCTGTAACGAAACCTGAACGCATTTCGACTGACGTTTGTGACAAGACGGGGGGCGGTAGCAGCGTTTTTCGGTCGTGAAAGTTATTCACGTGAAATTAAGGGATGACGACCCTTAATCAAACGACAAGATGAGAACGTTCAAAGTATTCAAGCGCGTTACAGAGAACTGACGAGGGTTAAAGTTCGCAAGTTCATTTTCCATTTGGAATTGCCTGGAAACCAAAGTCCATATACCTCGAGGAGTTGGTTTGATGATATATCTATATATATATAACGTAATATGTATCTGCGAGCTGTTTTCGCAAATGCAAATTTCTATCTGGTATCTATTTAACTCTAATATATATATGTATGTATATATGTATACGTATATAGATTTAGGTTTATAGGGGAAACCTAATGTACTATTAGATATGGAAATCTCATTAAGAGTATTATGCTTATCGGCCTTTGACGCTCGACATTAGAATTACGGGTCAAAGGGCGCCGTTTCGCTGCTGATATTCGCGTTTCTTTATTTCCCGCTCGAATGCTGGGAAATTGAAAATTTGCATGATTCCCGCATAGCGCGGCAGGAGTTTTTCGCGATGGCAAATAAAAGCCACGAGTGCCTCGTTCTCGGCGTTCCGTCGTGTCAAGACGATTCGAGGCATGATCGATCACAGTGAAAGCCTTGTAGTCCGGGTTCGGATTAATTTTTTTTTTTAATTAAACATAACTTCAATACTTAATGGAATTATAATTGCGATTAAATAAGAGCACCGCGCATGTGATCAATATTGAAAAAATATGACAGCGCGTTAATCAACGCGTGACGTCACGAAGTACGAAAGTTAATGAATAACGGAGGTGTCAGGATAATTATACGATCACTCGTATAAAATTTTCTTAATCATTAGGCAAAATAAGAGAAACAAGAAAATTACTTCAAACTTTCTCTGCGTCAACAAATATATTGTTCGTATACTCGATCGATGGTTCGCTCTATATATGTATAGATAATATACACATATGATCGTATACCATACGCAATCTTTATATACTATTAATATTAATTCCCGGAACCGTCAGGGTTCAAAACTTTTGTCCGAAAACTAATTGATTCACGTTGATCGAACGTCGTCAAAAATTGATAAGAAAGAGTCGCAATCAAAATTATCCAGAATGAAGGAAACGAAATTTATCGAAGACAAATATATATTGGAAAAATAGCACGGAGGCAAAGTGGGACATAGGGATGTAGCGTGTTTGTAAGCAACGGTATAGCGAATTCGAAGAAAATGGCTGACAAGTATTAAACGAATAGAAAAGTATCTCGCTCGAATGTCCGTATACACATACGTGACGTTCTGCTGTTTGTCAGCAAATAGAATTTCTTTATATCTTTTTATTTACTAATAATGTGACTTGTGGTTGAAAGCATTTGTTACTCACTCCACCATGTATTCCCATATTATATATATATATATGTGCGTGTACTACATATATATATATATATATATATATATGTACCTTCATATTTGAAATCTCTCATAAAGCCTCCCAGCCTATACATAATAGACTTCGAATATGCTAAAAAAATGCGACCACGTGAAATTTTCACCAGAGTGTTACAGACACCCTTATCAACTTAAGGAAGTGATAAAGTCGATTGAAAGCAGTCTGACACGTGTCTGGTAATTCCGAAAGCAGTAAAATTTCTCTGCGAGTCCATTTTCCACCTAAATTAAAAATATCTCGCGTATCCCCAAGCGAATCCCGAGATTCCAAAGATAAGGCTTTGTGAAGTAGGTAGTAAAAAAAAAAAGAAATAATTCTCAGAAATTCTCAAAGTTCCAACAGGCAAGATTACAGAAATGCAACTGCACTGCATAGGTGGCGCTCCGGGCTTACTGGGCGCGTCCAGACGGTGAGCTTGTAAATCAGAGAATTAAACGAGACGAGAATGGATGACAGGAAGGACGCACGAGCCGCGCATTTGCAACTGCAGTTCCGAGACGCACTCGAAAGGACCGTGACTCACCGTCCGAGGGTCTCACGACTAATTATAATATCAATACCATATTAGATTAATTAGCGTCACATATTCTAGCCACCGTCGCGATGTGCTCGACGCCAGCGCGGTTAAGATTAATTATTCCGCCTTTCAGCCTCCGTCCCAGTACTTCCAGTCAGGCAGACACGACATTACGTTCCTACGGGCTGGACACTGGCCAGCCGACGTTGCATACGGAGATCAGATAAACTGAAACAGTTCTCCGGCTTGGCTCGCAAACGTATCTTCATATATATATATATACACGCGTATACACATAGACCCATGGTAACTTTGATAAGTATATATACAGATATACATTACATCGATAAGTTAGACGTCTTCCCTTTACCTCAGCGTCGCACCTGCATTCGCCGCTGACTACGACTACGATTCTAATGTCCCGCAAAGCCCGGATCCTCGAGGTGACGATAGGGAAATCCACTTTTCCGAGCGATCGACTTGCTCTGCCGATAAACGAAATTCTCTGGGTAAAATCGCGAAATCGCGCCCGATATACGGTGTACGACTGGAGTTGACCTAAATTCGCTTGACGGAATGTTATTTTACAAAAAATTTGTAAAAAGTTGCTTAAATGAAATTTCCAATATGTATATACAAGATACACGACTACGTAGCAATAGGATTTTGATTGATTAAATGAAATTTTTCAAAATGACCTGTATAATTAAATTAATTGATTATTCAGTTGTCAGAGGAGTAACATGAAAAATTGTACCTCTAGCTGTGTATTTTTGATGTAACGATCAAACGTATTTCTTGTTAATATTGATAACGATAACTGATGGAATTTATGTATTGGACGATAACTGTGAAATCCGCTTAATACGTATTAAATCCGTGCGAGCTGTCTGCCGTGCGTATTTACCGACGCACAGTGTAAGCGAGGAGCCTGTTTGGTTACGTCACAGAGGCGCTGACGGTCGAATGAAAATAGTGAGCAGTCGACAAATATGGTTATGCAGGTTTGGTTATTACATAAAATCTCAGCTGTATCCCATTGCTAGAACCGGAGACGCTACGTTCGTCGGGCTCCGTTATAAAGTAGAGGGGCCTTACGCCCTACCCGAGTACACTGCGACTAGGCCCCTGTCACAAATTACACCCGTTATACGTTGGTCCAGCATCCAAGTAACTTTGGACCAGAGTTTACACGAAAATATCGCCACGTACGAGAAACGTACTCGGCCCGGAGGTCTGGACCAAGTAACGTCGTGTGATAACCCAAGAACGAACGACCCCATTTTGTTATCCCAGAGGGCGGTAGTGTAGCGCCCGGTAGAATATATTTATGGAAATAACAACCCCTCCGTTAGACCCCTTTGACTTTCTACCGTGACTGTACGGGACCGTTGGTAGGTAACAAGCGAGCTGGTTAATATTTAAGATCGCAGCATTCGAAAGGCGGATTCTCATTTTCCATCTGCGAACTACACTGTTGTTATAGGACGTTCTTGGAAGGAAGATGAATATTTTAAGAGCGATTTAAATTTCTCGCTTAATTTTTTGTTTTTTATATTTAAAAAAATATATATATATAAAAGTAGGTCAATACCTTACGATAAGTTTTACTGATTATTCGGGTAATCGATTAACGACGATATTAACGATAATCGTTCGTTGCACATGCAGAGACGATACAAATGGACATTTATCGTGCAATTCGGTTAATGATAACATAAAGCCATTACACGTGCACGCTTTGGCTTTAATCTCAAACTTAATGGTAATACGAGTGAATATCGTGACGCTGACTGTAATAATGATTGTTCCCATTCGTCGAACAATGCCGCTATTGCCTACGATATTTTACGCGTGACAAGTTGCATGTAGAACGTTTTGCACTTTTACGCGGCGTCCATTTGTCGCGCGAAATATGCTGCCTGATTTAATTTCCAAAGGCGTCCCATAAATCACACGATGAATTCCGAGCGTGCTGCCATCTACAAATTATGGTTACACGGGGTGTACCATGCACCGCGACGCTTGGCACAATGGGATATTACGTTTACAATTTCTTACAATCCCTACGATCCTTGCACAAGTACCTGCCTCGATCTCACTCCTTGCCCAAGAGATACCCATTTAGATTTTTACATGGCAAAACAAACGTAAGCGTAAGTACAAACTAGAGTCCGACTCTACATATATATATATATATATATATATATATATATATATAAAGCAACGATAATAAATATATACAAGACAGGAAATAGAAGAAACAATTGAATTAGCCCCAGACGGTCTTGTACCAATAAAAAGAAATCCGCTCGGGCAATCTCAGGTAAATAATGTATTATTTAGAATTCGAAGAGAAAAGAAACACGTCTTCCCGGAAAATTCGCAATTTCATCAGTAACCACTGTCCACGTCCAATAACAGGTGAAAGCGTAATCAACGTTTAATTCGATTCGAGTCTACATACGTATAGACGTACTTAGTTGTCAGACTACGTTGAACGTAACGAAGGAATTAAGAGAGACGGTCCTGATTAAAGATACGAGCCTGGAATACTTTTACGTTTCATCGAGAAATTAGAGAGACGATATACCGGGCGTTTAATTTCAAGTTAGGCTGTAATGACATTAAGGTGAACATTCAGAGGAGTCAGTAGGCGTTTAATTTTCTTTGACCCTCGAGGACTGAGTGTCCTTCCCACGCACTGATAAATTAACTTATTTCCACGGGAAGCGCGATGCTTTACTTTATCTTCGTTTCGTTAATTGATTTACGAATCGTCCCTCCCCTCCCCGCCCCTCCCTTCAAAATCTAACTCCCCCTCCGATTTCCCCTACGACGTGCTTCCGTGGATCTCGATCTGTCTCTCCTCCCACGTTTCTCTTTTTTTTCCTATTAATAAAAATGTCACCTGTTGGCTCGTCGGTAACTGAAAAATCTCTCGCAGCATCCGATAACAGACATGACACAGTGACACGTTCGATGAAGCGTCGATTAATATGGTAATGAATTCGTTCCGCCGAGAGGGTGAACCGACGGTTCTTTATGTAGCTAAAATCGCGAAGCAGCCCAATGATAACAGGTATCTCGAGATCGACGAGATAGATTACACGAGGAACGTCGCGGTGCAGTAAAAAGCAATAGGGCGGGTTAAAAATGTTTCGTAAAAAAAAAAAATAGATCACGTGCAAGAACGTTTGTCAATTAAAAGTTAAAGAGATTTCGTGGAATTCATACATGCACGCGAGAAAAAAAAAATTACAGATTACGATACAACGGAACCCGACTGCCCTATTGCGCAAAACGAAGAAACGTGTAGGGGAAATTCTTCATTTTTCACACTACTCAAGTCCGCGTGTAGTCGCTGAGACTTGGGCTGTGCGTTTGGACTGATTAAGAGCTACTTGGCGTACGTTAAATTTTACTATGCATATATATATATATATATATATTGAACTAAATAAATTATCAGTTCGTGTTCGATTTCCAATAGATAACAGGGACACGACACGCGTCAAGCGACATCTGCAACCTAATTAGAACTTAGTCGAGTCTCTAATGTCAAGCCTGTCGCCTGATTGGTTCCCGTGATATTTGCCTGGATAAACGCAATGCGCGGATGCGGTAACCTGCCTGCGTACAACTTGTTGATATCGATACGCCAGGAACGAGAGCACGTTGGATTCAGGTCGTAGAGTCAGCAACAGCAGCTTCGAAACTTTACTAAAGTTCATAGTCGTTTCGAGTATATGGAATTATATATATATATATATACACATATATAAGGAGTGAGAGAGATAAATATACAGGCACGTAGAAAGACGCGAGAGAGAGACGAAAATAGGATTGGACCGAAGATACGAGAGCTTAAAATAAAGTTTCGGAAAGTTTGAGTCTGCGTCTGGTGATGGCAACAATTTGTGACGTAACGCTCGTTTACCCCGTTGTTTGCTTCGTATACGTGTGCGAATGCACGAAAAGGGGGACCTCGTGACAGTTTAGTTAGCACGGGGGTATTTTAGCGGAGAACTTGAAAGCTCGGAGATAAGGCGAAGTTTCATGGTTAGTTTGGACGCTAAATGAAAACAAAGCCGAGTGACTTTGTAAAAGCTTGTATGCCAGGTTCATTATGTGAAACTTGTATAGTAATTTAGCCAGGCGTGCATCAAGAGTAAAAAAGTGTTATACGAGTACTGGCGCCAGTACTGGGTTAATGTCCACACTCAATCTCAGCTTTAATTACACAGGCATTGCGTAAGCGTTTAATTCTCACGTTACGATATGAATGGCGTTTACGAAATTTGCTTATATATATATATATATATATATATTAAATTTTACCTAATGCAGGTATACAGGTGCTCGCAAGCCAATCAGTAGTAATGACTGTCAGGTAAGGACGTATGACGAATCGATCAGTTCCGGCGCCGTTAGGTTTCAAGAGCAACGATCGATTAATCATTCGGAAGAAGATATCGCGGCCGATTGATCCGCCCTTTGTACTACCCGAAGGAACATGGCGGTGAGTATTGTTATTGATCGGTGGTTACCGCGGGGAAATCAAAGCTCGAGTTTAATTTAAAAAAGAAATTAAATTTCCTGCTTTTGAATTAACGGAAGCTACGGTTTGGCCGAATGATCCTGACAGATTAAATTTATTTTTTTTTCAATGGATATATTGGTCCTATTTTTTTCAAAAGTCATAATTTTTTTTTCTTTTTTTTTTTGAATTTATAACTTTTTTTTTTTCTCAACGATCGTGAATCGGGTTCAGCTTTCAGGATACACCGAGCGCTATCGGTTAGATTTTCTTGAAAAAACAAAAAAAAATTATGACTCTCCCAACTGTGGCGTCCACAGAAAATGGGCAATGCATATTCGGCTTATCATAAATCACGTTTTATATGTTGCAACGTAAGCGCACATCTTCACGTATATCCATACATGCTCGCCTGACGTGAATCCCGCACAGTACGGATTCAGGAGAGAAGACGAATGCGAGGGATTGAGAATGTCGTAATTTCGTATTCCAAGCATTGGGAATTTAAGGGTCCTAAATTTCACGTCCTGAGACCCAATCAAACTTCTCCAAGCTGCGGAAATCCTCACATAACTGACTGTGCGAGTCTACATCTTTTTGTAGTGAAAATAAAATTCGTCGAAAAAAGAAAAAAAAGAAAAATAAGAAGGACATATTCAACGTACGTCCCATCGTTCGAAAATACACAGCGAGCGTGTATATCTATATGCGCGCACATGGATACTCGCCTTATCTCGAATACTATATATTAATATATTCGTACTCGCGCGTTCGCGAAATTATTTCGTCAAATAAGGAGACACGCGAAATTGTACTTGCGAGGCAAAATTATGCACGACACATAGCGAAAAGCATTACATAACCTAGTACAGGTTATGTAAAATATATTGTAGCATAGCTGGATACACGCTACGGTGGAATGCAGCGCATTAATATGTAATAAGCTCGTTCCACTTGGCATCGTCATTTAGACGTCTGGTAAGATCACAAAGTGAACCCAAAGCACATATACGTGGGTACGTAGAGAGAATTACTGGAGCACCGCGAACACACATCGTACGCCATTAATAAGTCATCATTCGAAACTGCACCGGCAGACTAATTAAAATTTTCAATGGCAAAGCAATGATAACGGACAACTGGTCGTAACAATGAAAACCTCAGCAGCGTCGAAATTGAAACGTGCAGAACGAATGAGTGAAATTAATATATCCATGGTTCCACGGTGAAAAATTTCTGCCTACCCGGTAGATATTGCTCTTTTTTTTTTTTCTCCACTATACAGTATCCGTATACAAGAGTTCATTAAGCGTGGATTCATCTGGAACGTATGAATGGACTGATAAAAAAAAAAAAGAGCTGCGACCCAACGTGCAAATAGTCCTAGTTATTTTCAATTATTCAAGGAAATGTAATTATTTTCAATTACCATACGGGAATACCCAATTTTCTTTTCCTCGTGTATCCCCCGTCGCTGCCTTAAGGATATCAAAATTCCTCGGTTACTTATTAAGGCTCGCACACGCAATTAGCGAATAACAAGGCCGCCTTTTGTCCCAACTGTTAATTACCAGGAACGTCTGATACAGCGGATTAGCGGTAGACCTGCTCTCGTGTCCCAGAAAACTGTTTACGCGGGACAGTCGTGGCTGCGAATTCTTTGGTTTCTAGTTTACACGCGAGAGGACAAGGTTCGTCCACATGAGGCGACAAGTGGCGTAAAACAGCATGAAGTAACGTTAATGACCGCGTAACACGGTATTCATTTTCCACGAGTCTATGATATATTCTACACAAAAATGCATTCAAACAATGCACCGTTGCACCGACTGCATCAGTTCGAATTTGAGGGGGCCAAAACCTTACGAATCGAAAAGTAAATAAGTCCCCTCGAAATGGCACTCGATATCGCTAATAATAATTATTGCAACATACGCGGTGAACAATTAATGCAAATGTAAGATGTTGCAGCGGCAAGCACTGATAAGATGACTCGAGTATTTAAAAAAAAAAAAGTATGAATTACGTCATTAGCTAAAAACCAGTCGGACCGTTGGCGGTTTCGAAGTAATTTGCCAATTTGCAAAAACAGCTGATAAAAATGCCATCGAGCGAACACATCAATGGCAACGACGGACAGTCGCAGGGGAGGGGAGGGCAAGAGCCAGGAACCAAATTCCGGTTTGAATGTGCAGATTGCATCCTGATTACCTGATCGGCAGACTCGTAGAACAAGTCGGTATGCTAAAGCGGCTTCCAAGGACACAAGATACGTCTCACTTTCGCGTAACCTTATAAATTATGCGAAACACCCAATTAGCATGGTAAATCGCTGGCAGGTTACGAGACTCCGATTTATACTGCAGCCTCGACCCTCAATCGGTAACAATTATGCCTTTAATAGTTAAATCTCCTAAGGGTAATAAAATCAAAAGTTATTTTTCTCCATCAATAATTGACACCCTTGCTAATTGCTAGCCTTGACATTATGATATATCGCTGGTTGACGCTTATAAATATATTAGCAATAAGGTGAATGATTATTATTATTATTATTATTACTATTACTATTATTGAAAATCAATAAATATTTATCTCATACTTATTTATATTCATCTTATAGACGGAAGTGACGTAATCGGTATGCAAAGTCCGACCTGGTATTTCAGGGCCTTAAAGTTTATCGACTTCTCATTTTTCCTCATCTTATTCCCGGCTTTACTTCTTCACACATATTCCAGGCTGCTTGCGGGAGCATCGGAGAAGCACGAATCTGCCTGATATAAATTACGTAAAATTGAGGCCGTAAAGACTCTCGGGAAAAGCGTGTCTCGTAGAAAAGTCTGTTTCAGGGATATTCAGGTGCCGAGGGGGATTCGACTGGGAAATTATTTATGTACGTAGAGAGAAAAATCTATCGAATTACGTATCGAACTGACCGAATCGTCAGCTGGAAGAGTCTGATTAAATTTTTGGAACCGACAAAAATTTAAGACACGAGTTCGAAATAAGTTTTTATCAGGAATCTGAAATTGTGGATGAAAAAAAAAAAAGGATATTTTTTGCATGTTTTCGAAAAGCAAACTTAATACGGTCAAACAATCAGATTATCCAGGATCAAGACCTGTACCCGAAAGCAGGAAGAAATTCGAGTTTAAACTGAAAGAAATCTATTCGCGACAAATCAATTGAGACTGTAAAATTGGTTGAATGGTTAAAACCCGATTCTTTTAAAATATTCTTTGCTACCGTAAAGAAAGGCTTTCCCGTTGAATGTCCCCAACCCCACCCAACCACCCCCCACCCGTCCCCGCATAGTCGTTTACCCTGTTTACCCTCAACTTGGATAAGAGCGCGACTCGATGATAAAATAAACTTTTCCTATAAAGGGATTTCCGCGACTCTGTGCTCTCCTTTCTGCCTCATCGGATGCAAAAGTAAAGTAAAGCAAATGGCATGGGATGAGCCTGTGGCCGATTTAGGTTCAGCGTTCCGATTCGCCTGACTGGGTGACTGGCTGGTTGACTATAGTGGCAGCACTAAAACTTTCATCATTATTGTTCGCTACGCAGTGAAACTTTTATCTTACAGGGTTAATACTTTAATCCTGTTACGTCGTCGAGAAAGAGGAAATACATTTTTTTATACAGATAATAATAATCCCATTAAAAAAAAATCCACTCTATGCATTTGACTATACGGATATAAATGTGAGATTGTATACAAAAAAAAAATTTTTTTTGATAAGCTAATTAAAATAATACGATTAATTATCTAAGTCAATGACTTTAACTCTGTCATGCGTTTCTTGACTCTCATGAATAACCAACGTCTGCCGGACCGTTTACCAACCGAACCACACATAAAGGCAACCGACTAAATCATACCATGGTCACAGTTTAATCCAGCTACTTGGATAGGATTATACTTCATCCGCTTTCGTGCTTGGATTACGGTATTATCTATATTAACCTCGTGGAAAACGCAGTGTAGTATCTTTCAAAAAAATATCCCAGTACTTTAGCCCTTGGGAGATAATAGCTTTTTCAAAATTATTATAGAGCTTCATAATCGACGTCCCGTTGACAACGTGGCTAAGACTTATGTCTGACGTATCTGCTACCACGTGGAATATAAGTTAACTGACAGCTGCGGCTGCTTCGCTAAGCTATCTCCTTAACGGCTTGTTTAACCGCATTGACTTCGACTTTGCGTCGGCTTTAATGGCGAACGATATCGCGTATGCAGACAAGTGAGTTCCGAAACAGTGCCGAGGTCTTGTCATCCTTTATCGAATTCAATTCTTACATCTCGTTATCGGAATTGCGTGAGGTCAGGAAATCGATGTGCAATAAAATGTGATAAAAATGATAAAAAATTTGTTATTTTAAAAAAAAAAAATTTTTACACCTCATGTTTTCAGTGCTCAGATAAAATTTTAATCCATTAAAAAATCCCGATAAAACAGCTTCGATGCAATACGATAATTTTATATGGAGAAAATTATGTGCAGATATAGATAATCCTAAGTGTGTGTAATCACGTGAACAGTCACTCCGAGCATTTACTTAGGGAGATAAGACACGTACTGTTAAAGCTTGTTACCGAGAATGTGAAAATACTCGTGTAAATAATGTTAAGTTTAGCCATTTAAACTGCAACGTCGTTCTGATAAATTTCCTGGTAACAATAATTTACTGCTATCTATTAGTCTTATCGCAATGCATATTTCTCGAGGATTGTAGTTACGTTTGTGAAATGTTTTTTCTTTCTTCAAAATATTAATTTTTTACAAGTCACGCAACAAGAGGAAAGTTTGAATTTCGCGGTTCTTTTTTTTATCAAGTATCCATTTTGTAAGAACGCTTCGTCATATATTTGGAGCTAAAAGATGTTCATATATTTCGGAGAAACATCCTTCTTAAGGACTCCGGTCATTAGACGCTTTTCTATTTGCAGAAATGCACACGATGCAATTCCTTCATGCGGATGCAATATCCTTGAGATGCACATCCGGCCAAAAGCTTTAATATAAATGTATACCTATAGCAATGCACTTTCCAATAGTCTCCCTCTTACTCCAGGAAATGCTTGGGCATCCTCCCAAAGGATAGTACAGACTGTTGGTGCGATCCCGAGAGTAACGGAAGTACCAGGTGTCGCTCAATTGAAAATAGATAGGCGTAGACGAGGTTAATTCAATAATTAGAATATGGCTCGCGGGACTTCCGGTACGAGAGACATCTATTGGATACATATGAGAAGGTATATATCAAGCAGAGTGACATCTTGCAAAATGAAGATCATCAATTATCATTAACGACGAAATGACCGCCATATGTAAATTAATTAGATCTTAGTAAGAAAAAGTGGGTACGGACTATGAAAGTTATACCAGAAAAAAAAAAATACACAACTTCCGGAAAATAAATACTCGACACTAGCCATTATTCATGATAAAGAGAGTCATGGGAATTAAGTTTTGTAGGGGCTTTCGAAAGATGGAGAAAAGTAGTGGCGTTGCCATGGTTACAGTAATGCACACGAGGCTGCACTGGGAGTGCAAGTGGATGTTAGTATCGCGTAAGAAAAAAAATTTTTTTTTCTTTTTTACTAATATCATAAATTCTCATTTTGGTTAAGTCCACTTCCGGTATAAACTCCTTCTTTAGAGTCCTTTGTGAATGTCTCCTTGGCGAAATGGAAAGAGAGAGAGAGAGAGAGAGAGAGAGAGAGATAAGTTTGCGAAAACAGGGTGCGGCAGCGTTTTAAAAAAATCTCGAGCCTGCTGTTCCGGCAGTTTCGTCCACGTTAAAAGATTCCGAGCAATGTCAGAGAGTAAAGGAGCGTCATCTCTCTTTCGGTCCAGCGCCGCCAAGAGAAGATTTAGTTTCGACTGCCGCGACTCCACTTATCACTCTTGACTTCCGAGACGCGGCAATGTGACTTTTGTTAGGCCATTCAGTTCCTCGAGTTTTCCCTAGTCCGGTTATTCACTTGGAAATTCTTGGCATTACTTAACTCGTTACTGATTATACGTACTTTTCATACTTCGCGTAAATGCATAAAAATGATTTATTAAGGGTTGTAAACTTCAATTTTGCATTACCTTGTTACGGCACGTGGCAGGGACACTTTTGACGCAAGAGACTTTTTGATGACTTACCTGAAGGAAAGAAAAAACAAATTATTTTTTTAATCATTGCACAAAATTTTATATTTCATAATCAATATCACCGATAAGCATTATCAAGGAGATTGGAAATACTGAGCACAGCCGGAAGGTACGATTTATCGAAAAATTATTTTCAATTTTCAAATTATAAGAGAAATAGGATTTTCGTAAAGGTACCTAAAACGTACGTACACAACGAAAAAAGAAATTATTAATACAGCCAGCAGGATATATTTCGTTATACAGAAACGTTGATATGTCATTGTCGTGATAACAGAAAACGTATAAATGACGAATATGATTATCATCCTTACGTTCCGTTATATATTTTGCCCATGTTCGTTTGAAAATACTGAAAATTTATATTTGCTATAAAAAACAGTGTTTTGCTAAATAACATGGCAAAGGAAAGCGTATGTCGTTACGAAGTATAATAAAAAAAAAAAAAACCATGATGAAATGTGTCAATGGGAGAATATCGAGCGAAGGAGAAACAAGGGAAATTGGATATATGACGAGATAGCGAAGAGAAGGAGACTGGAAACTGCAGTGATGCATGAGTTGCATTGTTTCATTAGCAGGCTATTGACGTGAGCACGAGAGCTGATAATAGCGTAATTTTTTTTTTATTCGCTCGCCATAACAGCATGCATAAATTACGGCATCAGGCCGATTGTCCGTGATTCAATGACAGCGTATTATCGTGCATTAATACACGACGTA
Organism: Calameuta pygmaea; assembly: GCA_031762395.1. Taxonomy (NCBI): domain Eukaryota; kingdom Metazoa; phylum Arthropoda; class Insecta; order Hymenoptera; family Cephidae; genus Calameuta; species Calameuta pygmaea. The sequence continues at coordinate 254,334 of JASANN010000586.1, forward strand.
TATCAACGTCAGCGCCTCGTCCTGACGACTGCCAAGTTATTGTTCTTAAAAGTCAGAGACCATTATCAAAATCAGTAGCAAATTCCGTGTGAACGAAGCTTAATGATCAAATAAATATTTCAATATGCATAATACATGAAAATTCGTAGTTTCGTTTCATGGCATATATACATATATACAGACACAGGTTAACGAGTGGAAAATAGGCGCAATTTCAGCAAATTAGTATCCTCGTTACGCAGGATTACACGGAAGAACGAAAGCAATGATGAAAGAGGAATTTGCAAAAAAAGAAAACCGAGAAAATGGTGAGACTAATTTTTGAAAATTATACAAAAATTGTATCACAGCCAAAAGATAACTCGCGATCAAAAATTTGTTATTCGATACGAGATAAAGTCGAAATTACAAAAATATAAATGGACTCGGTGTATTAAAAAAAAAAAAAAAAAGCAATGATACGTATAAATGCACGACACACTGTATATATCCAGAGCACTGTGGCTTTATTATTTAAAAACTCATTCGGCAGTTTTACAGGAACAAAAATGACGCGCACTGGTGGATGCTGCGTGAGTGGAAAGAAAAAAAAAAAAAAAAAAAAATGAGTTCAACCCTCGACGTCGAGTCATCCAGTAGGTATTCCTGAACCTAGTCAGACCGGGGCTTGATGGCTGCCTGAGTGAGGTATTACTAGCACTTTGCGGCAAGATTAAAGAGTTCGAGGTTTAATATTAATATTTTTCATGCAGCTACATTCATTTGGATATATCAGGATATAATATTTTACCACAGTAAAGACATAAAATTTTTCATCCAAGCAAATATTACGACTTCGTGAATGCAGGAGATATTAGAAAAGTTTCATCCCTTATTTTTTTTTCCTCGTTAATTTTTACAAGAATTTATTGCCTCTTGACGGAATTATTTTTCTAATTATTATTTCCTGTTTATATGAACTGCGACTTGTGTCCTATGGATACCACACGCCGTACGTATAGCTTGCAAAGCACGTACGACCCCCGCATAAGCTATAGAGCATCGGCCGAAAGCCATGTGGGAAAATCCGCGCCAGGTTATGCGAAATGAAATAAAACAAATTAAAAGCACAGAACGCGCGTCGAGTACTGATGAAATTTAGCGAGTAGTTAGTGTGTGACATTTTTGGCCAGCTGGTCGCTGCCAACAGATTGCCCTTGTTTCGTTCAGTCCTCTACAGGGTCCGCTGACATGTACCACGTGGACACAGCACGTGCCATTATCGATAAAAATAATTCAAAGTGAAATAAATTTCAAAGGGAGCTGATAAAACGGTTTATCACTCTGGACTTCGATTCGTAAGTAAAATCAGTGACGAGCACGAAGGCATAGATGCTACTTAATCTTGAGTCTAGCCGAGCGACGCCATTGAAAATTACGTTGAAAAAAAGATAAGGGAAAAATAAAAAAAAAAGAAAATAAATTTCGAAAGCACTCATATTTTTAATCCGACCTTTCCGCCCACCACCCCACACTCCCTTCACACGGGAAAAATAGCTGCCGCTGGCAGAAATACTTTTAATCAGTTTATTTGGGAACCTGCCGAGCGACTCGCCATTGTTCTCTGTTATTTCGTCCGTCCAGTAAAACCAGAGTTATTCGGATCTACGACTGAAATATTTGAAATGAAAACATTTTTACGGGACGATGGGATTCTCTATTTCAGCCAGCCACCAGCCAGTCACCCGACAGACGAACATACGTTGGACAGAATGATTATTCTTATATCCTTTTCGGTACGTATGAACACGACGTTCGCTTTCGCGGAATGAGATTCGTCCTACTGAAAGTTTCTATGGTTATGTATATATATATATCTCGCTGCTGAATGCGAACACTTAGGAATCCCTCTGCTCTCTTCTCCTCTCTTGATTTTATCGATCCGTGCAAATCTCTCACGCTCCCATTGCTGACTGAGCAGTGCGCTACTTCAAATACCCAGTGAACGCGTGCTCCTCCTCCTCGAGAATCTTGCGAAATCTTCTACGGGATCGCGTAGACGTCTGTCGAGCACATTACGCAGCCTATCCTAAGAGAGAACCAGCTTAGGATGCTGTAGCTCGAGATCTGCTGTTGCAAAGTAAATAAATTGCTAAGATTATATATACACATATGTACATATCGCAAAGAAACAGAAGAAAATAGAGTATAGGAATGAAGAGCGGTGATTTTCGAAAAGTGTCGAAGACTTCAGATAGGGAATAGGAAAGGGTGGTGGGGAGTCGAGTCTTTCGTTAGTTGCCTCAAAAAATATTTCCCCAAAAGTGATTGTTATGAAGAAACTCTATTTTTTGAAAATATAAAATTTTCTCGAACCAATATAATCTATATACGAAGATCGATCTACCTCGGATTGTCTCACGTAATGTCGAGGAAATAAGATATCCATAAAAAAGAAAGATGCTCACAGAGTATCGAAATACATTAAAACCGGCAACCTTGCCGATAAAAAAGTGCAGCAGAGCCGCGAGCTATAAAAAAAAATACGTCAAAGAAAAAAAAAATATAACGATGCATCCCGAAACGCGAGTGTGTAGTTGAAAGAGCCGACGTAGGTGTCTCCAGTACTAAAGGCAAGCGATAACCCGGCAGAGTTATTGCTCCGCAGTGAAGTAGGAGTCATCTTGATGTCGTAAGCGGATGTCTCATCTGACAAGACACTGAAACGACCCGAGACCAGCCCGAAGACCCAAGGCTGTCGCAATGATCGTCGATCACAACGCGATTCCAGGCATCGGGTAGAGGAGATCACGTACCAGGATACAGGGGTTCACGGGACTCGACGCTTGAGCCGGTCCAGGTTGATCATCATCATCATCAGCACGAGCAAGACTCATGATAAAATGACAGAGCATCCCCAAGTGCGAGAGGTACGGTAATACCCTGGACCTCCATCCCTTTGCTACATAGATATTTATATGTATGGGAACAGGCTGTGCTAAAGAGAAGCAATAAGGTGCTGGTAACTGCCGGTACGTTAAAGCGTCGACGTTACAGCAAATTGCAATTAAGCGTGACGACGTCGGTTTTATGAAAATAGCTCACGCTGATACCTGGCTAACGTGGCGCGACTATAAGACGTATGTGCATTCTGTGAGACGTTGAGTAGAGTCGAGGGAAGAAGAGTGGGGATGGAGCAGGGTGAAGAGCTTCATGGTCGGATGGGTCGGATGGGTCGGATGGTTCGGATGGGTCGGCTGGTGTTTCTTGAAAGAGGGACTGAGGGGGTAGAGGAGGAACAGGAGAGACAGAAGGTGAGGGATGATAGGTCTGCGAGGGGGTTGGAAGTGAGGTCGACGAAAAGGGATGACAGGTCTTGCACTGCTATCCCGCTATTAACTATTCACCCCTTGAATTATCTGGCACAGTGCTTTAGCTTTACTGGGACCGCTACTATGAGAACCCCCCCCCCTCCCCCCTTTGTATAAACAACCTCAGCCAAGAGTCTTAAGATAGCGTGAGGATCTCTTGCAAATTAGAGCTGTTGCGAGCCAGGAATAATCGTTATGTTATTTTGAATGATTCTAATGACGTCGTTATATGGGAATTTACTGAAGGTGGTAACAGACGGTCGCTCATGCGTCGCGGTGGATGACGTCGTTAATTATGTAGAACGTCGTTAGCGCATGTATAAGGTATGACTGTATGGCGATGTTATCGACGACGATGATAGTCCGAACGATGATTAGGTTTGTGCACATCATCCCTTAGGTATGTATATATATATATATATATATACTTGGTACAGTGTACATGAAAAATATCGCGATTCCCATTCGATTTGAGTCCATTGACCTGGTTTTTTTTTGGTTTTATTCGAAGCGTTATCCCTCTTGGGCCGAAAGGGCGGGAGAGGGGGGAGGGATAGGTCGCTCGAGATATAAGGTTAAAGCTTCAGGGTGGAAAATTCGGTTAGGCAAATGGCAGGGATACCAAACCCAAAATGAGAAATGACGTCGCGTTTCCTCAGGATATAAACGGGGCATCGACAAAGCAAGATCAAATATGAAGAAAAGCCGCCAGCAACATTATCTATTGTTGGCTTTACGATGGGCAGTAAAGTATTGGATGACGTGCGAGAATTCGATCGATTTGATAAAAGAAACATTGTAAAAACAAAAGGAAGGAGGGGGGGGGGGCGCGACATGATATCCTTAAATATTCACGAAGCTACTTTTCTACACGTCGCGCCATTTAGACAGGTTCGGCTCAAAACTTTTAAACGTAAAATCATTTTTATTCGCGAAAACTTATTTCATGGAATTTTCATATATATTTTTTTTCAATATTTATTCAAATAACGTATATCCATCGTTCGTATCCTTTTCGAGGTATCGTTAAAAGGCTCTCTCGCAATATTAGCTGTACCAACCAGGACTTTGCCGAGATGAATTTCCGAGATAAAAAAGTTAACTTCAACGAGGACGCTGCGTAATACGTAATCGTATGCAGGGATCATACAGAGAGCCCTTCGGTGCATCATGGTTAAGGAACGTATATTAACTTTCCTCTATTAGATACCGACATTTGATATTTCTCGAATGGAACAGTCGCGTTCGCAATTAACTATCCCAATCGCCATAATATTTGCCATTGAATAAATCCATAAGAGAATTCATCAATAATGCAGGAATTTATTCCCAGGAAAAAGAAAAAAAAGAAAAATTTTATTAAATAATTAGCATACCACCGATATGTACCATTAGGCAATTATAACTGTATTTATAATTCTCAAAAATACTATAATTTTTGATATTCTCGTAGTATGACAAAAAAAAAATTCAGAATGGCCAACTTCATACGTTGTTAGTGACGTAGGTAGTCGGAGTATTGATGTCACACTTGGAATGGGCTTCTTTATTGATTTATCTACCTTCAATGGAACAAAGAAGACTAAACCCGAAGGAATGGCAGGAGAGAGGGGGAGGCTTAAAAGGAGATCGAAGAAAGCTCCTGAAGGAGGCTGGAGATCATACAGCCGAGAGTACAGATGAGTGATGAGTAAGAAGTAGTTAGCGAATTCACAAAGTACCCTTGAGCTAAAGGGAAGTGAAGGTAGCCGGATGAGGGTCCTTGCGATATCCACGTGATACTTGACAGAACCTCTGCCACCCTTATCTCAATCAACATTGATCTTCGAGTGGTACGTGGGATTTTTTTTTTTCTAGTAAAATTGAACACGGCTAGCGAACAAAGAAGGATATTGAAATTATCGGGAAAAAAAATCGATTTTTTTGCTGTTGTAAATTTCAAGTTTGATCAAAGAACAGGGTCGGGCATTAAGCTCGATTCACAGTGTGGATTTTCGAAGGGTCTGTATTTGCTAAATTAATTGACCGTGATTATAAGTGAGGTATGAATCTAACGGTGAATAAATATACCTTAAATTTTATGCAAATATATCTTACGTCCGTTACTAGAAAAAAATTGGCATCTAGTCAATATGACGTCATATAGATAAATACGAAAGTATCGATACAGTATGCAATGATATAGTAAGCGTACGTAAAATTCTACTTTCGCAAATAGCGAATCGTGGCCGCAGTGTCAAATTCAAAAACGTTTATCGCCCGCTAGAGATATCGGACCTGATTTATGGTCTGCACGAATTTCGGCGAAACTGGAACGTGTAAAATATGCGGATAACAAACACGAGAGATGGAGTGGCAGATAGCGCAAAAGAATGAAATGTGAATTGCGCTGTTCATTATTTTCTTAGCGGAGCGAAACTCCGCGAGGAAGTGGCAACACGGCACTCGATGGTGCCAATTTTTTGAAAAATATTCCATATACATATATATCGCAAAAAAGCAGAAAATGCCACAATCCTTTTTCCCTGCCGTCAACGGGTATTTGCTTCGAAACTGTTGGCACTCCTGTAAACGCAACCCCCGTAACAAAATGCTGTTTTTTTTTTCATCCCCCTCTACACACCATAGGATAAAAAGGGAATTTTCGCGTTGTTCGATCGTCAGCCAACCGCATTATTTTGTCCATGCTACATTACAGTCGGAGCCATTTGACTTTATCGAAGCCCCATAGCCGTTTTCACGATACGTTGGCAGTGATTTTTTTACGGGCAAAGCGCAAAATCCGAGGGGCTGCCAACAGCGTAACTTAACATTTTTACGGCTTTGCCCCCGTGACCCTGTCACCAAAATTTTCACGATTCGCCTATATTTCTCCATTCCCGTGAAGCTCGCGTGACTTTTTCTCCGCCGTTCGCTACACGAGAAGGGACGCAAAATCTGCTCATCTGATATTTTTTTTTTTTTTTTTTTCGCGAAACACATAAAATTCTTCCATTACGCGTTTTCACGGGCTTGAATAAATATTATGATAAGAGGACCAAGAGAAGTTTGCACTTTGAAATAAATAGAGCGACCAGCTGACGTAACGTCAGATATATCACAGTAAACCCCATAAATTCGTCAAGACGAAAGTTACGAGGGCGGCAGACAAGCCAGGTCCATTGAAAAATCATTTATCTCTTGCAGCATCTTCCAAGCTCGGCAAGACACAATTAAATCTGCGATTATATGACGGATCGTATGACGTCACGCGATTTCACCTTTCCGCCCCGAGAAAATATGTTTTACGAATTACGTAATTCGTAGGTGAACGACCAGCCGATTTACTTTAAACAAAAATTCATATTCGTCGAACGCTAAAGCCGCACTTACAATTCCGCGAACGAACTCGGGATTTGAATTCATAGCACAAATCATATACGTAATAGCTTGTGGTGCCGGATATAAATATACATATAGATATGTACATTGTATGTACATCATGCCTCGGCCTTATTATTTTCGGGATACGAAAGAGCAGCGCGAAAAATACTGTAATACATACTGAAAGTAATATCAGAAGAAAGGATAAAGGAAAAGATCAAAGGTATAAAAAGAAATACTAGAACCAAAGTCACATGCAGATAAATCTCATTCGTCGAGGCACCCGAGAGAATCAAGAAGAAACTCGCGTCCCCCGGTACACGAGGGATGACAATGATACAGGATAGTAACGAGTAAGAATTGCTATAAGGCGTATTCTCATTGTCGTCGGAACCCACGAAGTCTGCGACCGCAGAAGTCGTGACGTGGACTCATCAAGCGTGCGAAAATCTGCAAGCCAGATGAGAAGAGGAGCGGAGAGAGACGGGGATATACAGACGGAAGAGAGAGAGAGAGAGAGAGAGAGAGAGAAAAAAAAAGTAGAGAAGATCCAAAGCCAAGTGAAACGAAGCCTGACGTAGCAAAGCTTCGTTTTATATCATCTCTCATTTTCCGACTCGTTCCCAGCATCCTCAACCGGGTAAACCAATAGCGGTTGGCTCATCTCTCTAGTGAGAATCGTAAAATTTCACTGTGCGAGCATCATCTCTTTGTCGGTAGAAAAGCATTTGGAAAGCACCCACTGCTGTTGTCGCGTGAAAAAACATGGACCGCGGATGCTGTGACTCGGGGAGTCACGGTGACTGATCTTTGGGTCGTACCGGCTGACATCAGGAAAGTCGAAAGAGCTCAGAGTGAGCTTTTACGGCCGAATGAAATTCAGTCTCTTCCGTAAAGTCGAGCCATTCCTATCTTGAACCCTCGTAAACACGAAAAAGTAGGATAATTAATTTTTAACTTCAACAGGAAGTTTCGAACTCACGTAAGTACCCGAGTGCGAAGGTATTATACCTGTATATAGTGAACTATAGATCATGAGGATTCCGAAGATTCTTGATAACTTTCGGGCGAGTATCCATTGAGAGGACAGGGCCGACAGGGGAACTTGCTGACTTTGCCAAATTCAATGGATATAAACTGTCGCCTTGGGCATTTTTTTTCTTTTCTTTTTCTACTCTGACGCGAAAGTCCTTGAAAGCGAGGAATTCCTATACATCACGCGGCAGGGTTGCTTTGATGGAAGATTAAGGGTTGAACGGACATTGCGCGAGACACGCTGCGAGAGAAGGCGCGTTTCTATGCTACAAACTTTCTTTGATTTTTTTTTTTGTTACAACTTTTCACCTTGCGGCCATCGTCATTCTTTGCAGTTTCTTTTTCGGACTGACGCGAACCAGATATTTTTACGAAAATTTGTAAGAGTCTTTTTTTTTTACAATTTTTGCATTTCAATACGACCGTGCTTGACACGTGGAATATTTCAAAAAAAATTCAATGCTGGATCTTCTCAAATTTCCAAACACGCATCAGATTCAGTTTATACGCGCTGTATGAATTTATCTACGCGATTTTGTAAAGTACCGTAAATATTCGAAAAAAAAAAATGATATTCGCAACTCGATTTCAAAAGCCGATACGACGCAAGAGCCTTTAAAAAGTTTCGAATAAACTGCGCGCGTCAGAGAGAGTAAAAAAAACTAAATCCCACGAGTCGGTGTTTCACAAGCGAAGCTCAAGTCGCGGATTAAACCGTCACAAGAAAAACCCTCCGATACAATAAATGAATATCGTATCGAAGACCCTTTTAGAGGCACATAAAACCCGTTAATCTCCACCGATCAGCGACAAGTAAAATATTCACATTGAATACCACCCATCGAAAGCTCAAGTTACAGGATGCGCCACAGTAATCTCCAAACAGGGCAAAAAAAAATGAAAAAAGAAAAACCGAAATAAAAAACTTTTTCATAGTCCAAAAAGCTAACGCCCCATAGCAGGAGAATTTCGTATATAGCAATAATCGCAAAAAAAAAAGAAGATGCAATAACCCATAAATCAAGGTGACCAAATTCCCCATGGAGTATCGAAAACCACAGAAAAGGACTTAATAAAATCTTCAGCCACAAGACCGACGCGCTCGTCCCAGCCACAAGCTAAACCATAAATACACGTATCATCAATGGTTATCTCGCCAAGTGAAAAAGGAGACATCATTCGCACGTTCGTTCGCGGCCGAAGGCAAAGTTGATTTCTCCGGGGGCCAAGGTCTAACGGGATCTTGGTCCTATCCTTCACAGCGAAGCTTTCTGCTCCCGGCCGGATCCATCCTCCCTTTCGGTACCAGAACAGACCCCCGAGAGTCATTCGAAAGGAGATGTAAACCAATTTATCCCGGTGACAAGGCATTCCACCCCATTCTCCCCCCACCGCCGTCGCCACCGTATTCCTCGAAATGCAAGTAGAAATCGAGTGCAATCCCAGTCCTCCGCTATCTTAAAACTTTTCTCCGAGCGACTTCCTCTCCTGCCACACACTCCTTTCTCTGCCGCGTTTCATTCTGTCGTCAACGACCCTGCCTATATATAACGGGCTGTCGACGCTCTAGCGAATTTAACACAGAAAACAGATTTTCTCGGGTACTACAAGGCGAAACCACGCGGTTACGTATCCTGAGAGTCGATCGATCGATACGCTAGATGGAATTGAGTAAACACTATATATATATATATACGTGCCCAAATGCTTCCGTGCCCTTTAAACCCAGCATAATTGCCCAGGAGAAAATACAGGCAATGAAACTAACGTTTGGTCAAACACGAAGTAGCCCTTGCGTAACTCACTAGCGACACGCACGTCGTTGCGGTGAAGTCTCGAGCTACGATCAAACGAAACGACGCGGGTCGCACGTGTCACATACAATGCTACATAACAGGTGGCCGGTCTACAATCGGAAATCTTGAGGCCGAATGGTCGTTACCTTGATAATACAAAGTGGAGGGGAGAGGGGAGGAAGCGCGAAGATAACGACGTGTTTCGAGCGAGTGCTTTTACACGGCTGAGAAAATAATCGTAAAGAAGTGAAGAAACGTTAGTGTACTTTTATTTTATTTTTATTTTTTTCCTTGCCTCCTTCATTCCCGTCCTAATGGAAACTGGTGCACGTGACAGTGACGGGACCACGTGGGCTACGAAAATTGGTGGACGTATAAGTTCCTCTCGAAATACCCCATACACAAGCACATGGACGTTACTGCAGCTGGATACAGGGAATGACAGTCGATAGCCGCGTAGTACAACTGTCACGTGAACACGTGAGAAGAGAAGAAAACTTTCCCGAGGTAGCCTGAATAAATAATTTATGTCAACCCATATGCGCGATACGCGTAATAGAAACGCCTAGAATTTTCAGAAGAGGATTTTGCGAGCGTCTGTACGTGAAATATAGATGTACGTTAGAAGGTCAAAGGGTACGCCAGTAAGGGGACAACGATAAAAGATAATCGAAGAAATATGAGATAGGGATTTTGAAGAGGGGGGGGGGGGGGGGAATGGGTATTTATATAACATCGTGTAACACGGCAACTTTTTATCAGATAGACTCCCGTCGCCATAAGCAGCCATGGAAAGTTGGGGCTGTTGTCCGAGGGTGTTTCAAAGATTTTTTTTTTATTTCGGACAAACTGCTAAATAATTAGGGACCGGTGTAACTCGAAGAGACGACCAGGTAAGGGACGAGGTGAGGTGAGGTCACGAGTGCGATTAGGTAACGTGTTACGTTACCGGCAGCAACTCGTTGTGGACCTCGGTTAGCTAACCCAGGCTAACCTGTACGTACACGTTTTATATGCGTCTATGTATTTAACGTGTAGACGCAATGACGACGCACGTCCACGAAGACGCTTGGGTACGTAACAAGAGAAGAGCCTGATTCGCGCGCGCACAGACCAAACGGGAAGAGGCAAAATGGATGCTCGAGTGAACAGAGGAAAGACACGAGCCAGGACTCTGGGGACTTAGGCCTCGGTTACAAGATACGTTGTACGTCGGGGATCGGTTGCAGGTTACGAGAACGCGCGTTGCGTCACCGACGCATTTTAAAACACGACGCCTTTATGGGAATTACAAATAGTTCGTTTCTACGGTCGGCGAGCGAGCCTTTAGAATACAGCGTCGCGTCTAAATACACGTACGCTTGTGAGGTCTGCTTGACAAATCTTTACGGAATAGAAAGTAGATCGCAGTGCCGGCCATCGAATTTTGAGATTGAAATTTATCCGATTTATTTATTTTACGCCTAAATTCGACCTCCCGCTGGCCCCTCGTCGTTCGGCCTTCACGTTTCCCTCGCCTACGGTTCTCTTTGCCGTTGCTGAATTCACTATGGTAATCCCCGTATGAGTCAGTCGTATCGAAGGATCCTGACGTTTTCCAACGGGAGCCAATGGCGGATTTCGCAGTCCGCGTAGAAACGCGGCTAGAGGCTGAATTTGGAAAAAAATATTTCTTCGTAATCCACTTAAGTTCTCGTACTCCTATCCGCTGGTTTTTTTCATTGATAACGGACGATTGCTGGGACCACCGGGTATAGATTTTCAAGTGATGTATGTGTATATGGCTGTTATATAGTCCGTGTGTGCTAACTGCCTTTCATTTTATAAGGTTAACGGAGCTAACGTCATCGCGACGATGAACAAGCGCAAGGCAACGACCAAAACTCCCTTCTGGCTTGATTTGCATGAGAGAACGACGATGGGAAAAGACAAGGCTGTCTGGTAAGTGAATTTAAAGGAGCGAAAGTCAAACTCTTTTCTTTTAGTTTTTTTTTCTTCTTCCTTCTACATTTTGGCCAGGGGGGGACGTGACGTAAGGTTTATTTATTTAGCATACCATTTTACCTTCTATTTCACTCGATTGCCCCGGCTCTCCTAAAGGCAGAGTATCCATGACGACCGGTGATTTCGCGCGTGCCATTTTAACTTTCGCGAATCGCCTCTATGGTGGCTGCTAAAAGAAATTACCGATATCTCTGTCCTCTCGAGCGAAGAAGCTAACGAACGCAGTAAAGCCTCCAAAGGGGTCCCAGAGTTTAGACGAACGTAGTCTAGAAAAGGGGGGGGGGGGAGGAAGTAAGTAGACATAAGAAATATCCCAACCCCTGGGCTTACGAAAGCGATATATTTTTATTGAAATGTTTTCGTGTTACAGGGAGATAAAAAAAATGTCACCTAAACTTTTCGATTATTTGACTTTTGCAAACCTTGGATATGGGATACGCGAGATAGCTCGAAATAGATGGAACGGGGGGGGGGGGAGGGGTAGGAGATACTAGCTTGTTTTATCTAGCGTTTCGTAATGTGAATCGATAGTCAGAACTACAGCGGAGTCACCACCCCCTGCCAAAATAAAGTTTGACATTTCGTGTTTCTCAATTTTCAAAAAAAAAAAAAGGTCTGTTCGACGTTTACTAGGATTACGAACATTGTGAGGTGGGGAAGTGGGTGGTAGGACCGGGATCGTCAAATGCGAATATTTCTTAAAAAAATAACACGTTCTGGCGAAAGGGTGAATAAGCCAAGTAATAGAGCGAGGGTGCGAAAGGTACGACCCCAGAAAAAAAAAATGAAATAATAAAAAGACGTAAAAGTAGACTAAAAGAGGAAAGGAAGGTTGTGCGTCGATTATAGATACGGGGATACCTAGGCGACGCTTTGATGGGCTCCTTTTAGCTCCATTCGTTTATATCGCTCCGCAGCCTCCAGAGGGCGACCCTATACATTTTCCGAGGCTCTTCTCTAACGCATTTCGAATATTAGGTTTCGAACATCAATCAAAGTGGCTGGAAACGATCGATCGTCAGGCGATATAGCCGAGGTCTAAGCGCGGTTGGCATAAGATCCATAAAAAAAAAAAAGGAGGTTTCTCGATGAGACAAAAAGTTCACCCTTACCGTAAGGCCGAGTACACGTGTACGTTTCGCGCATGAAAGCGACACAGTGGCATTTGATGAAAATTTTTAACGAGCTCAAAACCAGATAAGGACGGGGAGGTCGAGACGAATATAGCGTTCGAGGAAATATATCTAATTTATATCAAGCGACAATAAAGGAGTTCCATGTTAAAGGTCGATTCACACTAGAGCCAAAGTACAACGTGGAAGATAAAATTGGACAAGACGTCTTCCCGTTCCTCAGTATTATTATGCAAAGCTGCAGAGGGCCAATTGGAAAAAGATCCCCGACCGAAGCTACGTATTTATTGCCTATAAATGGATTTAATCTTGAGGCCATTTGATATCGGGTTCTGATCACGTGGGACGGGTACAACGACGGGTCTAACGTAGTTACATGAAAATCTGTTTGATGCAAAGCAAAAGGCGAGACGCGCATCCTCGAGGCTGCCCTGATACTTATAAATCAGAGAAACGAGTAATACATAATAAATGGGTCTTCCTTTTCATCCCCGACCCAGTCATCACCGCCGCAACCGTCTAGGCTGATCCCTTCGCTTCTTTGGCATCGAGCGAGGCTGCCCCTCTGGGGATACCCGAGAAGCGCCACGTATAAGGTACTCAAGCCCATATCAACAGTAAACCAGCCTGACACAAACGCGATACAACTTTAATATAATGGAAGACGCCACTGGCATCGGCAGAGGCTTTACGCCGAGCTAATCTGTTCCCATTGTGGGAAACCGAGCTTTTCCTTTACGTTTAACGTAGCTAGAAAGTCCCTCGGGATTCGACATTGTCGAGAGTCCCAGCCGTCTTATTATATTTCCCGTGAATAATGTTGACCAAAGTCTACGGCCGCTTTGGGCACCAGGCTAGATCGGCGGTTCTTCGTACTTGAAGAAAATCCCGCAGGCGGCGCCGGTCAAGGGAAAATTTTCAGTCAAATCAGAACGCGACAGACATGGCTGTTGGGAGCGTCATTCTTGTCAATGGATAAATCGATTTTTCACGAGTGAATTATACGCAGCTGTTATACACGTATAAATGTCGCAAATAGATCCGTGGTCTGTCCGATGCATCTTTTTTTTTTTTTTCTATTCTCACGTATGCGCATATAGAGTCGTGGCTCTGTCCGTCTCTCTCACTCTCGCGAATATCAGACTATACGTAAACGTACGTGGAGCTGAAGTGGGTCAGGCCAATTTGCAGCTTTAGAAACGTATTGGCGTGTAAAGGGCGTAGCAACATCCGGTACTGCCACAAGCTGCATGAGAAATAGTCCGGCCAACGAGGTTTACCAATTCAAAGGTGATTCATCGCGACGCTTTTTCAATCTCTTAATAAAAATTTATTTCATCTCGCGCAGATGGCTAGTGAACACCAATTTTCGAAAAAATCGCCATTTTACATACAATTAGAGAATACCGTCGATGCGCGGCCAAAGAAATATTTTTCCTCGGAAAAAAAAAATTTATTCAAAGGGAAAAAAAAGACCCGACCTCCCCCACCCGTTTCGAGCCTGTTAACGCGATGCGATCGCAGGGCGTCCCGACGCTCCTTATAATTCCGCTGTCGGCAATAAACGTACTGCGAACAACAAGGACCCCGTCCGCGTACCGCATAAGGCCCATATACGTGGTTTCCCGGAAGCAGCGTGAAACTCGAAGAAAATCTAAGAAACGTGACCTTTTAAACTTCTACTCTCTCCGCGGCGTTTCTCACGCTAAGACCCACGCGCGCGCCTATATTGACGCTCGTTGCGCCCATTGCGCATGCGCGCCTTGTAATCACCCACAATTTTCAATATTTCCAGACGGCTGGAAAGCCGTGTTATTACCAAGTACAAACAGCATTCAGCTATGATCGTACGCATTGGTCAGACTCCTGCGGTACCGTTGCTGCGTTTAAATCCTAGATAGCCAAAAGTGAACGAGTCGACGCGCAGACGGAATGCAGATAAGCCAGAATACAGGATGCATTGGGGGTTATAAAATGTAGGACCGACTACGCAGATCTATCTTACTCCCGAGTATACACAAAGTCCTATAGTGAATGCTACATAGAATCGTATACTATACGCAGATTATTACTGGCAAGAAATGAAGTATATATATCCAAGAAATCATTGGGACTATAGCTGGCTGATTCAAAGATCAACGACCGACGAACTCAGAGAAATCAGCTCGTGACTTACATGTATAAATATCAAATTAACTCGAAAAAGACGGGCAAAGGGGAGCAGCTGGTAATTTTGCATTACATCGTCAGACGCATAAGATGCCAAAATTTTTTCTCACGACGAATCACCAATCTGTGTTCGGTTAGTTTCGGACCGTCGCGTTATAAAAAAAATTCTTTAATTACCACAGGAGAATATTGGGATAGCGGGGGGGGGGGGGGGGGTAAATCAGGGCGAGTGAGGGAAAAAAAATTTCCACAACAGGTATATATATGTATATACGAGGATGAATTAATAATGCAACAGCCCACGCATATGTTGACCCTATCTTGTCGTACAGAGGTTAATTAAGAGGTCGTGGCTAATCAAAATAGTATAGCGTGTAGACCATTGGTACAGCCCTAAGGTATCATCCACAGAGCTATATATTATATATGGTATCGGCCCTGAATTATTATCGTAAATCAAGTAAACACGTCGACCTCATCGATATTGCATAGAAAACAATATATAGTACCCAAATACCAATCCCTGCATTCAATTCTCTACAGAGCCTAATGGTTGATTAGCAAATTATATATGACTGATATCCTATTCCGAAACGGATATAGTGACGTCACATGGTGTTGGGTCGTCAGACCAGATTACACTCATAACGCATGGCACGAGTACACTATCAATATCTGAATTTAGCCTAAAGTCTGTTCGTACGTTATCAAACGAGAGACCTGCAAATTTTAGGAAAATTTCGAAAATTTCATTTAAATTTTCAAAATTCCCAAGAGAACATCAACCGTGCCCAGCGCCACTGCTGGGTCAGCAATATTGATCGATCGATCGATCCTACACGCTCTATCCCTAATCGTGGTCTAGAGTAAACGAAATGACAATACCTTCCCCGGCACTCTATCCTCATCCACCAAACTCACCCCTTCTCGGTGCACGTGCACCGAGAATGGAATTGACTCTGTATAAAATTCCGGAAATCGATATGCTATCGGAAAATGAAAAATGATCGGAAAAACGTCACCAGATGATGAATATATCGAATCAATACATATATATATATATATATATATATATATATATATATATATATATATATAAATAATAGTTCCCATCTATTCTCGCATTAATCTATCACTTATCTAATCTCCATACTGATGCAGATAAGCTCGACGATTTTTTTTTTTCCATATATAATTAACCTGCGTTCCGCATGACGTCACACTTTGCAACCAGCAATCCTCTCTATCTCAGATAAGCCAGTTTACCCGGTATAGGTCCCTGAGTATATATCCACGTATAAGTGTACCCACTTGGCAAGTGTGTTGGTAGCAGTAAACCACCACTGCTACCACCACCAAATAATACATACACGTTCGTATAAGCTTGCACTGAGCATAAGCGTGTGGACGTACGTGTAACTGCGTATGGGAAACTAAGTATCCCTATGCCTATGTGCGTGTAAACATGGACGACCGTGTATAAGCGGGAACTTTCACTGAACATTATTAGATACGCGTCGGAATGCGACTACCGCAACGTGCAGTGCCGTAAGCCGCGTGCGGTTCCCTCGCTCGTTTCATCCCAGTGTTGCGTAATCGATTCCGTACGACAAGACCCCCCACCACCACCCTGTCTCACGTACTTGCGATACTTGGCAATACTCGCTAATATTATATATATATATATATATATATACACACACACACACTGATAGCCATGAAAATAGAGTAACGAGACTTCTTAGAAGTAAAATCTTCAAGAGGCAGGAGAATCATAAAAATTTTTTTTTTCTAACGAGGGACCAATGACATCTAGATTCTCAGTATGAGATCGGTGCGCGTGCGTTTCTAATTGCGTTTTTATTTGAATAATTAAATTCCACGGCTGCCGCCTCTCCCCCCCCCCCCCACCCCACCCCCCTGCTCCCACGACCCCGTAGGGTCATAAAGGAGGGAAGGTATAATCCATAAAGGGAAGGTACACCCTCTTGATATTTTTCTGCGTCATCGTTGTACGCAGTGGTATTCATTTTAAATCCCCATCCCAGTTTCCCGTCGACCAGTAAAAACAAACCTCCATTAAAAAAAAAAAAAAAAAAAAATGAAATTAATATATTCATCCGCGCGACATTTTCATACGGTGAAAGAAAATATTTCACGCAGTGAAAGCCGTGGCAGATATTATTATTATACATGGATGACGTATCAGTGATCCCAATGTCTGCATAATTTTCCATATCTAATTGTACGAGGATCAAATACGTACATGCGCGTGTTACGCGGGCATGTGGGGTAAACGAAATCAGAGAGTGGAATGACGTAACTCTGTTCCCGAAGCGCAAAGTTTCTTGTAGAACACAAGAAAATTTGGAATACAATGCTACCAACGTATAAGACTATGGCTACCACGTTATAAGCCGTATTATACATACTACCCCAGGAACTTTGCCTGTCTTTGCAGCCATGTGAGGTTTCGCGGGATGGATACACGTGTATATAGGTATAATCCTTATGGAATATGCATGCGTGTGTATATATATATATACACAGTTAAAGAGATCACGCGATATGTCATACGATATGTCGTTCGAGAGCCGCATGTGTCAGGTTGTCTTCCTGTATTTTTATAAAAATTTCATCTTTATGGATGATCTAGATAGATTGATAAGTGATGGGAATTTAGAAAGAGAGATCGACTGAGTACACGAGATTTCAGATCGGGATCACGCGTAATATATTGATCAGTCATTAAAAATTAAAATTGTACGATTTTTTATCATGTGTGCATATGTGATTCGTATAAGTCGAGTAAACGTTATTTAGTATGCAGTGAATCTGCAGTTTATTAATCTGAGGAAGTATAGGCAATGATTTTATTTTTATATGGCTGAAGTTATTTCACACTACAGGCATAATTGCGCAGTGGGTGATTAAAATGTAGCACAGGCAGAGCTTTCAGCATGGCTGCTTGGACAAGCACGTGTTGGGATTGAATGAGAAAGAAAAAAAGAAAGTCACTTACCCCAGGATCGATGTATTATAAATTATCTTTGTCTACTGGGTACAGGTCCAGTCGGTTCTTCGGCACTTGTGGTCCATTTGCACAACGACGATTCGACATCGCGAATATTTTGGCACTCGCGTGTTTTAGAATGCGGAGTAATTATTTACTTATCGGTAACAGCGAACGCCCGGATTTTCGCGCGCGATATCGAATTACTGCCATGCAGTTATCTAAATGTACCGATTGACTGTGTCGCGCGGTTTTGGATGCGGCGGTAAAGGGTGAAGGGTGTAGGGAGAGATGGTGTAAAATGGGCAGAAGGCCCGAAGCAGAAAGCCTCGAGAAATAGATAATACAGATGGGGAATAATATTTAGAAAGATTAAAATTGACATAGGAGAAATACAAAGGGCTGGGCTAAGCAATCGGGCTGCTTGTGTCGCGAACCTCTCGGCCAGGGCAGGTTAGACCCAAGGAACTACGTCTCGTGTCCG
>JASANN010000586.1:272780-284181 GCA_031762395.1 Calameuta pygmaea
CCCCGATAGATCCTTCCGCATACCAGTCAACACTTCCCCCACTCGAATACTAATCGGCAAGTGCTGCCCTCCCGCGGCCAAATTTTCAATTACAATTTCTACAGTAAACATCAAAGAAGCTCTGCAAGGAGGATGCAGGTCGACTATGCGGGGCTACTATCCTTCTATTGTACTTTGTAATCAACGACAGATCCCCTGCACGCTAAATTATCATTGCTCAAGACAATTACGTTGACAAAATTGAAATCTTACCCGTGACTCATACAAGGTGCAGTCAATGAGGTATTTGACATTGGCGAGAATGACAGTCATCAATGACTTTCCAGGAAGCATAAATTATTACGTAAAACAGTGCAAACTCTACAGCATCCTGGAAAGTACGCGAAAGAGAAGAGTCAATTGTCTTAAAGTAAAATGGAGGATTAATAAATATTGGGATCTCGTAGACGTACCTATGGGAAACGCTCCTTTTCTTTTTTTTTTTCCTTTTTCTCTTTCCCCCTCGTTCTATTCATACATCCTGGAAGGATGTTTAATGAAGAATTACGCAAAAGCGTCGACCGACCTCGAATCCAGTCCTGTCGAGAATCGACGACCGTAAACGAGTTAAGCGATGCGCAGCCGATTCTTACGCTGAAAAGTCATATCGGTCACGATCCTCAGCCTAGCACAATGCAGTATATTAGCTAGTCTAGTGGCATAAATCAATATTTGAATACGCCGAACAGTTATAGAATGGAGCACGAGAAAGCAGCGTGACTTTGTATCGGCTGGTACCGGATTGCGCAACGTCTTCGGTCGCCTCTACAAGTTTAGCTCGTTGCGTAGGTTAGCGTCGCGACGCCTATGCAGAGAGAAAATTAACACACCAAATTTTACGAGAACTCGTAGCTTCCGGTTCTATGCGTATCACTGTAAGCCAATGCGCATAATTTCCTTTGGCAACTGTCAAAGGATACATTCCTTTCAAAGGAGCATATCTAACATAACCTAAAATTACATATATATATATATATATAACCTATACCATTGCTACTGCTGACTATAAAGTCCTTTGTTGGCTCCCAAGCGATTCTCACAGATATTCACTCTTGGAGCTCCTTTCGTCTTTTCCCGTAACGAGAGGAAAATTCCCCTGTTGTCGCCTTTGGCCAAATCCAAGAATGTTCTCCTTGTTCTTGCGGCAGTAAAACCAGCCCAAAGAAGACTCGATCTAGTTACGTCATTTGGTATCGAAATAGAATCCTTTTTATAGGACCGAACTGTTTCCTAGTACGTAAGTACAGGCCATTGCTTCCTTTGGTAACCAAATACAGAACGCGTCACGATACTGATGATCGATCGGTTGTTCCAGATAATATTTTTTTTTTCCTTTATTATTATTATTATTATTTTTCACAATACAGCACATTTTGTGGATAAAACCATACGACCGTTGTGACAATATCGATACGAGGTAGACGAGGGATTTCATACAGAGACTGTATGGCGCGTGACGATACGTAAATTTGAATTTTGTACAATTTTTTTTTTTTTTTTTTTTCAAAATGAATAGAGTATACGTTTCTGTAGGAAGTAGCGTGAAAGGAGCTTCGTACTTATAACTCCGGCAGGTAAGCAAACTCGTTAAGCCGCTAATCGTCAAGGAAGCGCGAAGAAGATGTATATTAACGAATAACGCCAAGTCCGACAGAGACTTGGCCGAGCTTAGCCGGGCGATGCAGTTCATCGGAGCATAAATAGTCTGGCGCGAGGAGAAAACCAGTAGAAATAAAAGTAATAGGAACAGAAGAAAGATGCAGCACAAAGGAAGAACGCGGACAGATAACGCGAGGCAGCCGAGCGGTGGGAAAATGATTTGCTTTGTGAAAATCGTGAGACGCCGACGATTTCTAACCGTGACGCTAATGGTTTTCGCAGATCCGACTATTTTTTTTTTTTTTCGCGACGAACGACTATATGAACGAACCTTTATGTACTTTCGACACCGTACGAGCAAATTATAATTAATCGCCAGTATATTTTCTACAGTGAAGATGCGCACCACGTGTGTACATATACAGAACGTATCGCGCGTATGGCTTAGGAGATCCGCGCGTCGCGACGCCTCTTAAAGTAACGGCAGATGTTCGCACGTCGATGACAATAGTACGATAGTGATATAAGCTTGGCTTTTGGTGACGTCATCGTGAACGCCCATCCGGCTTAACGAATGTCTCAGGAATAACAGGTCGAATAATTTGTACGTCTCTTCGAAAGTTTTCGAGGCTTTCGGAGTTTCCCTGCGATTTCAATGCAAACCGTTTCTCAGGGGGATTCGGGAAGGAAGGACTGGGAAATAACGTTCGAGGAGCCAAAGCACGGATAAAGCGGTAAGAGAGGCTGGCTGGTCTTGGAACACAGAGTGAAGGCGGGTGCAGTTTTAATGCGAAAAGTTTAATAATATTAATGAAAGTAGTATACTAGGCCGCGGTGCATTTTTAAAGTGGAAACTTTAATAATGTCTCCTTCATTTGCATTCCTCTCAATAAGAGCGTCTAGTGGAGCAGGAGTGTTCGCGACGCCTTCGAAACGCGTGACAAGGCGACGCCATGGAGATGCCTTTGAGTTCTATGTTTCGTCCTACCCTTCGCGAGGGGAGGGGGGGGGGAGGAGACTTTTTTTTTTCCTTACATCTTTTACTTCTCTATCCATCATTTACTTTCCTTCCGCTTCTCTTTTAGTTCGTTTCTCCATGGAAACCCGCCAGGCGGACATTCGGATACATTTGCGACGTAGAAAATTAAGCCGGCGCGACGCATTCACGCGGAGGCGGGAAACTTTGAATCAGATTAAGGAGGCCTTGATTTATATATATATATATATATATATGTGTGTATATATGGCTGTATTATTTATTACGCAACAATAGATAATGGGTATGGGTAACTACGCAATATCAGGTAATGAGATATTCGCCATTACGATCCCTCCTCTGGCGCCGGTTTGTGATCGTTAACGCCCTGGCTCAGATAATTCTGCGGCATTTTCAATTTTAAATTATACAGACCACTTTTATGGGAATATGATCTTCTTAGATGAAATTGAGATTGCTGGCTTGTACTGTACACCCCTTTTACGTGCGCACTTATTGCTGCTGTAATGTGTTGAAATATATCGCGAAAAATAAATTAAGGAAATAGGCAGTTCGAATTTTTCTTCTTTTGCGAAATACCGTTGCAGTCGCTGCCATGCAAAGAAGATCGAAGTCGGATATATTGTTTATCGATACTCGAACCTCCGAGGTAATTGGCAAAAACAAAAGGGTGGGAACTGATGATTACGAGTGTGCCTTGGGCATATTGGCTTGTTTCTATTGTTACTTCATTCTATGCTATTGCGAATAATTACACGACGAGGAAATATCTTCGAGTATGAAAATTATACTGGATAATAATAAACAATTATATATATATAATATAAATAATATAACCCATGTTCATGAAAAATAAAAAATTTCCCCGATGCTAGCGATAATTATTATTGCAAAAAGTTCTCGTGATAAAAATATTTTGCGAATTTTGATAAACGTAAATTCAGTTATATGCATATTTTAGTAAATTTTGTTTTCACTGAGAATAAAAATCATTCGATCATCGATCGAATTTACAGTGCGTATTATAAACGTGACAGAAAATTTATCGCGTAAAGTGGAAAAGAAGCCGTTTCGATAAGTCTCGAGTAAAATGGGAATAAAGTGATGAATAAACATCGTGAAAGTAATATTTACGAAAAATTGTCTCACGCAGGGATTCGCAAAGTATTGAAAAGATTCGACTGGAACGAAGTTGCCAAGTACATCGCGGTATTGATTCTTGGTTAGGATTCGTAAAAAGTACCTGTGAACGTGACAAAACAACGTAAATCAGCTGATACAGGGTGGGTAAATTTACGAAGGACGTGAAAAAAAAACTCCTTCTAAATTCCCAAAAAAAATTTTCAAAATTATTTGACGTCTCTCTGACGTTTCCATCGAAAGTTCCTGACCTCGCGGTTCAAGACTGACAAAGTGTTTGCGCTGTCCCACGTGTCAGTGGAAAGCAAAGGCAATATCGGTAAGAGTAAATAACAGCCGGTAGACAAGGGTGCGAGTAGTACAAAAGGTAAAGGGTTGTGAATCATGTTGCGGCACGGAATGCAGCCAGGGTAAAAAAGGGAGAGAAGAGAGACGGAGAACGATGGATGAACATGAAAGAAAAAGAGAGAAAAGAGAAGTGGTATTAGAACGGAAGAAAAATAAAACAATACACACATATATATATATATATATACACTGGTGCAGAGATTGAGAAAGACACTACAGCTGTTATGTATTACAGTTTCAGTCAACCAACACCCATCCTCCACCCTCAGTCTGGGGACGCGACTGAAACTTTTAGTGTCTTCTGATATAATAACCGTACTGCATGTGTCACCAGCTTCAAGAAAGGCTGTTCGCGTTTTGTGCGACACCCGTAGTACATCCTTGGCTTAGCAAGCATAGCCAAAGAGACACCGACATTATTACAGTGTGCGAACACGACGTCACGTGGCGGCCCAGCTGGACCGACCTGGGCGAATTACTCGGTGTGGATAACACATAATTTTATACAGATTTCATGCACCCTGAAAACTTTGCGTGACATTGTGGCAGGATATATATTTTTTTTTGTTTTTTAATTTTGATAAATTAGTCCTGGATGCTGAGTGCACGTGCGGTCGTTAATGCATATGTGCAATGGGACATGTGAAACGGTCTTTATTCTTGGATAACAATAAGAATGGAATTTCCGTAAGGGCGATTCAAGTTCTCTAACCGTCTGGTTTTTATCCACCTGCTACACCGCTGCTATACTCTGTCTCAGTATTTATCCTGGTACATTCACTCCTAAGCAGATTACGCACACGATCATTTCCGTCTAATTACCCGCTCGACCTACATTCCAGCCGATAAGACGCTACGCGGCAATTCTAAAGTGAGTAGCCAGTGCCGGTGCTTCAGCACAATCACGACTAAACGCCAACTATTATAGAAAATCGTTCGCCATCCTCGTCATCATCGACCATCTTCATCTCACTGGAACGTTGCAGTAAGATCGTACGAGATGCACTTAGCTAATTGCATTTTATGGATCACCCCCCTAGGATCTCCCGCAAGAGTTATGATCAGCAGGAGGTAAATTCTCCTCGACAATCCTCGGGGCGATTTTGCTCTACGAGACTGTACCTATGGGTATACACCGATATCATAGAAAATGTCAAAGGGCAGATCGATAGCAATTGATTAAACGAGAAATTAGAATCAGAATGATTCGCCCATCTAGATTATAAATTATTTAGAAAAGTCGAGTACATAACGTTTTTTTTTTTTTTTTTTCAAAATTTTATAAAGAAAATCCAAAGCACGGAGCTGACGAAAGATCACAGGGTAGGCGTGGGCGATTCACCTCGTATTTAGCTGTCATTATCAATTCCGCATAACGGCTAATTTAACGTAATTACCAGGTAATAAATCAACCGGTCAGGTTAATGGGGCAGTTCGCGATGTTCAGTAATGAGGAAAGTCACGTTAGCATATAAACTTATATGTACCGAATTACCTATTACATTTAGCTTTTATATTTCTTATACGGAAAGTGCAGCACGTGCCAGTCGTATAGCGCGTAGCTTTTTAATTTCCAGAACAATTAGCAGGTCGAGTAAAACGTAGTCCAGCTTGTCCCAAGTACGTGGAAGACGTGTCTCCCCCTTAACTTTATGACGTCAAAGCACTGCGCCCTAACGTTAGAACGGTTAATAACGAAAAGGGGAGGGGGGGACGCCAGTTATAGCAGCAATAAAAGCAGCAACTGATTCTTCGTTAAGGCGTTACAAGTGCATTGCCTTGTAGCTATTGCAATTTTAGTATGCGGGAAAAAAGGGCAAGTAAATATCTGACACTGGAGTACATTTTTAGCGTACACACACACAACATATATATATATATATATATATATATATACGTTATATACAGTAGCTTTATGACGTAAGATATATACAGGTATCCGCACGGCTCTAGAAAGATCTAGTAGCATCTAGACCGAAATGCATCTTCGCTCAAAGGATCTGTAGGATTACGCCTGTCGGTGATGCACTGGACCATCTCGGAAGCTGTAAATTATTTTACGTGGCGTCCCCGCAATTTCTGATCTGACGATAAGCAGCGTTGCTTATACAAGTCTTATGTGGTAGAATGTCACGCATGTGTGTGTATACATATATATGTATATATGACTACAGTTCATCCCTGTGATGTCGATACGTGGAAACTGGGAACGAGAGGAAAGATAAATTGAAGAAAAATAAATAAAAAATAACGTAAAGGGATCATTGCATGATAAAATTTTCTTATCTCTTTTTTTTTTTACTTATTCATCTTTTCTTCATTCTTTTCTGCTTTTTTCCTCTCTCTCTCTCTCTCTCTCTCTCTCTCTCTCTCTCTCTCTCTCTCTCTCTCTCTCTCGTTCAACCTACCCCTTCGTAACAAACGTACCGTATCGTTAGTTCAATTGATAAGTAAACACGTGCGACAAAGATTACGTACTTTACGAGCCCGATGCTATAAATACCTCGTAGAAGAATGAATCGACATTTTGACCCTAGGTCACGAGCATTTCCATAGGTATATTTTTGAACATTATCATTGAACCGGGTGATATGATTAAAATTGCAATATATACACGGGGTTGAATCGGCAGGGTATTCGATGACGTCAAACTATAGTGGCGACTGCATGTACACATACGATATACCATATATCGTATATAAAAGGATACAGCAGACATTCTGGTTCTGGATGCTCACTGGCGGATTTACGATGCTGACCGTGCACGTGATACGAGCCAGCACTTTCAATTTCTAAGCTGCCGTTGTATCCGAGGACATAAAAAGATACCCAGTCATAAAGGACCACGACGGACTGTACAATCGAAAGCTTAAGCTCGTGCAATTTGAATATCTGAATGCAGCAACGATGTGTATTGAGTATAGAAAAAAAAAAAAAAAAAATGGATTAAGAATTATAATAAAACATACAGATTTGAAATATTTCAAGACACATATGTCACCTATGTTGTTATTATTATTAATTCAACATGATTGCCTGATTATTGTATCTTTTTTTTTTTTTTTCTCGTCAGAATTTCATACAAGCCTTCGGTTTCGAGTATGAGTCAGTGCACGTGACTAATGTCACAGGAAACGAAGAGGAGTGTCCGTTTGAATTATCGCGCCATAATCTAAATTGCACTTCCACGAAATCCTTGCTAGGATTGCGCAATAACTGTGAACCCTGGCGATATTCTTTATCGTTTGTATTACACGGCCACCGGGGAGACGAGGTAGGCAAGCCTCTTATTTTCTAATAACGTCGATTCCGATTTCGCCAGGTTGTACGATTCGCGATCTATATAAAGGGACAGACTCTATATGGTTTCACGTTACAAGAATTACGATCGCCGACTGGTTCTTCTTTATGTTCGGGAATTGCACTTTCTTGGCAACTGCTATTCGCTTGGCACCATTTTCCTGGTTACTACGTACGTGCATCGCGGTACGTGCATTAAGATTGAACAATCGGTTGCGCAATCGTGTCCAGGTTGAAAATAAAAGAAAATTTCGAAGTTGCCTGACACGTCACGCGACAAACAGTGTATACAGATATATTCGCATGTCAAAATTATATTAATTTACGAAAATTAATATACAAGCATATATATATATATATATATATATCACACAACGTGTCCAAGAATACCATAGAATAGCAACAGGCTCGAAGTAGGGGAATATATGGGAATAAATCGAAGAGAGCACAGACCGGATAAGGTCAATAAGCAATATACGATCGGCAATCAATAGTCAATATATAGTAACGCAATGAGCAGATACCACTCAGCAATAGGAAGTGTCTTTTCCAATCCGAGTTCCTGGGACTCACTATACTCGAATGGAATGCCGAGTGTTCTGGCTTGAGACTCACGTGCTCTTTTGCTGCCGCTGCTGCTGCTGCTGCTGCTGCTGCTGCTGCTGCTGCACATGACGTTGCTTCATGTGCGCGATTGCCCAATGCTTAATGCGACTTGGAGAACCTGGCAATTTGTGGTAAATCACTTCCCTCTGTCTCTTCTCTCCCACCGCGTCCTTTACTCTCAATCTTTCTCCTCTTGCCAACTTCTCTTCGTTCTGTATCAATTCCTCTCTCTCTCTCTCTTTCTCTCTCGATATATCCGTCCCTATCCCGCGCACATGTAACGTAACTATCGTCCTTCTTCATTCTCCCTTTCCAACCTGTCCAACGATCCCAACGCGTCTTACGTAAGAGATTCCCTTGCTCGCCTACTTGCTCCTTCGCTCGCCAAGCTCGCTCGTTCGCCCGAGTAGCTGCCATTACCATGTTTCTCTAACCGGTAGACACCATCGCCCATTATCTTACTCGATTGACAGTGCGATATCAACTTTCACGCGTGGATGCCTCAGTGTAGGTCGGACGTTCTCTTGGAAATTACCGCGACACCTCCGAGCGAGGTGTCTGACGAATTACAAGGAATTACGTCAAATTACAAAAAAAAAAAAAAATAATTACATACGACAAAATTATCACAGCGAAAATTAACGACCCATTCGACATATCACTGACAGATAACTAATAAATTACCCGTAACCGATTGCCATTGATTTTACAGAATTTCTTTCTGTAAATTAGCATCATCGTCGCGGCCAATTAAATGAAAATTATTTTTAATTAATTAAAAAAAAACACTATATAATAATTATCTCATCGACATCGAACAAAGCACAATAACGTTATTTTTATCGTTATACAGAATCCCGTTATTCACCGTCTGTATAAAGTCACGAGAAAACAAATACTTTTCTAATGCTCCTTCGTCCAGCCCGATACACAAATGGAAGCTGGTTTACCGCGCGTATACACGTATCCACAATGGCTATATATGTCCTCGCGAGACTCACCTTCCAGAAGCAGCCACACCTCGCGATATCAAGTTCCCTCAGGTTGCGCGAAACTTTTCGCAGAAATTTCTCGCGAATTAGTTGGCTGCGTACGACTCGGGCCAGACGACGTCGACGTACAGTTTTGCCTTTAATCGAAGGAGCCACGAAGCACCGTTCTTCGCAGGGACGTTAACGATACCTCGGTTATGCGATAACAATAATAACAACGGTAACCAAGCTCTATTGTCTCTCAATGTACGCAATATAGTTTAGATACACGCCAGACCATTACCCAATTTACAAGCTCCAATAACAATTTGCACGCAACGGCAAAAATGTAGCCGTATAGCTCACGTGCCCTCCGCTTCGTCTCTGGCCAAAATCCAAACACGAGTCACATCCGAGCGATTGTCTGGACCAGTGACGATTACACCGCAAAAGGAGGTTGCAAATTAGTCATCGCGAAATGAAGTTTCAAAACGAAGCTTGGACCTTGGCTAGAATAAAAGGAGCGATGGGACTATGGGAATATGGTGGGAGGGAGGAGGTAGGGGGTTACATATACATATATGTATACCTTGTCCAACGAAAAAAAAAGTCCTTGATAGTTTTTTTGCCAGTCCGAAAACAGTCCTAACATGATTTACATTACTTGAAGATTATTTTGTGCGCGTGCAATATGTATATATAATCTGGATAAACCACTTTCGAACGTATATCGGACATGTTTCGACTTAACTGCGTAGCGCACTGTCATCATTTACATACGTAGCCATTATATGATTTCCATATGCTATCCTTTATGTCGAGCCCATTGACGTCGATCTACGTGGCTTCTGGTCACTAATTGCTACGGAGCAAGGTGACGACTTGGAATTTCATTGGACGCTATTTATTTCCTAATGGATACCCATAGATTCTGATACAGATTATCAATGAGATTTAACGCTTTGCAGGCTGATCGTGTATTGGATTGTCGTGAATTGATCGAAATTTATCGATATTATGTTTGCCGTTATTATTATCACTATTTATTATTAATATCGTTCACGTTCCATTAAGACCTGAGCGAAGATAAAGAATTGATCAGGATCTGCAGATTTTATGTATCTATATATATATATATATAGTCGTTTCCTATTCTGGTCCATGTTGGCTAATTAAACGAAGACCTGGATTGCGCGATCCGTGGATTTTTAATTAATAATACTATTAAGAGATACCACGAAGCTGTACCATATATATATATATGGGTATGAGATAATTGTATTTCATACATAATACTGCCTGCTGCAGCTACTTGTTACGGACGCTTACATTTATTATGTAATCCTGCCTCCTGTATACCGTAGACGCTGTGCGTCGTGTCGCCGGCGCCAAAGTCAATGGGAATCGCAGTGCGTCGAAGGTGTCAACGAGAGTACAGGAAGCATCGCCCACTTTGCACCGTCGTCAATAATCTAAATTTGACTAGAACTTATTAAGTGGTTCGCACCTGCTTTGGCCATCGTATCGAACGCAGCGACGATACAATGAACGAGCTGCTAATTGAGCCAGACATCGTGCTTGAGGGAAAATTCGATTAAATCAAGGATATACCGGGTGGGGCCTATAATATTGAAAATAAAAAAATCTATACCGTGGGATAATACATTACCTCGCTATCGTATGTGTAAAATGTAATGTCGATGAATATAAAAAAAGAAAATTTTTTTTCTAATAAAAAAAATAATGAAACTTTATACAATCAACTGAATAGCAGTTTGCACGTATGACAATTGCGATTGTCACGCCTTCTTTATGCACACAGTCACGAACAATCGTCTAAGAATAATCTAACCGAGAATTACGAACGGAGCGAAAAGGAGGATGATAATTCACGTTGGAAGCTGTGGCCACAGGCTACCAGCAACTCATTAAGACAAGGACGTACATCCTTATTACTACAGGCGGGACCTATAAAGGGTAACATCCTTGAAGATGAGTACATAAGACGTACCACACACGGTACCCAGCCGCAACGCGAATGTAGGTTTTGATCGTGCGTGAAGTAAAAAAGTCCCAGCTTCATGCAGTTAAATAGGGTTTCGGTACGTCAGCCGATTCCTCACGGTACACGTGTATCCCTTTTTACTCGTTATAAATCATCTTGCATACAATGGATGTGCTGCGGCTGAAAACATCGCGGATTTTAAGCAGAGCTTCTCCCACGTACGCGGACTCGCGCTTTATTGTTACTTCTTGGGTATTTTTTTTTTTTTTTTATTTATTTATTCAGATCTCTTCCCAGCCACCCATGGACCGTATGGATCATTCCCAGAAGCCAGGCTGATGGTACGAATTCACGGAATTGTTGCAGATCTAAGAGGAAGTCAGCTGTACTTATATA
>JASANN010000586.1:284340-315897 GCA_031762395.1 Calameuta pygmaea
ATGATATCACGTGATGGATATAACGGGTGTCGGTTAAGATGCATTTAATTTTACAGAAACCTCGTTCAGTCAAGTAGGTACACGTAGTTACGTAATTAGAAAAGTAGATGGGTTAGGTTAGGTTCCCGTGGTCTGGCTCGAGTGTCGATATACGTATAGATATACGAAGAGAAGCAAATATGTGGTACAGGGTTTTACATGATAGCCGTACCAGATACTTTTACCCGTATAAGAAAAAAGTAGACGAACGAGGTGTTTTATGAACGCGGGGAAAAAATAATGTATTATGATACCCAACGCGGATGGTGCGTATATCGCGAAGAAGGAAAACATATTTACAGGCGCGGCACGAGCCGCCGTGGCGGCGCGATGGGCCTCCTTCAATTTCGCACTCGCCCAGGGAAATACAACGCGCAGCAGCCCACGTTGGTTACGTATCTACTTAAGTTAAATATTATTCTTCTGGGTATCTTGCGGAAGTAATAAAATTTCGCGGTTGGCTTCCGCGCGGCATTAGTTAAATTATCATTTGTTTTCTGTTTCCAGGCGAAAGGCGATTGCATAACGTCGCGCGTGACGATAACGGGATATTTCGTTATCGAATATTGGGCAAATGTTGGTGCGAGAGAAAATTTTATTTCGAGATAAAATTTTTCAAAATTCTTTAATCAGCCTAACTTTATCTTTTTTATACAAGGTCAATGGATATGGGAGCATCGAATATATCCGATTGCCGATTGATGCTTCGAGACCAAGCGAGCAAGAAATGAGTCGAGATGCATCTTGGGTATGTACTTTGTCACAGGACCTTAAGTGGATGCTGGGATATAATAGTGAAGGAAATAGTTGAGATGAGTGGAGAATAATGAAACTTTAAGGGTAGACTGTCTAGTACCGTGTGTGTGTGTGTGTGTGTGTGTGTGTATAGTTGTGAAAAGTTGGCGAAGTTACGTTTGAGGATGAAAGGCGGAAATGAGGATGAAAAATACAAGAGCAAGAGATGATAGTGTAACCGAATCGCTTGGGATGCTGAGGTAATGACACAGTAGAAAAATCAGGATGGAAGAACGGTTTGACCTGAATTCGCTGTGGGTACAAAGTATTATTTGCTGGATGCTGCAAGAGTATCTTACCACTTGGGGAAAGCGGAGCTGTCATCATTTGCTCTGATCTTCTCAATGACGAGTGATTTATTCGATACGTGAATCTCACGACCCAAATCCTAACCTGAGCTCGCAATTGATGATGACAGAATATATATATATATATAGAACCATAGTCGCAGGTTGAAATAGCAAAAGTCATAGGACCTAATCTAACGTAATTTTAACGGAAGCAGCTTATCAAAGTTAAAGTCACCCGTTAGCGAAATTACGTTAAAGTAACGTGTACAGGGTGTCTCAATTTATTTTCAACAAAGCCATCATTTCACGAAAGGTAATTATAAAATGGATTATATTACCCATTAAGTTATAAATTTACTACAGCATGTATTAAATAAAAGTTTGTTCGCATAATTTTTAATTGGCTAATTAAACTGTTACGAACGTTCAAGCCTTTTTTTTTGGCTTTCTCGTAAATAATCCGAGCGTTACGTTAATCCGTAAAATGTATCGACGTAAAGTCTTCGGTCCATTTCGAAATATCTTTCTTGTGTCTTCGGCAACGTAAATAATCGATTATCGCGATAGTCGTTCCGTTATAATTAATAAGGATTGAGTATCCCTGAATGGGCCGTTTAACGTTAACGATAAGATCGCAACCAATTAACTCTCGAGAATTCGTTTCTCCTTTTGGTACACGGGGACACCCTCGAGTTAATTTCTTTCCATGGCAGAGCGCAGGGTAGATCTTGAAGAGGGATTTTTTTTAAGGGCGGTAAAATGGAACTGGAGTTAACAATGTCTGGACAAAATATAAGGGTTGCTGCCGCCCATTCGCTTACAGCTAATTGCCTTGACTGGCAAAAAGGCAGACTATAAAAATTCATTTAATACGTCGATCCGTCGAGACGAAAATAACCCTAATTCAAAAAAAGAAAAAAAAAAACCTAAACAAGGGATGAAGATGGAGGACGAAAAATGAAGTTTCGAAACAATGTCATAACACAAAAGGGTACGTTTCAAGTACTCGTTCGCATTGGGGGGTTGAAACGATTCCACCCTGTACAGATGATTAATTAAAATTTCCAGGTCCTCGTAGCACTAAACCCTAACAACTTAAACTACCGAGGGGACAGTTTTATCTCTATGGCAAAACGCGCTATAGACGCATTATCGTAGTTGGGGTTATTTGCTCAGCGTACCGTGAAATCCCTCAAAAAATAAAATTCCCATAAATTCCAGTACGACTCGTGATATTATTTAAAAAAAAAAAAAAAAATAGCAACTATGTAAAATGTTCGTTTCTTTTTTTTATTACACCCCCTGTACATCTTGTCCGTACGATATAGTACATGCACATTTGTACAGGATCGTAACACGAGGTAGTAAAATGTTCTCGAGAATGAGAAGGGTTTACCGTTTGCCCCATCGATGCTGCGCTACACGTTCGAACGGTTAGGGGTAAATATTCGAGCATGAAAGCAACGAACGCTCCGTTAGGTTTTCCACCCTTATTCTGAAAGGTCCCTTTGCGCAGCAGTATGGTAATACATTGTCAGGAATATTTCGGCCTGGACCAAAAGAGGGACGCTGTAGCCCATCCAGGGAAGTGGGGCAGCTCCTGTGAATAATATAGAGATCGGATGAGAGGAAGCTTCATATGAGTTGTGTAACCACGCATCGGACCTGGTTAGCCATGGCCATGAACCATCCCCTAAATCCAAGAGAAGCGTCTTAGACGGGATCAAGTTATCTAATATTTATCACAGAAGTGGAAAGAAGGTCCACGAAGGCGCAGCCTCTTCCTGCATCCTCTGCAGAGGATTCACGAAAAATCTTCACGTCCTACGATTTACAGTGACTGCTCGGCTCGTACGAAATTCGAGAGGACACAGGTAAGATTATCGGGTCACTGTGTATAAGTGGCGAGGATGCTTGGGATATCCTGTTACGTTCATCGATGAACTTCATTGCTCTCTACGTCATCTTCCGGTTGATATTTCCTTCCTGGTAGATATATTGCTTAGACAGGTTCCTATGCACCCAGAAGATATCGTGTTCGTGGTTTGAAGGCTGAGACAAAAAAAATCAATAAAAAAAAAAAGAAGAAGGCAAGTATGGATTCTAAGATTTCGATAAAGTATCAATACTTTGAGTCACGATGTATCGATAAGTTGTCAATAATTCCACATTGTCGTCGTGGATTGATATCAATCTGATAATGTTATCGGGTATTGATTTTTATCATTTTCAAAGAGCGATCACGTCACTCTGGATACTCAAAAATTTCACTTAATGACGATGCGCCGTTATCTGTTCAATGTGCATTTAGCTTACGAGCGCCACGATTTTTATCAAGGCATTACGATGCAACGTAGCCAAACGCATCGCAACGACAAAATTGCATAGGTGTTGAGCGGACTGTCATAGTGACATATGAAAGTGCATGTCCATTCATCGAAAAAGGCAGCCTCTTCCTAATGTCTAACGGAGCTCGATATCCGTCTGCGTGTTACGTAAATTGCAGGCAGTCGACTGCGCGAATATTTTGGGTGTAAAAAATTCTTTAAAATGAATACCAAAAAAAAAAAAAATTAAAAATATTCGAGCCATGCATTTTCACGAGGAACCAGATTCAGCAGAAATGCACGCCACGTGAAACCTATTGTCTAATTAATCACACATTCGCACAAAAGAACCGAAGGGCAAATTGGCACTGAAAAAATTCGCTCGAATGCCGCGACAAAAAACGTACAGCCATTTACATCGGCATGTACATATATACGATTTATCTACGAAATCATTTACATCGGCATATACCTATATACGATTTATCTACGAAATCACTTACTTCGCGAAATATATTCGTTTTACGTGAAATTCAATTTCTTTTTTTTTTTCGCGTCATTCAATCCACACGTGTTTCACGATACGTCTTGAGAAATAGTCGATCAATCGATTCACCGTACAATTGTAACACTGAAAATTATCCAAAGAGAAATTTAATTATCGTAAAAACGAAATTCGAGTGAAACCGAACGAAGATCCTGGATAATACGTATCATAATTTTTTGCTGAAAAATTGAAAAAAATCACACGCCCCAGGAATCTCGATGAATTCTACTATATGTACATAGTAATACGTCCTCCCACCCTTGACTCGATATTTACGGAAGAACGTTACGCGTCGTGAAAATAGGACGATTTATACTTTTTTATTTAACTGTCATACCAAGAAAAAGAAAACGAGACAAATTAACATATCGTGTCATTTCTCAGGAAGAAAAAAAAAATAGCTACTTCTTTCACGTCCAAATAGAAAAACCAGAAATGGAGAGTTCAGAGTCCATGATATATGGAATATATATATATATATATATACTATATAAATATACATATATATTCGCACATAATTGTACCGTTTTACGAGCTATTCCGTCAATATTTGATATTACCAAGAATTTCGTATAACACATGTGATTCCCTCTATAAGAGTATCCCTCTATATATATATATATATATATATAGACACAGAGAGGACTCTTATTGCCAACTTTTATACCAGTGTGTTTATCGCGGCAATAGACATCGTAAGCGACCGATTAACGTCATGCTGGAATTAATTAAAAAATGTAGAAAGGTACGACTGGCAACGGGTTATATACATATACAGTCATACATTAAATATAATATCCAATATATATATATATTACGCTATCGTAATTGTTGCTGTTCGACAAGAATATATAGAATCCTATACCCGTTATATATTAATAGCACAGGCCATACTTAAGTACGCTAGAAGCGTTTAAGAAATGATAACAGCAACAGCTAGGTCTGCGAATCGAGCATATCGATCTGTTCGGAAGATAAAAAAATGTGGATAAAGAAAAAAAAAATGAGGAGAGAATTAGGAAAATTCGAGCGGTTCCCCGGAGGGTATCGAACAGCTTTTATATGTCACTATTCACATATTCAATGGGTCCCGAGAGAAGGAATTTGTCATTTTATTACCTTCGCTTTTATCTCTTCGAGCAGCCGCCATTCTTTCGATTTATGGCCATTTTAAGCGCATCGAGACGCCACCTTTCTTTGCACTTAGAATCTATCAGTTATCAAGCCGTCATATCCTAAAGAGGCCCATTCGCTACATACACCCATACATATATATATATATACACACACACACACACACACACAAGTACTTTGCAAGGGATGAATTTTATCGTGTTACGATACTGACGAAAAATACGTGCAGAATATAAATGTGCAATTATAAAATATATTTATAATATACGATATATCAATTTTCATATTGACAAGAAAGATTTACGATTTGTACAGGGAACCCGATATTACTCTGGTCTACGTATAGACATACGTTAATGTCTCAATTGATGTACGTAGTACCCGGCGTTATTATGTACAACACGTTACCGTGTTTATTCGCAGTTCATTTTTTTTTGTTTTTTTTTTTTGTTTTAATATTTTATTTTCGCATATCCAACAGTCATTTATCCTGGCGGCGTTAATACGAACACGTTTCTTGCTTGCGACAAGCCACTGGGGCTCCTTCCTCGCGCTTTATATCAGCCAGTAAATTCAAGGAGTCGCGCCATTTGTTTCCAACGCTGCTTCCGCATAAAACACCTACACCGGCGACTCTGCCACGGTGCAATCGCAGAAAGCACGAGAGCGCTTCTTAATGGCTTACGTAATCGTGAGATTTAAATGGTACGTTGCTACTAACTCACTGACGGGTACGTCTTCGATACTTGAGAGAATAGAAAAAAAAATTCTGTCAGGGGGGCAGCGGGGAGGTAGTTTGATTTCGATGAGATGAGCGAAGTTGAGGTATATTGATGATAATGATAAGTATTAATAATAATAATAATAATAATAATCAATTAATTAGCATAGTAAAGTAGACATCCCGTTTCACGTACGTGCTTACTGCATAATGTTAATGTGACATTTTTTAATGCATGACATTTTTCGAGCGAAGGCTATGGGGAACGTTATGCTAATTAAAATGATGTGGAAAGAATTTTTTTTAAACTCAATGGCATCGCGACCTTCGTTCAATTTTTTTTTTTTCTTTAAATATGCATTAGCAGAGTGCGTGACATGTGGATTATTGCAAGAGTACGATAACCGCCTATGCTGTCACGCGACTCGTGCAAGGGGTTGCGCAATAGACAATTGTGAGATAGATAAAACTAATTTAATTTGCCTTGGTTACTTCGCTGCTCCCAAGGTTCAAGGTGAAGTCCCGCTTTTCTTGTGTGCTAATTTTTGGGATCTCGTGTGATTTCACCTGAGATTAATAGTTACGAAATATCGCACATGCTGTTTCGAGATATGCTGATACATGGCTGTTCCACAATGGGATAGTGGGGTACGTAATTAGGATTTTTAATTAATACGTAATTATCTAGTTTGGCAATCTCGAAATTTCATTATATGAAATACAGCCTTGTCCTTTATAGACGATTTATTAAATTTTAATAAAGTCCCGTTCACATTGCTCATACGATTCTTTTTTTACACGTCGTTCTAGAGAATTTTATTGTTACGAGACTTATATATATATATATATATATATATATATATATGTGTGTGTGTGTGTGCGTTTGTATACAGATCACGTATGGCATATATCAGATTGATCGAGTGGCATATATGGTATAGTGTTATATATCTATCCTTGGTTTAATTTAATTTTCAAAATGCCCAGAAGCGAGTCAGGCGTTGAGAAACGTCGTCTAATAGCTGAAACTTCGGAACTGTCATTAAAACTTAAGGTAAAACTATAGTCCGACCCACCGAAGTTCCTCCAATATGAATCTTGTTATCCGATACCACTTAGTGCTCTGCTTCGGCAGGGACGCCTAACCGGAGGCGAGCAGCGATAATTTACTGGAGTGAAAAGTGAAACGAGTATGTGAGGAACCCATAAAAAAAAAAGATGTAGAACAAGAACAAAAGGAGAACACAAAATTTAATTTGCTAATTTTTACCTGTCGTGCGACCGACACTTATGCGACAAGAAACAATAAAAAGATATATCAATGATCGATCACATAAAAAAAATTTATCGATCGATCAGATTAATTCGTCCCATATATATTCTATAAATTGATAGGCAATATAGTCAATGCTAAATATCAGCGGATGAATAAAAATGCAAAATCATCGATCCATAATGTTCGATCCATAATGTTCGAAGATTTATCAGAGTCCGTGAACTTTCTAAGAAGACTGTCCCAAGATATACCCGTTCTTAATTAATAGCAGGTGTGCGATATTATGTGTTGACGTCTCCGACCTTCCACAAAATTTCATGAAATGTCATACAACTTTCGCAAAATTAAATAACTCGGGTGTCAATTTTTCAGAATATTCATGTAAAGCACGGCGGATAAAAATTATGCAAGAAATATTGGCAGGATGTGCCTGAATTGTCAAATTAACGCGAACCGTGATATTTGGTCAGAGCCAAACGTCACATTCCATAGTGAAACGCCCTGGACCAAGCGATTAATTATCGAGGTATTTCGCGTTAGATGCACGTCTGTGGTTAGCATGTGCATTGTGATGCAATATCCGCGGTATCGAATGTGCATTCACACGCTCCCCCTATAGTTCGCCCTATGTATTCTATACATTTATAATATACATACATATATATATATATATATATAGGTTTATATATATAGGCTATATTACCCCAACGCTCCTTTTGTCACCCTGATGGGACATGCAAGTCAAATGTAATACCGTATGCACTGAAAATATAAATGATAAGGAACTTTAACAGAGAGGGAAATATATTTTATCGTTCTCCATAAAATTAAACGATGATTCGACCAAGGAACGTGATTCTTTATTAAAAATAAAATAGCCTTCGCTCTATGAAAATAAAAAGGAAATTTCAGTTGTACGGCCATTCGTAACAAATCCACCAACCCGAAGATGGTTTTCAACCATGTAAATGAAATGAACGGGTAAACTTCAAGCAGCACGTTTGTCCTGAAACGTCCTGTATAATAATTTTTATTTATCTGGTCCACAGTAAAGCCTGCATTTTTTTTTGGTATCAGATTGCATAACATTACACGTTAATACATAACGGTACATGTACACCTACCATTGGGTATTCCGTGACGTAAGCTACCTGAAGTATATGACACGAAAATCGCAGCTGCGAGCTCGGTATAATATGAAAAGTGCTAACCGCGTGAGATTTGCAACTCGCGTAAGTAAAATTCACTTGGTATGGTAATACGCAAAATGGTTGGCGTGCGCCGAGAAAGGGAATCGGCGAAATTGCCCAGAGTTTCTGGCAGGACAGCTAAGTTGTTATTTTCGGTGAATTCGCTGAGCAAGAGGACATCGGCGTCCTCCTTCACTTATCCGCGTCTAATTTAATGACACGATAAGGGTTCCGAGATTTAATATTCTTCTACGAACTGCTTGATGGCTTAGACGTATATACGAAATAACCTACTTGTGCTCGGAGTATGAGATTAGGTTAGAATATAATAAAATAAATATTAAAAAAAATATATATACACTGTATGGGATACATAAAAATTATCACATGGTACGTACAGGCTATATATTTAATTGGATGAGTAGAGTTTTTGTACATACTTTTTTTTTTTATAAAACTTTATACTACGAATAAATTATATTTTTTATTGATTCTCTGGACGTTAATAGGCTTGTTAAGTTATGTTCTTTTTTTTTTTGGAGGGAGGGATGTTGATTTACGATACGGCTGGAGAGTCAATAAAAAATTGAATTTTGAATTGAAATGTAATGTTTTCATTAGTAATCGTATCGAGGTACAAAGTAGAACTGTGAATTGAAAGTAGAACGTGGTAATGTTATGTTTGAGTGCTAAGGAAGGGAGGGGGGGAAATAAAAAAATTGATAAAGCAATTCGGCAAAGTTTTTTTTACGTTGCAAAGGTCCCGTTTCGTTTATGTATACAGTAAAGTACTGTAATTACCGTAGGTGGAAGTAGAGCGAAGTAATAAATCTAATGCATTAAAAGAAAGTCCTGGAAACCGATAAGGTATCCTTGACGAAGATGTCGTCTAACGCAAAGTAAAATTTGATTGATAAAAATATTTTAATAATTTTCAAGAAACAGGTAATCCGAAAAATTTGCAATTCCAAATTGCCCATTACATTCGGAGGATAGAAAATGATATTTTTCGTAAAAAAAAAGAAAGAAAAAAATGGAAATTAAATTTGACTTCCGCTAGCAACGAAATTCACGTGAAAGTAAATGAATAAATGTACTGTATGATTTTGCTTCTCGCGAATACTTTTATACTCCAAGGCTGGTCTTGTTCTACTCCTACATATACATATAAACGGAGCCTGGTAAATCCTGCATAATTTAGCATCGAATAGTTTTAATGGAATTATAAATTGCGCGTTGCACAAAGGCCGAAAGAATAGAAACGCGATAGCAGCGCCAACCACGTGAAAAAAAAAAAAAAAAAAAAAAAGAAGAATTGCATAGCAGCTTCAGTATTTCCTCGATCAATAGCGATTGCTGTTTTTACATAGCTGCCTCTTTATTCGCTCTACGAGGCACGAAAAGCTTTGTGCCACAAAGTAAAAGCATAATCCTTCGCTTCCCCCTTATTTCCAGTAAAGCCCTTATCGCGGGAGAAGAAAAAAAAAAAGTTAAACTGTAATCCTCAAAAAGTGTTCGAATATCAAAAATTTGAAAATTACGTAAAATACGAAAAAGATAAATAAAATCCCCAAAATAAATGACAATTATTCCGCGTCAAAATAATCGTAACAAATAAACGTCAATCAAAACGAACGAACAACGTAACCTGATTTTATAAGCAAAAAGCATACGTAAATCCATACCATGTCAATAAATAATGATCAATCATTAACAACCCAAAGTACAATATCACGTATACGACAGATCCCAGGCAGTATACATAAACTTGATGAATATTAAAAGATTACGATTATTGACCAATCAAACCATAATATTAAATCGCTTTGATAGCCGTATAATAATAACGATACGTTCGTTGAATCGCACGAGAAACGTAACACGCGTTACGGTACAAAATTACGAGTCAATGATAATTTATAATCGTAATCGTACAAACGTCGCTCCCAATCTGCTTCCAGGAAAATATGGTCGGCTGTGGCAATTCACATGGCGAACTGACACTCAGAAAGCGAAATCCCAAGCACATATAATTACGACTTCTAATTAGCCAGAACACACGTTACGGCACGAGAGCAATGCGTATGCAACTGCCAACGTGGTTCCTTTACTGATAAGACCCTTCGACCCGTTCACAGAATCAGCAGATCCTTCGAAGGATGCTGACGACAAGGATACACGCAGGACTCCCGGCAGATGCGTTATCACGCCGAGTGATTAGAGATATGAACTTTTTAAAAATGACGTATACCATCGATCAGCGAATTA
The DNA here is from genome assembly GCA_031762395.1 of Calameuta pygmaea. Lineage (NCBI taxonomy): Eukaryota > Metazoa > Arthropoda > Insecta > Hymenoptera > Cephidae > Calameuta > Calameuta pygmaea. Next base: position 294,928 of record JASANN010000586.1, read on the forward strand.
ACGTGTAATTATTACATATAGCGGATGATTAATATGTGCAATTAAAATGCACTGAATGAACACTGCTTGCACCGACGCTCAGACTTAGAGATAAGAGACGGAAGAATCGTTGACAGATTTAATTGATACATTCGGATCTGAGTCATTATTACGTAACAGCTCGGGGAGTCTGATCGAAGATTAATTATAATGAGCTTGCTTCTGGTCGATCGTTTTTTTTTGTTTTTTTTTTTTTCAATGATTGCTCGTTAGGAGAAAGGGGAATATTCATGGAGCAACGACCAGCGTCTATTTATCATTCCTAATGACACGGATCGCCAATGCTATGTTTGTCCTATGAATTTACTATGCGTGCAAATCGTCCAAGCTTTCGGCGTCGGTAAGGAACCTGTTTTCGAGTGTTATAATTAGACATAGGAACGATACCCATAGAGATGATTTTGCAACTTGTATCCATTTGGCAAGGAGTTTGCAGAGCTGAAAGGGACGTATATATATATATATATATATATATATGTGTGTGTACGGACAACTTCGCGAAATCTACATTGGAATTTTTACGAACGAGAAAGTCTTGCCGACTCCGATTTCGCAATTGGCGAACTTACGCTACGAGCAGGGCAATGCCTTCGTTACATTGCACTGGAGGGATTGTCGTTCGCCAAGTGTAGCCAAGCGATTACGCTGTTACGCGATTAAGCCAGACAATCAATTCGTGATACGTTACGTTCGATTGGCCTATCGCGTGAATACAAAATGGAATATGTAATCCGAGCAGGTGTTTCAGGCTGTAAATAATAGAAACGCGTTGCATGCTACGTATATATATATATATACGCAGAAGAATGTGAACGTAGAATAAAATTCGACATCGACGTACGACGAGTTGCGTAAGTGGCAGGTAGTAACAATTAATTCAAAGGACAAGGGACAATGAACAGAGCAGGGTCTGTCTGTTGGTTTGAAGGCCGGCGCCATTTTGAATTTTTGTTTTTTTTTACCATCCGTAAGAATAAACGCGTTATTCTTTATACGAGAATTGATCTGTCAGGGTCTTATCGAGAGTTCGCTAAATGAACGAGTAAAATTTATTCTCTGTCCGTGTAAGCCGTTAAACCAATTAGCATCATTGTACGTTAAAAGCCGAAGTCGAATGGCTTTGGTTATTGAGAAATTGAATAGTAAAAAAAAAAAATTATAATATTAAATTTTATTATGGCTTCGACTCGAATGAGTCTATTACGTGTTTCTTAAAGTGGCTTCGCGAGGACGTTAATAGGACAGCTTAACGTTGTGGAGTATATTCTATAATTATAATAATTAATGTGTAAATTTCAAAAGTGTTATAGGTCAGATCTAATGACGATCTTCTGTGTATATTTTAATTAGACGTTTATTATTAATTATGACTAATAATATCTGTAACTAACAGGGCTTCCAGGATTGCGATTTCTGGACGAAAAACTTGAGTCCCGATAGCATCTTTCAAGTCTTGATATGTAACATATGGCTCGATAACATGTGCTGTGAGTTGTGACATGTCGTTGTATAACAGGCGAACGGCCTACCGAATTGCGCAAGCGCGAGTTTAAATTTATAACGCTGCTGTTGGCTCTACTTACGCGAAAAACTTGGTTTTGCTTTCTTAAGGACGTTTTTACGACAAGGACCAAGCGTGGGAACGAGCGATCGAAGGAGTCGCGAATATTCTTTTTTTGGAAATTTAATTTTTAAAAAATTTTGACAATTTGTGTTTATAATTTATGTTAAAAAAATTTTATTGAAACGAGCCTTACGGGTTTTTCGGTATGGCTTTATTAATTTTTATTAATAACTCCGGGTATCGCGCGATTATGATATAACCGAGGAATTTCATTTATTCGGAGTATTGAAAATTATGAAAAATATTTTCAAATTTCGTGTTTCATAGTTGCTGTAATTTTTTTTTTTTTCATTTTTCTCTTTTATGCCGTATTTGACAGATTGGCTTTGTTAATGAAACGCAGTTGTGCAATTGCATGCCTTTGCTGTTGCTGTTGCAATTAATGGGATCGTCATGTGTTGTGCAAATATATCGATAGCCGATAAATTATCAAGGCATCCATTAACGATAATTCGTGCGTTATGTATATGGTATAGGAGCGAGGGTTATTATTGAACGAGATATCGGATAAATAAGTGGGAATAATGAACTCATAACTGTCAAGAAGTAAAGTTCATATAAGATATCTGTTTAGTGCAAAAAAAGAAGATAAGGTGAAACAAGAAATCAGTATATATATAGTAACGTTATAATATACCGGAGAAGAACTTGTAACAGCCTATACGTACTTCTGTACGATAATCGATATATTTTATATCGATGATCGATTTAATAATCTCATTAATTATTATCGTTATTGATATTTGATTTGTTGCAAATTTCGCACATAAATTACATTATATTGCAATAAAGACTCAAGTGATTGAATATATAATAATCGGGTATCGATGAATTCTGATTGAAAAAAAAAATATATATATATATATATATATTGTATTACCTCACAGCCCAAAAGTAAATGTATTAAATTCCCGTAAAGGAGCAGGCAGGCGTAAAGATTTCCAAATACCGTAGTCGGGATGCTGTTTACAGAGTAAACTCAATGGACCGCCGTAGGGGAAAAAGTGGTATAAAAGAAAAAAAAAAAAAAAAAATCATTCGACAAGAACGACAATGACTAAGCGTAGAGTTGCGAACAGACAATTCTGCGAACTGAGGTAAGAAAATCGAATTTGCGGAAATGTAATTAAATTAATCGAAATTTTCTATAACAAAAATCGTATCAAAATCACGCAAAGAAATTTGATTATATTTTATTCCATGAATTCGAGATCGATTATTTAATTCAGTCTGCTTTACATATTTCGATAAGACGTCGTACAACAGGGTTGCGTCCGCGACGTAATTTAAATCGAAAGAAAAATTTACGTGATTGAACGAGATAAGAGGAGATAACAGGGTAGAAAAAGGGCTACCCCGAGGGTCACGTCCTGAATACAAAGAGTATAAATTTTTGTCATAAACATTTGCGGCGACCCGGGGCGTTCGCGAAATTGCGAAACGCGAACTTGAAGAATTCAATTACCGAGTCGCGAACGGACACAGCACGAGGCCAACGGGATTGTCTCGTTTTTCGTATACATATGTCTTTCGGGTAAAGAAGTTTCTGCAATTCGCGAAAATGTAGTGGCGAAATAGAATGGTTGGAAAATCTATATACGAGAAAAAAAAAAGGGTCGCGAAAAGTCCTCATACACAGACGTTAAATCCTTTACCGTAATGTCCTGCCGGGTGCTGTAATTGAAATGCCATTCGCACATACAAGCTACACACGTATATGCAACGCATAGAGATTCTTCTACACGATAATATACTTTGTATCAGGCGTGAATGATACCTGCGAATATCTGATAACGCGCACGCGAGTCATGTAACAATAGTTGTAACTGCGATGACGACGACGAGATGCAGCCTGGGTAATTTGCTAATATGACCGAAGCAGTGTAGGTGCGCCACATGGCTTATCTACCCGGCAGGGACGGTATAAGGGAGAAGTAAACATAGAAGATAATAGGTGATGATTACTCACACCTCTCTTCACACCACCGCCATCGCTTACCTGAAACAACAGAAAATAATTACATTAGTTCGCCAACTCCCCTCGGCAATAATTGTTTCAAACAAGATTAACCGGAAGGGATTAAAGAACATTAGGAAACCACCACGTGGTGCATTTTGACTCGCTGGTCACGGATCTCAGACTGGTCTAATCTCTTATCAAGCCAAAGTGTGTTAAGGGGGTCACAGTGAATTAGTGAAAAAATAAAGGGGGAAAAAATTTTTTTTTTAATGTATCACGTAATCGAAACATACATATAGTCGATCAACGACAATTTTGGAGTCGATGAGTAATCGATATTTTTTATAAAAAAATTTTGTCTTAAGGATTATGTTGATAGGACTTTTTTTTTGTTTACGATAAGACTTCACGTGGACGATTGATAGAATAAGTGGGAAATCCTAATCGAGAGCGTATATCATTTGTCTCGCGCACGTTGTGAGGTAGCTCGAAATAAAGTGACAGGATAAGGAAGAGGCGGTATAGGTATAAGGATGACGATATGAGCAGAGTGGCTCCTGAGGGAGATGGCCCAGCTAGACGAGGCAGCTACGGCTCCAGGACGGCAATCCATCTTCGTTGGATACCCACTACTTGTTTCGCTTGTTTGTCTCCGAAGACGGATAACAACGTGCTGACCATCTCGCGAGGCGACCTCAGCGGCAGCCCGTTATTTCGGTAGAGAAGCCAACGATGGACCACTGTACGCTGTTCCCGTAGGAGGAGCATCAATTTTTTGTCAGATACCAGCACAACGAACGTGGGACAAGAAGTTTCTTAACGGTGGCTTCGAATCGGGATGACTCCGTCGGATGTGTCCCGTGGAGGAGCAAGACCGGACGAGAGTGACTCTGAGAGGGTCTTTTATTTTTTAAACTGCACGGAGCGCGTGTGAATGGCACTTTAGACCTGTTGAAGAAATCGAGAGTCTGTCGTGTGACCGTAGACGGTAATGTGAAAACTGTCGGAAAAGTGTCTATCGCAAAGGTGCCGTAGGGCAAGTATGGCTGTTCTTTTTCACTTGATTTACATTTTACGCAGCTCGACGCGAGCCTGGTGGCGAGATTGTGAACTTGAGGAAATCAGGATTCCAGGCCCCTGTCAACTTTTTACAGATAAACGAGCAAGTCCTATCGGGATTTTGCGTCGGTTACAAAGGACACCGCGAGATCTTTCGAAGATGGATGGTTAGACTAGGTCACATATAGGTAGCTATCACTGTTACGCACGAGTTCAGCCGGGACTGACAGTAATCAAAGGAATGGAGAAGCGGATGCAGTAGGCTGCGCAGCACGTACTTTGAAATTTTTCAAAAAGTCCTTGTCGGCTCGAACAGCCACGCAGGCTTCACTTTTAGAGCCACTTGAATCCCTTAACGCCATCTAAATTTTTCTTTTCGCTTTTTTTTACCTTTTCGCGGAAAAAAAAAATTTCTCACGTCCCCTTTCAGACCCCATGAACCCTCGCGCACGTCTTTGTCCGGGACCCAGGTTTCAAGACAGTGCCAATTTCTACTGATATTTCACGTCTATATAGACATTCGACTGAATTAAATTTTCAGAATAGATTTGCGAATTTCTGGGAAACAATTTCATCCGGATTCTGTATACAGATGCGATTCTCCCTATTATATTCCGCTAGTGAATAAGATACGAATTTCAATAGCACAAAGTTACTGTAAGGATTTACTGCAGGGAAGAATATTCCGATCCAACCGGGATGCTGCGAAAGTACCATTTGCCGTCTTAAATCCGTACACCGCGAATCCTTATCAAAGAAGATAATACAATTAATCCCACTTCCTAGTGCGTTCCTTACAATTTCAAAAAAATCGATATGTTTATCTCCGGTACGACAATTGCTCGAATTAAAATTTTTAAATCCCCCCCACCCCCTCCCCCGCGCCTCAAAAAATCTGGATCACGAAGGATGCGCGCCTGTATGTGACAGGCATTTTATTATATTCAAAAGCAGGAGCGAATCGGCTTCTTTCATTTTTCTGAGAGGCATAAGAAAGACGAAGAAATAAAAAGACGATGAAAAAAAAAAGAATGAGAGAGAGAGAGAGGGAGACAAAACGCAAAGAGAATTTCTACTCCCTCGTTCCAGAGCGTCGAAGCCCTTTTTCTTGCACCCCTGATAAATGTTAACGATATTACGATGCCACTGTGGCCTCCCTTTATTACCTGTCTCGTCCCCTAAAATCCCACGAGTTCTTCTTACCTCATAATAATGATATCGTAAAGTGTAAGATTCGCGAGGCGCATATTTCCTGGATCTCCTGAATTACAGATCTCACTGTGAATTACGGGATAAGTTACGTACCCGCTACCTATACAGTTTCAATATCCGTCAATAGAATGAAAAGGGTGGTACTGATAAGCGGACGACTACGGAGAATGGAACGAGGGAATTCTTGTCAAACTACGAGACGATAGTGGTTTAGGTAAGCATATAGACGTCATATCCGCTCTGGATATACTATATATACAATATATATAGATATAGTATATGAATAACTAGTGTGATATATATATATATATATATATATACACACAGCATTGTATTACTCAACGGAGAAATAGATTGTCTAAAGACAGTAGGGCACCTGATAAGGACAACAATAGGTAAAGGGATACCAAGGAGTACAATATAGTTGCGGACAGGATCGATATATAGTTATTGGATTATTGAGAAGCTTAATTGGAAACGTGATAAGGGTATATAGATATAGAGGTATGCTGAATAATAGGAATTGCATAACAAAATTTCATGATAACAAGCGGGTACGTATTAGACGAGATTACTCGAGGAGAAAGATCAATAGTGGTACGAGACAGGGAGATGTACGTTGGATGGATTCTGGGATGGACCATAATGATGACGTTACTAAGGGTCGTTTGTGAATTCGTCGAAAATGAAATATTTCAAAGGGAATTGTTAAACCGGTATAATTTCCTTGAGGGAATACGAAACGAAATAAATACTGGGGATCTTGAATATTTCTCTTTTCTCTTTCTTTTCTTTTTTCTCCTTTCTTTTATTTGCCAGCGTTCTATAAAGCCTGACGTATTTCACGGAAATTCTTCGGGAACACGAGAGACTCTCGCCGCGAGGTCGCGTAACTAGGAGATAAACGAGACTGGTAAATCCTCTCGACGAATGTAGGCAGGTTGGTAGGTACTTTTATTTTTATTTTTTATTTTTTTTCATTTTTTTGAAACCTATCCCTCTATCTATAGGTAGCTACGATTTAGCTACTGAGCCTCCTGGATGGATTAAAGACAAGAAATTTCTGCCTCTTGGTACAGCGATAAGAGTTCAAAGGAGAAGTAACTTTCATCTGAAATCTCAAATTCTCTTGGAAGGGTGAAGTTCGAGATTGAGGGTAGTTGAAGGTCCAGGAGGAGGTTTCAAGGTATCCCTAATAAAGCTTCCACTTAGGAGATAATACCCAACGCCCAGCAACTTGGTCCAATTATTCACCCGTTTGTTTCTCTCTCTCTCTCTCTCTCTCTCTCTCTCTCTCTCTCTCTCTCTCTCTCTCTCTCTCTCTCTCTCTCTCTCTCTCTCGTTCTCTCTCTCTCTCTCTCGTTCTCTCTCTCTTTCTGTCTCTTAACTCTTGATCCTTTGGTAACGGAGTGAACCACCAAAGTACACACTTTTAATGAGTTAAATTGGATAAATCACAGGGCGTCTCTATTATCGTCTCGCGCGAACTCGTAACCAGGACATTGAAAGATTAAAAATACGCCGCTGATATCGTAAGTCCCTGGTACGAAATTCCGACGATAATTCATTAATTTCGATCATACAATGTAATCCGTCAATGGAGATAATTTGCCTGTTAATTTACCAAGTGTCGTATATAGAAAACCAAAAAGTCTAAAATCCAGATAAAATTATCTTGCCCTATACCAAAGCTCCTGCCTTAATCACGAATTAATAGCCACGAGGGTAGGAAAATAATTACGGGAAGATCAATTCAAGATTATCGGATTTTCCGAGATAGTCAAGAATAATCTGTCGAGAAGGATTACAAAGTAGCCGGTGATTGTTTCATTTTTTTTTTTAATATAGATCCATGTAGATCACCAATCGATTTTGCTTAACGGAACAGTCTCCTTGTTTCGATATCTTCGACTGTGCAGCCTCGATCTCTCGACTTGACTCAAGCCGCGTTCTCAATTTCAACCACCAATTGGGCTCAACATTCTGGACTCGGTCGTCGTGTCGTCCTCTCCAAGTTTCGCGAGCGCGCAATTTATAAATAGTTTTGCGGCGAATACGTCGCGGAAACTAACGGTGAAACTTGGTAGCGTTTGCGAGCTTTGGAGATGGAGTAAGGGGGAGAGAGAGAGTGAGAGGTGGGGCGGGGAGGAAATGCTCGACAAAGTTTCCAAGTTTCCAAGCGAAGTGTTTCTCGAATTGAATTCTGTTAGGTGATCGTCACAAAGTCGATTGACGGTATATTTGAAACTGAATTCTACCAGAAGCTGGAAACATGTAATCCAATGGAGTGCGAGTGATATGTGGTAACAAGAGTAAAACAATATATATATATATACACACACACACACACACAGTAGTCAGTCGTAAATATATAGTCAGTAGAAACGCAGCAACAGAAGTTGGCCGCAAGTGGCCAACACGGCAGTGTCGCCTCTTCAAAAAATGACAGACACTTGTGACCCTGATCTATTCACATAAGCGCACACTTACAATACGCATGGCAATAAGTTAGGTTTTTGAAAGAGTTAATTAATATTGCAATGACGAAATGTAATATCAGTTAAAATTTATTATGTATATGTGTATATATATATATATATATATATATAAGATTAAGAGCACCGGAATAATCTATATAAATAAAACGCCTCTGACGTAAGAGTCTGTAAGTGACGCTAGAAAGAATAAAATAGAAAAAGATGCCAAGAAAAAATTTGACCTGCCACTTTGAAAAGTTTCCAATTGAAGCAAAACTTTGAAATTAATTGGAATAATGAAAAAGAGATAAATAACGAAAAAAAAAATTGAAAAAATCAAAAATCTGTAACATCCACTTCGGCACTCGTACCTACACTTCGAGCTATGCTTATTAAACGATCACCCGGCAGAACTTCTTCGTCCAAGATATTTTGTTGAAGCTTCTTCGCAGCTAACGAGTCCAGATTTACGGTAAGGAGGTTAAACGCCCCGCAAGAAACGACATTTGACGCGAGATAAAATGCAGTTTCCTTGGCAGTCCCGACGCTTTTTGCGGGTTTCATCGCCTCGGGTGTCCCTTCGCCCCGTTATTCGAAAACGTGCAATGCCATTCGTTCTTTTGTCGAGGCGCGACCGTTAGAACGCAGAAACGCTCGTGAACCTACTTGTGAGGCAGGTTCGACGGGTGCTCGACTGGAGAAAATGGCCGAAGAAACGATCGACATTAGCATTTTTCCTACGTATTCGCCCTCCTCGAGTCTTTCAAACACGAGGGGAACGAACGGCTTTTGTTGCATCCTTTGCATTTATTTACGTAGTCCTTCGTAAATTTTCTTGCGTCTCCAATGCTAAGCAGCCCGCTTGTCCACTCTTATTTCTCCAGGTAACGGTACGACGATGCCAACGGATACTCCCTGCCTTAGTCAACACACTTGACGGCTCCGTCTTGTGTTCTCTAATATACATGCGTATTAAATATTTACTCAATCCCCAGCTTTATCGCTTCTACGGATCTTCATTATATACATATATATATATGTACATACGAAAATTTCATTTTAACACAATCTACGCATCGCTCACAAAGAGCCAGCTTATAATAGACGCCAATATCGCTAACTCCATTTTCAAAGCCTCACGATATCGTTAAGGGCATATTGTAAGAAAGACCGCTGAGATAGCATTATAAATTAGGTTACGAAAGAGGTCCCTTTCGTGGAAGAGTAGCTGAAGTGGTTCGGCCGGCGGCTAAAAGAATTTTTTAATCTTACGCAGTATTACGAATAACCACCCCGGGAGTGGAGGAGGAGGAGGGGGGGGGGGTAAAGGTCACGAGAGAAATCTTTCCTATAATTATTACCCAGTAATACTTGTAGGAGGATAAGAAATATTTTTTCGGTATGAAAACAGCAAATTTGTTGAATTGCGAAAAAAAAAAAAAACAATATCCTTCACAGGAATACCCCATATTTGTATTTAACATTTAAGTAACAGGAGAAATTTGACGTTTTTACATTGCCGGCATATATGCGAATTTAACGTGGCGCGAATAATTTTTAATGAGCAATAAATAATACATGGTTTAATTCGCAATTACGAAAAAAAAGGAATACCGATACTATACCGTGCAGTCTGTGCGCATGCGTAATAAATCCATATGCAATTACATGCATACGTCACAAAATCTCAAACGAGGAAGTACAAATATACATACATATATATATATATATATAATTTGAAAAAGTTATCCGGCAAACATATTAAGAATGATATATCAGGGTAAAAAAAGAAGACGCGTTAATCTTGGCTTTCGGGAATCCACGAAAAGCCAACAAAGGCATTCTGATTCGTGTGAGATAATCCTGAGAACCGTGGGAAGAAAAGAAAAAAAAAAAAACAAAGTTACGAAGGTCGCAGAAAAGGTCTTCCATTGCGAGAAGTCGGGCCCGTCTCACGTGCCAAAAGAAGTGGACGGGAGCGATAAACTTGAGAAGAGACGGGAGACACAGAGAGGTAAAGACTAATGGTAATTAGCGAGCAAGTGGAAAAGCTAATTTCAGGTTAATTCAATCGAAAATTACGGCAAAGCAAAGGAATGAGAAAACAGACGATGCGCGACTGCACGCACGAGTCGCGAACTTTCTCCTGTGAGAATCAACGAACCAATGAATGCTGATGATGACTCACAATCAGTGACTCGAGCCACGTCCAGACTGTCATTCATTAGCTCCGTCAATGACGCCTATACGTTTTCTGTACGCATCTTACTGTAATGGAAGATAAGTGAGTGATACTAACTGTACAAGACGTATTCGAGAAAATTGTAGCAATCATACGTGCATCGCGGAATTACAGTTTTCAAGTGAAATTAAATGACGCAATAACCCGTGACGATGGTACACGCAGCTTTCACTGTACTTGCATTGGGAAAAAAAAATTATCTACAAGATACAGTATCTATGCACAGTCGATATAAATTCAATGTAACGGGTTAATAAATTTATGCGTGTATAAAGAAATAATTGTGTCAAGGTATTCGGGTGCGATCGAAGATCGAGAAACGATCTCCGCACTATTTCCGTGCAATCTCGTATGCAATTTTCAGGGAAATTTTTGAAATTGATTATCACACGAATATATCTATATGGGGTATATACTGTACAGTTAGACACGTGATATAAGTGAATTAAATATATAGTATGTAATATGAGTAATGAATAGAGATCGATTTCATGTACAAGGTTGTACCATGTATTTCAAGGCTGACAATTTGCTCGTTATCTTATCATAAAATTGTTTCAATTGATATCAAGTGAATTTTGAATAAATTTTTTTTTTTTTTCATCGCTTCACAGACGATTCAACGGAGCCAATGAGGAGAGAAGCGCTTGTTAGGATGCACGAAGAGGAAGAGGAAGAAAGAATGAGGGCAAAAATAAGAGGAGGCGAGAGAAGAGGCTTCAAACGAGTGGACCACTCCCACTTTCCAGTTACTCATGAGAGTAGTAAGTATGATGTATCTGATGTGTGTGGGGTCTCTTCTGGAACCTCATCAGGTCTTATCGTTTTATCGGGCGAGCCTTTGAAATTTATAGGCAGCTATTAATTCTATTCAGGGATGAAACCACTGACACGCAATTCTATCCTACGTTATCAGCATGCCAAGATCGCGATCAGGAAAGAGCAGTCACTATCGCGATTGAAATAAATTGACAACGTTCATAAATCGAAAGGAATGAAATTAATTGAATATAATAACGACCCACGTGACATTAAATTCGAAGGGAATTGAAAATCGAACAGCAGCCCAACACCTCGGACACGTCCTCGTTGGTCACCGTAATAACATTAATGGATAATGAAATGATAACAATTTTTTTTATCCGCGTCTCACGTCAATCCTTGTTCATTGAAAATATCACTTTGTTATCTCTTTCTTCCTCCTCCTCCTTCTTCTATACCAGCTCTAATCTCCTTCCCCTTCTACAACCTGACGTCATCTTGCCACCAACAAATTTCACGACTTTCTATTACGGGATCAGCTGTCGCAGCTGTCACCGTGTATTTTGGCTTCTACGAGCTATTGTGTGTCTGGCGTGATATCGCTATCAGCCCTCCCCCCCCCCCCCCCCATAAGAAATAACAAACTACGCAACGTATGGCGAATGAAACATTTTCGTAGGAAATATTGCGTAAAACCTATATAAACCTACGGAAAATTGACGTAAAAATTGGCAAAGAGACAAAAACTTAACAGATTTCGTAAATCGTTAAGAAATCATATAAGTCTGCCTGAAAAATTTGAAAATTGGTATAAAAGAGACATTCGTACATGGATCGGAATACTGTCAATCACCATGTGTGATAAGTGTGATAAGAGTACGGAAAGATCAAACAAGAACAGAAATACTTTGGACATATTTCAAAGAAGAAAAACATATTTTCGCTTTGACGACCGCTAATGTAATTACGTATTCTTTCGTAGGTGATAAGGGGAAAGGGGGGGGTAGATAGGGGGGGAGACCGAAATAGACCACCTGCCGAGAATAAATACCTAGCCTGAAAGTAGGTCAAATGTATTTTTATTTTTTCAAGTGTCGCGCGAGTCTACGAACAGTGAAGCGTCCACAGTATTTCTGCTTGGTACCGTTTACCGGGCGTTTCAAGTCTAACTTGATGCGTAAACAGTGCGTGTCAAGTTAAGCAGAACGTGGATACTGTTAATTACGGCCGTCGCTCACACGTCTTGTTGCGAGTGAGAAATTGCATTTGCTTTACAATCTTAAACAGTCATTCGCGTGCACAGATAACATACGAGTACAAATGTTATCTGAGAAAAATATTTTTATCTACAAACTAACCACAGATATGTTAATCAATGTAAATATACCTGAAAAAAATTATTAGTAAAAAGCTGTTATCAATTTCTACAGCTTTATCTACTGATGACCCAATTAAATTTTTTTCAAGTGACATAAAATGTAATTTAAAAAAATAAATATTTATCCATCAAGCGCGTACATATTACGGGGAAGAAAGAGAAAAGTCAGAAGCCATTCGAATTGGCGTTTAATTGCAATACGATGAGCATCTTATGGTATTATATGGTATCCTCGGTACCTGTAATTTAGTGGAATTATTCTGGTATGCGGGGGCAAGTGCTCCTGGTTCAATCAATGTCTGAGTTCTCTGGATTCTGGCTTAGGTTGCGTGCTCAATGCTTACCGGCTACTCGAGTCGCTCGTTGCTCTCTCTCGCTCTCTCTCGCTCTCTGTACCAGAGATGCAAACCACTCAATTACAAGGTGGCCTGTGGCTCAAAGATCAGAGCTACCATACCTAGTGGCCTGAGGCCTAAGGCATGTCCTCTGAATGGATTCGAATTTCCTAGTCCCTGTGTATTTTGATTATCGACCACCAACAGTGGGACGCTATTAAACAATGGACTATAAATACTCGTATACGAATAGATCGATACGGTTTAATATTGTTTAAGACTAGGGGAAATTTTAGTATACCTGTCTCATCGATATTTTTAAATAGATCGAAGTCTACTGGCTTTCAGAAATATATTGATCGATCGAAAGGATACTTGGTTTATGTATCTGTGGCCGAAAGAGACTGATGATGAACAAGTATGAAGAATCGAGCCGAGAAAGTAGGCAAATCGTTCGACGATTTGTGGCATCGATAATTCAATCGAAGATCGAAGAGCAATTGATCGAGAATGTAACTGATCGAGCCGGAGCTGTTAAATCGAAATTCCTTCACCAATTAATGAATTGGGAGTACTCACCGGGGCTGGACCAGCTGATCTGCGAAGGCCGAGAACTGCATCCGGGAGACACTCAGGTGGGCAACTGCACTATAGCACAAAACTGCACCTCCGAAACGCATGCAGAAAATCGGTGGGATTTTGCGGATATTGCGAGAGCAAGACGAGAACTACACGAGCGAGAACTTCTTATACCGGGTAGGAAAGTCGTTTGGAAAAACTACCAACAAACAGCACGGGTGCGCGAAGTAGCTCGAGGCACCCCGATCGGTGTCCCAAGACAGACTGACTTTGACAATAATCAAATTCGGTAAACTAATCATTCCGATTGGTCGAGATCCTCATAGCCAATAACTATTATCCTTTCCCTGGAGTCGTCCCTTTAAACTAAATCCCCAATACATATTGATATAATAACTACTCGTTAAGTAGTACCGAAATAAATATAATTTAATAAAAGTTTAATTAAATTAAATTATGACTACCCTGTATATAATACATAATTAATCGTTACAAAAATCGATCCCTATGGTTATCACTAGCAGAGTCATCAGATTGCTAAAAAAATCTGCCGCATAAACCGCCATAATAAAAAGCTACGTACGACCGTACGTGATGCGACCGATTCAATTTCTGAGGGAACAATATCGCACCGGTGCAAAGGAGGGAGCCGATCGTACGATCTCCCACACGATCAGCCGACTTCCGTCTATAAGGAGAGTAGGTGCCACTTCCGTGGAACAAATTAGAAGATTGTCCGTAAGGGGCGGCACCGTCGGTAGCGACTAGGCGATTTCCGTCTTTAATCCGAGGAAAGTCCGTGGGCAACTTCCGGCGAGCTGTAACGTCGTGAGTCAGGTTCGTCGTTCAGGAAATTGAGCCATCTAGGTGTAGCACTACCGTAGCTTCCTGATCGTTGGTCCAGAGAGGAGACCCTTTTTTTATGAGGATCCAAAAAGACGCCACGACGCCATACCAGCCCGTCACGACTCGTCAGAAACGCTCGTGCGTGATTGGGAAAATGAGAAAGGGGTTTTCCATCAGTGACAGGATACAGAAAAGAAAGGGGGGCGAGTAGAAGGGAGTACGGAAGAAAAATGGATTAATAAGAAATAAGGATCATGGAAAGAATATATAGTGCGCGCGATGAATTTAGATACGAGGATGCTGTATATATTTCGTCTTGTAATCTTATCTGGCTACTTACCGTGAGATCTACTTGTATGCACTTAAGTATCAGGTAAAAGGTTAAAGGGCACGGACTCTTCGTATTTCGGATAGTGACTTTGTATATACATGTATCTCGTATGTAGAGCATAAGTTTTACTTTCCATCTAGCGTTCTGTGTTCAGAAGCGATCGTTAAGCTTCGGGGTAAACAGATGATGCAATCGTTGAGCTAGGAGCGGAATGTTTTGTAATGCATCGGTATGCAGCTGTGATAATATCGAGTACGGATCGGAAACGTATTTGCATTGATATTTCTAGAATAGAAAACTTGGCTGGTGTCAACGCGTCCTCCTGGCAACGTACAGGAGAATGAAGCACGTTTTTTCAAATCTCGTGCGAGATTCTCATCAACGAACGATGACGAATGGTATCGGATATGAATATATGGAACAAAAAAAAAAAAGGAAAAAAAATAGGATTTTTAGGTAAAAATTAAATATTGTCGTTACCTGATTGTATTTGCAGATCACGAATCTCTAGTTTTCATGTAAACGAATTTAACGTTGACGCATAGCGGGCGATGCCCTGAGGAAGCCGCCATAGAGAATCTCCGATTTGTTACGTACCGATTGGCTACCTTAAAAAGTTCTCGCGTTGCTCTCGCAGTATCCGGAAAATCCTACCGATTTTCTGCATGCGTTTCGGAGATGCAGTTTTGCACTATAGTGCAGTTGCCCACCCGAGTGTCTCCCGGATGCAGTTCTCGGCCTTCACGGATCAGCTGGACCAGCTTCGGTGATGACTCCCAATTTATTAATTGGTGAAGGGATTTCCGTCAGAGCTCTCCTTTTGCCGGAAATGAGACTCTCCGGCCTGAACTTCCAGGTCGTACCGGCTTGTCAGTTTCCGGTGAAAAAAGAATTGGCTGGCGCCAGCCTGGCTTGCGGATGCACGAACGAAGGGTGGACGACCGAAGATCGGTTCTTCTTTATCGGTTTTGAGTTAAGAAAATACGTTAAAATATATATATATATATATATATATATATATATATATATATACTGTGAAGAATTACGATCTTCTTATTTACTATCGGAGTTTTGTGGTCCATTCTGATGGAAGATGCTGCGAGCATAAAACTGTATGTATTCTGTACCGATCTCGATGCGCTTTAAGTTTGTACTTTGCACCCAGGTAAGAGAGACACCCTGGATAAGATTTGTCAAACGGCACGTGGTTCGTTTTCACAAGAAGAAACGACAAATACTTATCCTAGGATCTGAGTCGATGTTCCAGAGTAAAGCGAGGTGACCCAGTTCATGAGAAAATTTGAGATCGATGTGGTCCAGCGCGAGGAAGATGCTGGGAGAACAATTCAGACTTTCCTTCTCCGTTCCTTTATGTTTTTACAAAGATGTTTACCGGCGAGGACCAAAGAAAATATGGCGGATCGGAAGCTGATGGAGATGAAAGGAAATAAGTATAAAAAAAATTAACAATTATTTTTTTTACAGACATTAAGTACATACACGATATAACGTTCTATCTACCGTAAAGATCAAATCGAACGATTTATATGACAGAACTACGGCATTTGACATTTGAAATCTTTTAACAATATCTTAGCGATAAGTAAACAGATAAGTCACACGTGGTTCACTCTTTAATAAAATATCTCCTTTCTATTTTCTCACAATATGTTTCCCAAGCGCTCCTATGCTTTTTCAGGCGCTTGCATAATTGCTTGTAGGTATAAACTTGCATTGCATCCCACCTGCATTACTGCAACTGCACCTTTGAGACTATCTAGGTAAAAAATCAGCGTACAGTCCAAATGTAATTATAGCACAGAAATTTTACTGGTTCCTAGCCGTTGCATATATATATATATATATACTGAGTGATAGCGAAGAAACCGGAAATTCGCAATGGACCACGTGACGAAACAGCAAATGCATCTCATACAAGATGCATCTCTTATGCTGCGCCTTATGACATAGAGGAATTCTCTGTATCTTTTTTTTCACTGGACCTAACATGTATCTCCGGCAGATGAAATCGCGACTGTGACTAATTAGCTTGTAACGTGTAATACCTGACTGTGCACGTATATATAGATATATTTAGCATGAAAATTTCGCGAATCTTAGCAGAACGAAACTATCGGCCCGTAACGACCTCACTTAATACAGTGTAGAAACAGCCATGATTATTATGTAAATGACCGTCTAGGCTTGAAACAGTGTTAAATTGCTGCCAGCAAGATTGCATACTTCCGCAGTGCTATTCCCCTATTCCCAGCAGGCATGTTCTTCGGGCGCACGCCAGTTAGTAATTCATCTGAGGCTACCAACCTCGCAACAAGACAATTGGGTCAGCGTTGAACTTGGCCAAGAGAGAGAGAGAAAAATTATAGCTGTGATTTGTCTTCTTTAATTTTTTTAACCACTGATTACGTACACGAAGCTTACGATTATTATGATAATAAAATAATCAAATATACACATACACAGTGTAATAACGAAAAATCGTTTCCGATAATGATACAAGAATTTTTATCAAAAAATGATTAGCCGCTAATTGACAATTTTTCGTCAATCGAAAGATATCGAATCCGATCGGCGTTGATAAAATCTCACGATCGATCGTTACGATTTTTATGGAAATTTTTTTAATTTCTCTATGTAATATTTATTTTTAGTTAGCTACAATATAAAAAAAAAGCCAATATCACCGATCATACATGTACTTACGTCATACCTGCAAATGCATTATGAAATTGTTTAAACTGTATGTTTACCGATGCTAAAAAATTATTCGGTATAACAATCACTGACGCATGTCTTGTTAATTTACAGGTAAAATTCTTGGACAAATCAATAATAAAGTTCATTACGTTAATATCATTAATTTCATCGCAGTGGGATTTGCTTGCCAAAATATTAATTTATATGGATTCGATAATTAGTGCATCCCTTGGTACCTTTCTGACTGGAGGTTTGCACGTACTTTTTAATAAAAGGTTATGAAGATCGATATATGTGCTGCACTATTATAAACAGTACGTAACATTCATAGCGATTGCAATAACAGTTATTTGTATAGGTTTACATACTCACGTATGTGGGACGTGCCCTGAATGCTGCCAGATGTATCCCATATTTATTGCGGTGTTAACAGCTGTTATCAATATCGATAAAGCATCGTAAAAAAAAAAAAAAAGAGATAATCCCACTGCATCCCATACCTACGGAAGTGTACGTAATTGCGAAAAAAAAAAAAATGAAAGTTCTATCTTATCATGAAATTATTTTTTTCCTCTTAGTTATCCTACACCGGGAATCATGTTATTTAGCGAAGGGTCTTGAAAATAATTTTATATTAGAGGTGTAAAATCTATAAGGTTCAAAGATTGAAAAGAAGTTTTAAACTTCTTTGAAGCGTCGTTCCAGTGTAACAGGATTAAACGTGACACTGACATAAGCTCATTCTGCTATCTTTAAAGAGCACTTAAAATCTTCAATTTTCTCACTTCTACCCCCTGGAAGATTAAATTTTGATAAAAAAATCTATGGAATTTTTAAAGCGCGAAGATACCTTAGTAAAAAATTAATCGAGAACCGCCATACGA
The DNA here is from genome assembly GCA_031762395.1 of Calameuta pygmaea. NCBI lineage: Eukaryota > Metazoa > Arthropoda > Insecta > Hymenoptera > Cephidae > Calameuta > Calameuta pygmaea. The sequence goes on from JASANN010000586.1 coordinate 313,374, forward strand.
TTGTATCTACAATATCAGCATGAAGAAGAAATGCACGAATCTGCGTTACCACTTGGTATGATCAAACGTCCTTGTAACTACGATCACTCGTTAAATCACCTTGGCTCAGCAATGCTCAACGAAATTAAAGGTCAACCGGATCCAATTCACCGGAGCAATCTTCTCAGTCTTCTCACAATCAGGCTGAGAAAATAATGCGGTAACCGAACGAGAGATGCGTATCAGGTCTAAGCGCTATATATATATATATATATATATATATATATACACATATAACTTCGTACATAATAACGACAATAGTACGTACACCAGTGTCCAGAGATCAAGGATTCCCTAGATACCTAAAAATCTGATAAGCCTCCAGCTTCTTCTCTTCCACTTCAATTTTACCTTTTAACATATACCTATATCTATAACCAGCTCTTACGTACAAGCAGATTCCCTGCCCTACCCCAAGGTTCCTTTCGCCGAGTGCACAACACCATTTTGCTACTCAAATCAATCGCAGATTGAGAACCGTCTCTGGTCTTCCAGTCGACTAGAGACAATCAAGACCCAAAACATATATATATATATATATATATATATATATATATATGAGACGTAATATAATAGATGTACATATTTGATTCGCATTCTACGTGCTACCTAACCAGTATTTTTAATATGTGCATAATAATAATAGTATTTTATAAGAATGCACCTCGCCCACTCGACCCAGACGTGGCGCTTTGACATTTCAAATTTGTCATTAACACGCGATATCAGACGTGAGCAAAGATAGAAATTTTTATTTGCTCTACGGCAGGTTTATACACCAGGCTACGTACGTATTAATGGAAAATCTTTGGCACAGTGAAATTGTGTTACGAGGTACAGTAGAATGGGTGTACAGCACTGTTAAAAATGAATAGAATCTTATAGCACGTATAGGAGTAGAATACGAGGTTTATCACGAGTAAGCATAGAAGGGTCTGGGATACGTTATCAATAATATTGCATAACATAGAATTTCTATTGTAACGCTGTATGATCTACAATTAATTTAGGGTAGACAGTGCGCGTATGGTAATACATATGCCTGAATGTAGCTGTTGGCTAATTGTTCTGTACAATGGTTAATAGACTCGTCGTTATCATTATTGATAAGGATGAATAGCGAAAACGACAGGCGATGGTGTTGCCTTGCAATAATATTACAATTGGATTATCCCTGAGATATCTTTACTCTTTGTGAATCCAATTAATAGATTTTTTTTTCCAAAATAAATCTTACCTGGATTTAGCGTACGATTCGATGCCCGGGATTATGATGAAATTAATGATTACTTCACGTACCTGAAATCAGACAGAGACACTAATGAATCTTCGATAAGGAAGAAAACTGTAATTTTAATTTACCCGTATAAAAAAAGAATGGCGTTGAATGTTAAAAAAAAAATGTATTTCAATCGTATCGTATTTTAAATAACTCTTTCTTATGCGATTTCGAGTTGTTTTATTGTTTTGCGAACGTTTCAATTGCTCGAGGCTTCCTCGGAAATTCCTCGTAAGAAAATGGGCGAGGGCGATGCAGCTGCATTTATACGAATGCCCCGGGGTGGTGAATGCGCCTACTTATACACAGTGCTCGGAATGGTTTTCTCCGCCCCCCGATGAAACTCAGCAAAACATTGCATCGGATAATTAGGAGGAAAAGGGGGGCCTCTAAGGCCACGGTCGTTGTGGTAGGCGAAGACGTAAAACCAAGGCAGAGCCAACCTGGAGGCTGGATACATGCATAAGATTTTACCTATTTACGCCTCTTTATGCGCGTATTAATATAGCTTTCGAACTGCGGAAGAGTCTGGACCACCCATGTGGACCACCCACTATTAGATAACTAAATAATTGTTTCTCCAGCAATTATCGAGCAGACCCGAGTATACGTAACGATCTAAATAATGAGATCGAAAATCAAAATTATTTACGAAAATGAATATTCAATCGCGTGACCTAGAAACCAGGTCAACTTTATAAAATTTAATCATTCTGATTAGAATTAATAATCGAATGCTAACTCCGTGTTAGGCTGGACTATTGAACGAATGACAATTTAAACAAAAAAAAAATTCCAGTCTTATCATACACTTTCTAAGATACCTATAACGAGATAAAGTCTCATCCCTCGTCTCGAATCCTGTCACATTCTCGAGTTTCGATAAGACAGCAAGTTCAAGAGAAACAATGAGAACAGAAGTGGCAAAGGTGGGTTGGGTTCGTGTCCACTTGGATGAAGAGAAGTGTCCATGCGAGTGTCATCTCGAGATAGAGCCATCCGATGTGCGGAGGCTGGACCAATTTTTTGCCTTGGTACCAATAAGCTCGTCCTTTCGTAGGATCAATACACAGTGGCTTGGTCCAGTTATAAAACCAGCAGCTTGTCACATCACTTGTTCTCATCCGTTGCCCGCGGGGGGGGGGGGGGGGGGGGGGGGGGGGGGGGGGGGGGGGGGGGGGGGGGGGGGGGGGGGGGGGGGGGGGG
>JASANN010000586.1:315997-357742 GCA_031762395.1 Calameuta pygmaea
GGCCCCCCCCCCCCCCCCCCCCCCCCCCCCCCAATCGAGAGATCATGGTCGCCTGTAGCCCGTTATCCAGCATCCCGTGCAATTTCATCCCTCTGGACCCGTTTCTAACACACATTCACCAATTGCCATAAACCATATGGATAGCAAAGTCTCATTTTGCTTAAGTAGAACTGACGTCATCAGTCCTGTCAACGACACGTGCTTCCATCCCTTATTTATAATTTGCATCTATTTACGCCAACTCAACTTGACGAGTTTTGTAATACGTAAATCTGAATGACTTTTTTTTTTTTCTTACAGGCAAGCGACTATTACGGTCGATATCGAATTATAAAGGATCTTTGATATTTATGACATCGTATTAAAAGGATCTTTGATATTTGTGACATCGAATTAAAAGGATCTTTGACATTTATGACGTCCAACTGACTACAAAATGGGATATGAATATTTCAACGAGCTTCAAGATCAAATTAGGTGTCACGTGCAAAAAAAGATATATAGAAATATTTTATCGATACGGGAAATGCTTATTGGATAATTAAATTTGGACGTCCTTCCCCTTATCACAGCCCTCTCGAAGATCATACAGGTACTAAGGTTAAAGGTTAAAATCAAAAAGTTTTTGTTTACACGTATACATATATGTATAAGAGAAAATTTTACGGTAGATTGTAATAAGAATATTATTTTCTTCAATTTTTTTTTTTCAAAACATTTATTTTCAATGATCGATTAGGTTTTTCCGTAGCTACGAGAATAACACGTACTTAAGCGAAACGCTTTTGATGGATCTAAATAAATTGACGTCGCTTTCAAAATCCATTATCGATAAATCCTCGCGCTGCTACGTTTTTTTTTTCACTCGATTTTTCAAGATACCTCAAAAAAATATCAGCGTCCACTCGGTCGACGTCATCAGCCCGAAAAGCCGTCGACGTATTTCTAATATTTCCACATCACGAACGGACAACGTTTGCTTTGCTATACGAATACGAAATAATCCAAGAGGAACGAGCAGGCGAATTTTTTCATGATAAAAATAAAATTTCATTCTTTAAAAAAAAAAAACAAGCAAATAAAATCATATTCCTCGTGACTTTACTCGGCGTTTCTACATACCCGTTCGTAAGAGTGTCCCTGCATTATTCATGATTGTTTAGTGACCCTAAAACTTGTTAATGTCTACTTACGTATTCAAACACGACTAGCTGTGTTAGTAGGACAGACTCTGGCCCCTATTTAGAATAGACGACCAAACGAATTCAAAGAACCAAGAATAAGTATCGAGATGCAATCTCAAAGAATCTTTTATACTAACCACCTAGTCACTGAATATATATACATATACCATGTACACTGCAATATACATACTCTAAACTTAAATAAATCACTGTAAATGCACTGTATGCATTTCGATGCAGTCGCCAAAAAAAAAACCTCAAGGTTATTTTCTATAGCATAAATTCTGCCAGAATACGGATCAGCGACGACCAAGAAACTCGTAAAATGAGACGAAGGAGTTTCCTCGCTTATACACCATATATATATACATATTTTATGTATATACACTATAGTACATAAAACACGGCCGCTGCCAACGTCAGTGATTACTTTGGCGTTAACGTGAAATTAGTTGAGATATTGCGCCTCCGGCTGTAAGCGAGACGTCGTATCCGCCTGCAGTTCGATACAGCTGAACCCTGGCCGCCATATTTCATATTTTTATCATACCATTATTATACTATTGTCAAAATCTGAGACGTTCAAAATTACCAGAAAAAAATTATATATTTGTTCAAAAACCATACGTATGTATATACCCGTTGTACTTAATGTAATTATTATTAAAAAATTTTAATAAAAATTATATTTTTCCAAAGACAACACACAGCATCGCAGCGACGACTACTTGTTTTGCTCAGTTAGAAATGACAACGAGAAATTGCATCGTTGCACGCGCCCATGTGTACCAACCTGCATGAATTCTTTGTACCCGAGCGGTTCGCATGGTTATCCATGAACTTTAACAATGCTACTTTCATGACTGGTAATGCTGCGATACCAGATAGGTTATTGACATTAATAAACTACAAACGTCGAACTTTATCGTCACCTTTTAACGGTCTCGTAGTTTACGACATGCGCTCTGTATACTGACTGTATGCACTCAATGTGTATATATATATATATATATACATGTTTGTATCATATATCAGCGAGTAAAACGAGAAGACGTAGAAACGCCAGAGTAGAGGAGATCACTGACGTACGTAGTAAGTGTGACGAGGAAAGTGGTCCAAACTTGGGATGCTGGGCGGATAAAGAAGAGTTAACGGGCGGACCACCCTTTTATCTGAATGATCAGCATTTTAACGGGTATCCTCAGCTCGTGTTCCTAAACCCATCCCATTGACGTTGGGCTCCAACGATCTTCTCAGCATCCAAGAGGCTGCCAGGACTGAAAACTTTCCGACACGAAAACTTTCTTTTTACGCTTTGCCCACGTGTCTCGTCCACTCCTGGTAAATAGGTTCTCCGTTCTGGAGATTCGAGAGAGAACATATAGGTGGAGCTTGACAAGAGCGATGTGAACCCTGCAGCAGGACCGGATCAAAATTGACGATATTTCGATATAAAATTATATTTTTGATTAATTTAAGCTCGTTATCGACGATAACCGGTTATGACGTCACAGGCTGACTAGATGAACGACAGCGTTGGACCGACCGCATGCGGTGTTTTACTATCCGACGATTATGTGATGCTTTAATGAGACTCGTCTTCAAGGAGAAATGGACCACCAGGCTCTGGTAGGTTATAGGTACGAAGAATTAACACGGTTCTTAACGAGTAATAAAAAAGAAAAGTAGATCCCATCCTACCCAATTAATTTTCACCCTAGAAAAAAAAAAAAAGATAGGTACTCCTGACGTTACAGATTGGAACATTTTTCTACCCAGCAGCGGCACCGGAAACGATCTTTATCAAGGTACTCAGGACGGTCCTATGTCTCCAGTATCCAATTAGACAAGGAGACCAGCCTCTTTTCAGGATTTAAGAATTTTAAGGACCACAGAGTATATATATATATCCACTTCAGGTCCTACCATTTCGGTATAACGAGACGCAAAAGTTTCTTTCGACCTCCAGCTGGCCGAAGGGTCAATCCCAAGAGGGTCACTGCGTGAAATTGAGATAACTCTTACAATGGAAATCTGATGGCAGAGATTCGCTTGTCGCCGTAATGAGAATCACGAATGGTACAATCAGCCGACAGGTGAAACCTTCCGGAACGAGAAAAGATTCTTCCCAGCATCCCGGGAGCGTCAGGCACACTAAACTTTCTGATGGGGTCCATCCTCTGCGGCGTCCCCGAGGAATCCGCAAGGGATGCTTTTTCACACGGGACGGCAGCCTAGCTCGGTATCCACTTTTCTCCGTTCATCAGCGTATAAGGGCTTTCGTTAAAGAACAGGGTCCATCAAGCTGGTTAACGAAGCGTTTCACAACCTGGACTCGCCGAGTCGTCCGCTGCTGACCCAAACGTCCGGACTGATATGGGAAATACCAAACCAGGAACCAGGAACCACCCACTAGGATATCCTTTTCCCCCTGGATGGCGCAATATACATATAGCGTGCAAGATTAGGCCCTGAATTTGGACCACGTCAGGTCGATGCTTTTCTTGGGTTCGCTGGCCCATAGATAATCCCGCGATAACGTTGACGAAGGCGCAGGTCCAGGGCCGTACTCGTCGACCCGAACCTTCCCAATCTTGTGCATGCTTCCATGTATGCGAATAAATAGAAACTCGCCCAGGGGCAGTTTCGAGGACATGCGGCACTCACAACGGCAAGCCGACATATTTTTTTTTATACAAAAAAATCCTTGAGACTTGTGGCATTAAATTTATAATCTAACGAACTGTTTCTTAGCCCATCAAAACTCCGAGTGTCCAGCATGAAAATTTTTTTGGAAAATTCGGTGAGTGTCGCCAAATGGCCCTGGAAGTTTACGTTACATACAGGGTTTCCAGGACCACCCTGGAAAATGCCAAAAATCCTGGAAACTGTCTTCTAACATATTTATATATATATATGTAGGTATATGTACAAGATTTCACCTTTTGGCGAATTTAAGTGTGTGCTCTGGATACAAAAAAAAAAAATAAAACGAGGAAAAAAGAATCGATTGAGACCCCAGCCATGTTATTGGCACGTTGATTCTCATTCATTCTGGTCCAACCCTCGTGACATATCACGAAAGGTTTCCTCATAATCAAGCAGACTACTGTATCTATATATATATATATATATATATATATGTATATACCCATGTATAGTTACTATAGTTCGTTTTCGAGTTAAAGGGCAGCTTGTTAAAGTAGATCAGCCTGGTGCACCAGGTCGAACGTACTATATTTATAGGGGATGGATTTAATACATTCGAGTTCTGCATCCGACGGGAGACGATAATAATAATAAGAGATATGTATATATAATCACTAGATAGTACCGCCGTTGAAATTTTCTAGGTCAACTCAGTTTCCTTTACCTCGAAATTCAAGAAACGATATAGCATTACGTTGATCCCCAATGCCAAGGGGGTTGAAGATCTGGAGTGTCGTCTCATCATTATGTAATAAATTCACAGAACGTTCCATGATCAACGATTTAAAGTCGAGGATCAGGGAAAAATAGGAAAATAATATATATACTGGAAAGTAGAAAGCGGAAGTGCAATAGACTTTTAGCTTCGCTCTCGTAATATATATATTATATAGTTGATATCGTATCTCGATATCAAGAAGATGATGCCGAGGGAGATGAAATCTCCATTTCTATGGAACAGGTTATATTCACAAGCATAAAGTTTCGCTAGACGAGAACGAAATAACAGAGCGATGAGTAATTCGTCCTGCGAGTCTGCATAATTGGCTGACCTAATAAAGCACAGCAATTACCCTCGGTTATAAAAAGTGAGGACTCATGTGAACGCGAACGTATTTTGCCATCCATCCAGCATCCGAGTATAGGATGAGTGACCATGAACACCCAACTACGGATACGGCCATTGCGTCTATACATATATATATATATTTAGTATATATAGTTAGTATGCATACATACACGTATGTATAACGCATGCGACCTAAGTACACGGTAAGTAGGATCGCCACGTCTACGTTATAGAACGTATGTAGAACGTACGTAGCTGTACATGCGGTTATTATAACCAAGATCTGCCCATATACGATAACTGTGCCGCTCTCCAGTTATATGCCTCCTCACGAAGTTGACTATCCGCCATTTTGTGCCCCTCGTTCCTCTTCGTCCCGTCATCTCCTCTCATAACCCTACGCGAGCCACTGTGAGTCTAGGAGGAGCCAAAAAAAAATTTTTTTTTTTTCTTACTAAAAATCTACCACTTCCGGCGATCCGAATTCATCGTAATATCGATCTACTATCGTAAAAAATAGTGAGTGATCCTAGTTCGGAAGGATCCGCAAGATGGCCGACCGACCCTGTATTTCACCGAAGAAACTCCTTGCGGTTTTCGAAGCTCCGTTCTGTTTCCCCCTAGGCTATATATTGACTGTACTAGGCATCTGGCAGCGGTACTTGTACATATCCAGACTCTGGACAGACTGTACCAGTCGATACGAGCAAGTGAAGGTGCGAGAAGATAACTGCAGAAGCGTCTTCAGGTATAAACGTCATCCTGGGACTAGGTTCTCGATTGGTGATTTAACGGCGTTCGGCTATAGCCGCTGCTGAGACGTCCTCCTTTTCCGTCCTGTTAGCCGGCTGATCGGCTATGTCAACACTGTAAATGGATCAGGGATCTTCGATCGGAACTGCCAGGTCTGGTCCTCATGTAAATGCAGCTTAGTCTGCGCGAAGGCGATCCGTCGCTATTGGATTATCCTGAAACTGGTGACTGTACATTTTGAGGGTGGAGATAGAATTTTTGGATGTTTATTATTTCACTCGAGAGGACATATGTGGGAATTAACATATGTGGCTTTTACTGCTTTTTGTTGGCATTCGAACGATACGTTATGCTCGTACGGCAGCACGCGTGTGCGGGACATTCTAATGGTGCTTAACAGGCGGCCGAGACTGCCGGGCGAAGCGTGTGTGGAAATTGAAGCGTGGAATTGCTTAAGCAGAAGTCACGGAGGCAAATGAAAGGAAGAGAATGTCCTACGATGTTGGCCACGCTCCATTAATTTTATTACGAACAGCCGAGCGAGCAAATACTCTCATCTCAATCGACGCCGGGATTCAGGATTTTATCTGAGATTTACTATACGTGTCGTCGGTGTGTGGAAATTATTCTTTATACTTTATGATCGCAGCTATGAGGATTCGGTTGGGTTAATCAAGTTTCCCGCGGCTTGGTTATGCTTGTGGATTAAATGAAAATTTTTCTTTTTTTATTCTGTTAACAGTCCTAATTGCATCTGGTACGACTGGCTGTTGTCGTTAAAGCAATTTCATTTGGGAATGAATTATATCGCTAATGTTATTTCTTTTAAGCTAATCGAAATAAATAATGCACTAAGGTAAATTAACGCGTCTATCGAATTTATACGTACGCTCGAAAATTTTCAAAATTTCAAAAGACCAGCGGGTTTTTTGGTATTCGACATATTTGACGAGACAAACAGGCAGTCGTCGACTTTTCGCCAATTCAGTATTGATATTTACAGTTTTACTCTAAAATGCCTGAATTTAGAACGTCAAATTTCGCGAACGCCTGCGACGAGCATTTTATTTCGCACTCTACGTCTCGAACCTATGTATCGTACTCGGCTATATCGTGATCTATCATATTAAAAAAAAAGTCAATACATAGATCCGCATGAAAATCATGCAAAAAAAAATAATGATCGATCGTCCAAAAATGATCGAAAAAAATTTCATCGTAAACAAAAAAAATATATATATAACAAGCAGCAAGACAAGCGTGAGAAGAAAGTAGCTTGGGATCCGAACCAAAGGATCCAGACTCTGGATCACAGTTGCGAATCGTAGGTCACGCAGTGATTGGCTACGTCGGCTTATTGCGCCAATCGGGCGAACAGCTCGCGCCTCTATTCGCAAAAGTGCAGGGCCACCTGATTAATGGCCACGCTGACTCCATTATTCATTATGTTAGCCTGTAGCGAGTCATGAAAACGTGCCGTGTCACAGCGAGTGCGAAATCAATCGCGAACCGTGCCAATAGATCTGCCAAGGCATATATCAAAGTGAACCGAATCTACATATATATCTATACATACATATATAAATTCCATAGCTATATCTATACACAAATGCATATATGCACCTGCATCAAGCGACTGCATAAAGCCGAATAACCCTTGAGCTTCAACCTGCACATCCTATGAACGTCCGATCAATCGGTTATGCAGTTCCCTCTGAGTGTTTATACGATCCCACGTATGACGTAACGAAATCATCAGAATATACACCACGTCCCGGAAAGGTATTCCCAAATTAATGAATATTCAAACGGGACGAGACAAAGGAAGTGACGTAGAGAATAGCAGCACATAACCGGACGATCTCTCGCAGGATATCCCGAATCGATATTGGATTAATTAAGACTCATTAGGAACATGCAGTACGACGTATACGTTACGAAAACAGGATAATTGGATAAGATAAAAAGAAATTTGCATTATTGATTTAAAAGGTCATTGGGTCACGTACGTACGACTGGATTCCGGGATGGATAATTAATCGAAGATGATTATGTCGACGATGACGTCATGGACCACACCTACATACACGGTGTACAATTCGCTGTGTATTTATATAATTTCCTTCTTTCCAGCATTCAGCATGAGTGACGGATGAACTCTCGAGTCGTGTACCGATACGCGAAGCAATAATGGGGATAACTCTTGCGCGAGTTCGCAAGAAGATGCGAATTACCGTAATTCGCCCGCGGTAGTTACCGCATGAGTTTCGCGACCCGATTCGATCTCGTAGGACATACGCACAAAGCAGTCGTGAAAATTTGTTCCCGGAGGCTGAAGCTGCTCAACGAAGGAAGTCAAAGGAGGTCGTGAGGATGAGGTGGATCGATTTATCGATAAATCAAGATACATATATATGTATATACTCTATCCATGTCAACGCCTCAAAGCCGACCGGCATAACCGGACTGTAATAATTTTTTTCCCCTGAGCAGAAGAAAAGTGAGTGTAGACTGTCTTCTATATAGGACGAGGACCCCACCACCTCATCGTCATTCCGATGGACCTTATTACACGTGGGACCTCAATGCCCGTCCGCTGCAAAGGGTTCAAAACAAGGTCTGCGAACAAGTGCAGCCAGTACATGCACGAGCTACGCCGTGGGCGTAGACACTCCGCGTCTGTTCGCGTCCGCTCTGTGCGCCATAGGAACTCTTTGTACAGATGTATACGTGTACATATATGATATTCGATATAACTTTATTTCTTGGCAGTTCCGCTGAAAACGTGTTGCGGAACGGGCTCTATCAGACTCGGCCGGTTATAAAGCAGTCATGCAGGCTTACGTGCGCGCGCGACTAACCAGCGATCGGTGATATCCGGTGGAGACGCTAGATGAGATGCTCACTGAGACGCAGTAGGATGCGTCGCGACGGCACGCGAACGCGTCGATATTACAGATTAAACGATTCACGGCCATTCTGAGGTTAATCACCGGATACAGAATCCAGTTTGCAGATTATTCATATAATTAAACGCTTGATCGCCTCTCGTACGCCGATGCCATCGCGCTTTGCCAGCTATATCTGTATATATATACACGTATATAGATATACACCCAAGGGTTATGGCCAATGGGTGCATTTAACGTCGCGAGGCTACATATGTATATACACTTCTTCATTATCGCACGTTTCTCCCTACAAGCCGTTGCCAAGAATTTCGCGACTTTTTAACCAACTTCAACGACCTTAAGGCTAGTACGTATGACATGTATATGATTTCTCACACCGTCACCAAGTTTTACTGGGATTCGGGTAAAGACCGTCTTAGCGCCGTACAGCAGCAATTTCCAAGAGAGCCAAGAATTCTCCACTGCATTGCGCCCACGCGGCAGTTAAACTCTTGGCGCGACGTCACGTTTTAATTAGCTCGCTAATACCGTCGGCTTGCCGCACGCTAAACCAGCCCGGTCCGTTTATGTGCCAAATTTACGAGCAAGTACATCCGATACTTATTCTTCTTCTTTTTCATATACCGTCACCCATACCCATCATCCCCGCTTCCTGCTTGACCACTTTCAACTTTTGTTCTCTCTCTCTCTCTTTTTTCTCCTTCTTACTGACCGGAAACCCCAGCTGGACGTATTTCTAAAGAGCACGTGGGTCCGGGCTAACGCGCACCTTGTATCCTGCAATAAGTGGCTATCGGACGTAACCAACGGTAATGCGTTCCACCTATTACGTCATCGGTGAACGCGCTCTCGCCGATCTTTTATTTACGGCGTTACGGAGGTGTGAAAATATCCTCCCAGTCGACGCTACCGAGAATTTAAATTAGCCGTTAATGACTGTACGCTATCGGACAATTAGCCGGGTGCGTAAAATTTTTTTTTTTTTTCTAGACCTCCGACGTCGAAGACATTTAAGCAATTACTCGCTGGACGTTACGCTCATTTTTTTTATCTCGACGATTCCATCAGCTTCGGGACGGCCGCGCGTCTTTTCTATCTCAGGATTAAAAAGAAAAAACTCGTCCTTTATTTTTTCCACGTCAAGCGATTCCCTCGAATTATCCGATAGCACGGTATGTCAATAAACTAATCTATTTATTACAGGCCGACAGACCCTACGTAAAGTCGACGCACTCGCTATACGAGTTTACACGTCGATGTCCACGTGACGCCGTGAGCTCCCCCACTTGCCGCAACGCCAAGTCCATTAAGTGGAATTGCGGCTCTGCAACAGTTCGTATACCCGTACGAGCGTGTAAGGCCAGGTGCGACGGGAGTCGAGGATTCTTGAAAGTTAGTATTGTGCAACAGCTACTCGCGGCTCCGTCGAGTCTTTAATGCAAATCAGGCAAAAGCTCGCGGAATTAAGAAGCGGCCGGACAAAGCAGTCGACGCGATTAATCTCTATCGAGCGCGAGAGAGATTCATGATCCGCGAGTCTCTCGTCAAGGCTAACAGTGGATCGTGTAATTGCATGGAGATCGCATCTCCCTATGCGTCTGCAGCATCCCGATCTATTCCCCCCTTCCCCTCCTACCCCAGTCTGTACCGTCTTGGCGCGGCAGCATCAGCTGCAATGCAGTTGCGACAATCTTTCCGACAAACGAGACGATCCGAACACCTTTCGATAATGGAACACTCTGATAAGACCTACTGATTATGGTTCTCGTTGTTGTTATTATTATTTTACATCGAACAACATCCATTCGTCGTATGCATATACTGTAGCTTGATTTCTCAACCCACCGTCACCAAGACGACCGATTCAGATAAAATTCTTCCAATTTATCAATCGGCGCAGGGATTTCGATTTTATAGCTCCGGCTCGATCTGCTACGTTCTCGATCAATTGTTATCAGTTTCCGTCACCATTTATCCGACACTCGCTCCGATCGTCTCTATCTCGACTTAGCAGCCTGAGCGGCCGCGAAGATGACGTAGGTCAGTTCTCGTATTTTCGTTATCGGTGTCGAGTAAAGAAAATACGTTGCAGTGTATACCATTACGAATGTCTCATCAGAGTAGATTCTCAGTAACGCGATTTCGCTTAAGTGCATAGAGATAAGTGACGATGGTAATTAGATGCTAGAGTGCGTTTATGATAATATTCCGTTACATATGTAAAACCGGCCGCGATTTATAGATGGAATTTATTATTGCGAACGAGATATCATTTTTACGTCACGCTACTCGACCAAGCACGTGGATGCTGATTCGACATGAGTTTCCTGGAAGTGGGTATTCGATAACGATAAGGACATGCCTTATCTAGATGGTCGTTCCATTTGGAGCAATAAGAGCGCTTAGACAGATAAATTCTCGTTTGAATTTTCCCGCGGTTAAAATCATCCATTAGTTATTGCGTATAGATTATGTCGAAAAATCTTTGGGCGTTACGCGACTATAAACTTGTTATTCAAGCGCTCAAGCAGTCGTGGCTAATCCAACAATGTCGAGCGGCATGAATATGAATACACCCCACATGAAACGTCTGTTGAGCACTGTTTGTACAACAATTTATATGCGACGTGCTACTGACAGCCAGCCGGTTAGGTGTAACGTAACGCGGTGGCCATGTCCACGTATAAATATGGACAGAATATATCCACGTGACCAGCTGACTACTTGATAGAGGCACTCGGTAATTCATAGGACGTGTTGTAATGTTATCTGTCATCGGAGCAGTGTCCTACGCCATTCTTGACTTCCGGTCGTGTCTGGCCCCTGTGTACATTTATGAACAGTTGACAAATTTGAGATAAATTTTGGAAAAAAAAAAAATTTTGAAATTTAAAAAAAAATTTTAATCCCTTAAGGCATTCACTTACCTGTGTGACGACGCATCTGACAGCCGGGATATTTGGCAGTTTTCTACCACGGCGTAACGTGCGCGTGACGTTTATTGCTTCTAGCACGTGTTATTACCTTATTACTCTATGGGCGCACATGCTACTATGTGCGGTAAACGTCAAGACAAGGAGGATAATGACAGACGGAGCTGGAATGTAGAGCTATCGTAAAAACAAGGTGTGGATATCTCGCCGGGGTAAAATGATAGGTCGGCTTATATCAGAGGTTTTATGTTAATCGACTTTTTCAAGCGAGAATTGGATTATCTGTACGTTGCACTCTGGTTTTCGATACTTTGTGTAGGAGGAGATTCTCGTTGCATTTTCACGAAGCAATACGGACTTGCTTATCTCTGATTTGGATGAGTGATAAAGAAAAAATTTTTTACTCGAATCCTACAAATACTCGTGCATTGATAGCGAAGTACTCTACGACGTTCTTTAGTGGCTACTGGCTGCTCGTTAGGCTTTGGTGTGCAATTCGTTAAAAATTTTCACAATTTTTTTTTCCGAGCGGCGGGTTCATTAAGAGTGATGCCTTTTTTTTTCCTCCCATTAATAGACACGCAGCATCGCGTTTCAGCCACCAGACACGCGCTGGACCACATTGTATTCATTATATTTTATTTGAAATTCATGAAAGCACCGTTGTTAAGTGATATTGACCATGCGAATTTCAAGGGTCGAGCAAGAGCATCTCCGAAGCGTTAATCACCGAATGGACCAAGTTTCGCAGAATCATCCGAATCCGAAGATGAGTATCGTAATTGGTGAGAATTGCCGGGACGATTTATCATAGATATAAAAATTTTGTAACGAATTGTCACTCGCGAAAAAAAATCCTTCGATTAATCTCGGCACTTTAATGATAACGGTAATCCATATATTATCAGCTCTATCTAAAAATAAACATAAAAAAACACCTGAATTTCACGAAATTCAAATGTGAAAGCTGTTCAAGTTAAATTTTCTACTCTCGCCCGAGACGGTCGAGTGATTTTTTTTTCTACCGCGCGCCAAATAAAAATCACGCGATTCAAATCTCTTCGCTGATAAGATAAAAATATAAATTTCTCGTAACACTGAATTTTCTCTATATCGACCAACGTTATCGCAGCATACACTTTCCACGTGAACTTTACGTAAGTGGCGACGATTAAGTCGCCGTAACGGTACCCCATGAATGTACTATAGAATTTCATACAAAGGAGCTGCGTGACGAGCAAGGACGCGTGATTACACGAAGTTGGATATGATAATGCTTTTCTTGATTTTAATGCAAATTCGATAAATACTCCGGGAAATACAAGACAAAAGTGTCTCCCGTGCCGTTCAACTGCATACTAATACTGTTATCACAGTAACGTATACACGTGGTATATGCAAATGTGCCCGTGACGCTGAGAACTGAGCAAACAAGCAATAATAGTTATATGACGACAAGTAGACCTTTCAACGCCATAACTGAAAGTATCGAGCGTCTGCTCTTGGATATCTTTTTACTTTTGAAAAAAAAAAAAAATTGACTTAGCGCTAGAACCCTGCAAAATGAGGCGCGATGCCATTCGAAAGGCGATTCGCACTGTTTTGCAATTGAACGTGAAACGGCCCACGCAATTATCACAGGTAGGAATCACGCATGAGATCCGCGTCTAACAACGAGCAGCCACAATTACCAAGTATTAAGCGACAATTTCGAGTGGCACAATTTCATACGAAAGAATTATTAGCATCGAATTCCAAAAACTGTATATACACGCAGACCGTAACCCGTCGCCATGCAGATAATTAAGAACGTCCATCAGTATCGGCTGTACCTACGTACAGCGACGGTACTTGATAAGGACTGAAAACGAGATTCAAAGTCGCTTTCAGTATTGATAACCTCAAAACCGTATCGACGTGTTACGTCAGTGGGTTATTTGGGATTGGATTTGTTTTTTTTTTTAGGAAATTGGTTCTGGAACACACGAAGTCGCACCTCAGTGACGCAATAAACAAATCCTTAGTTACAAACGGTATTCTTTATTTCAGTGTACTCCATTATTTTTTTTTTTTAATTATTTTTTATTTATTTTATTTTTTTTTCTTATACTGGCTGAGAGAAGAGTTTAGACATAAAATAAGTAAAAAACACGAATGTAAAATCGTAATGAATAATTCCACCAACGGGACAGTATCTAAGTGACAGAACTTGATTAAAAAATCTTGTGTACCTCCCAAATCGCAGATTCAAATTGGCCTTTTCTCAGGACCGCGAACGAATTTCCAAGAAATTCGTGCGTGGTCCGTAGAGCAGCGTTGCGCACCTCGTCTCCTCGTAAGTATATACATCCATATATATAACACACATACAAAGTATCGAATATCCCGCTTGAAAAGTGGAACGCGATACTACGTCATTATTCCGTTATCAAAATTAATCATCCTAAAAGTCCCGTCAAATTTGCGCGCACGACGCGTCGAAACTTACGAAGAAATAAGACGTCGCGACGATTTCACAGATATTTACTATCGAATAAATTTTGCACGGTTGAGGCATTAGATAAAAAAAATTTCGCAAAACGCAATTAAACCAAAAAACGATTGATCGTCATTTTCCGATAAATTTTCGCACGAGATCAATATATCCTATGTCCGTTTTCTACTGTCGTCACCTGCTGGCCCGTTTTGTTTAATTGTTATTATATATATATAATATATATATATATACACACACAATGTCTCGCTATCACAGACCCCCATACCCACAAGAAGCGACCGCGAGGATCGTCGAGAAGACACCTAATGGTCTGGTTCCGTAAATCGTCGGCAGGAGGCGCAGAGCAACCTGTTACACGACGTTTCCTACGTGGACGAACGGGATACAATTTATGTGATACGCGAGAACGAAAATCGACGTCCGCGGGACGAGCTGTAGAAACGCGAGCACCCAGCCAGTAGGTGGGCGAGTTAATCGCGTCGACGCGTAAACGTGCGAGAGGCAGATTGAGAGTAAGAAAAAAAAAAAAACGGAGTGGCCAAGTATCGCGGAATAATTATGAAAAGTCTCATACGAGGACGAGGATGATTAATTGGCTGATCGGAATATGACTGGTAAAATATATAAGCAGATATAAATATATATATATATATATATATATATGCACGTATCAAACATCTGTGCGATTCCCCATTCCGTTTTCTCGACCTACTCGGCTCCACTCGGCTACCTTCGGAACCGCTCGGGAGGAGCAAACTTTTGCGAGAGCAACAACGTACCCCTCGATCTCACCTGATCTCATCAGCAAGATGGGAATCAGACGAAACGAACGTCCAGAAAGGGATGAAGCGTCGCGAGATAGGTCAGAGGTCGATTATCGTTATCAATGTACCCCGAGCCAATCTTATCGATCTCGCTCGCCTTTACGTGCAGACAAATCGTGCGTCCACGCACAAGCGCATAAGGGAATTGCAGAACGCACACGTTTTCTGCTTTGAATATTTTTTTTCTTAACTGGGATGCAATTATGTGATAACGACTAATTACGCAATTACCTTACGAGGAGGCTTTGACTCGTTCTTCGCGGGCAAATATCGACGAGGACACAACGAATTTGACGTGATAACCCAACGCGGGTGAAGAAACTCGATTGAATACGGTTTTTAAATATATCTATAGAGCCAAGTTAAAAGGTGCGATTCTCGGTTGGTGCAAATATTCAATAACGGGGATGGACAAGGGGCTTCGTTCGCTACCCTATTAAACACACAGAAATTATAGAAATTCTCTGGGCTCGTTTGCATATATCGACTGTCGTTTATAACCCGTCGCTTAACGACGACTCTTTACAACGATTAGGATTAACGCCTAGCTAAGACGATGCATTCGTTACATTTTTCATTTTTCATTTTTCAATATATTCTCTCTCTCTCTCTCTCTCTCTCTCTCTCTCTCTCTCTCTCTCTCTCTCTCATTTCCCACTCCATTCTCATCCCTTCTTCTCATTTTAGCATAGTCAGTCCCATGTACGTACATATAGCGTATTTAAAGATAGATCTCGTAGGATATCTACACGATGTAGTATATATATATATATATATATATGTACATATACATATATACGTTACACAATCATCAGGTGAGTTTGGGTATGCTCATAGCGTAAAATACAGGATTCAAGTATAATAGGAGCGATATGTGATATTTCAGGCATTCCGTAAGATGGGACCCGCAGACCGTGAAAGAGTCGCGCAACTCGGTACAATGATATCAGAATGATAACGCGTGATTGCGATGCAGTGAAGCTCGAGTGTACTTGGTGTCTGGCTGAGTTCTGTATAAAATGCTAAATGGACTCGGGGTATCCAAAGACGACGCAAAACTTATTAGTCACCCGTCAGTTCGGAATGGGGGTTATGTGAATACAGTGTCCGTACGGGCAAAACGTATACTAATTACATTAATTTTTTTTTTTCATCCTCTATACATAGTTGCGTAATCGACAATACGTCAACTGAACAATCACACGTTTGTTTCGCGTATTTCGAGTGGAACAGACTTTTCGATAACAGCAGCCCGATATACAGGATAACTCGATCTCCAGATCATATGTGAGCCGCACAAGCTGATAACTCATATGACGCTTTTCTATGTGAAAACGGGTATTGCTGATTAGCGTGATTTTTTTTCGTTAAGAGTTCAAGAAAAATTTTGTCAAAAAAATCTTTTCAAATCAATGTCGTACACTGAATTTGATCGCGGACACGTTTCTGTCCCGATAAGCACGATAATTGAGTCAGAGGTGTGATATGGTATCACGTGGCTGAAATAGTAACAGTTTAACAACCCACGCCGGTCGACTCAGGCGCTTTTAATTGCGAGATAAGAAATGAGGTCGTCGGCACCTGAGGAGATCGCGAGGTCGGGTAGCAGGTTGAAATGAGAAGATATTAAAAAAAAAAAAAAATAGGTTGGTTGAGGATGAAAGATGTCAACGAGACTCGTGTATGTAACGGATGGACGTTATATGAGGTCCATTGAGGGGATGAAAAACCGGAAGTTGAGAAATCAGGAGATGAAGGGAGGAAATAGAAGGAAATGAATGAACGTCTCTTAGAAAAATGTACGAGGTATGGGAATAATGAGCGATTAAATAATTCGCGCTAGTTTCGAGTAAGACGGGAGATTAAGTTGAAAATAAATAATTCGATCGTGTAATTAGGGAATCGATGGCAATTAGCTTGATCGATTTGCCAATGGAAGCCAATTATTTTTATGGGCAAGAGAAGAAGCGAGAGCAAATCAGCGCAAAAAAATCTTTCGAATATCGCGAGCCACTTTTTTGTTTTTGTTGTGCGACAAATGGGAGTGCAAATATATATATATATTTGCGATCCCTGTTACATTTTTTATTTATTTTTATACAGTATTCTCTTCTCTCTCACTCACTCGCACACTCGCTCTCTTTCTCTCTCTGATTCACACGTCTCGCCATCCCTCGGACTCTGCCTAGTGTCTCTTTCCCAACGAGAGCTAATTGGGGAATCTTAGGACGCAGCACGTCCATGATAACATTTATTTGAAAAAAAAAAAATCAATCGTATCCAATAATCATCACCTAGATTGCGTCAACGTAGCTCTCGAGTTCTGCAATAAGGTCTCTAAATTAATTAATCCAGGCCAGGACAACAGATAGCGTAAGAAAGAGACGTCACTGACAATTTGATGTCCCGCTATTGCTCGATTCCTAATCAAAAGGTCAGAGGTTACGACGAACCCAGTCTCGACGAGCCATAAAATCAACCTATCAATCGATCGATTATGATGAAAAGTTTTTTTTTTCCTGATTCCCTTTCCTTCCTTCCTTCCATCCGTAATACCCACTCTTGTATTAACCCTTTAATACCCACTTCTGTTCATTCCACATATCCAAACACGAGCAACAAGACTCCCATATCCACCCTGAGGCGTGTTATCCATAAAATCAATGCGTCCTGCTAGCGGTTCACGCCTCAACGAATAACCGCGGTGTCTAGCAGAGGGAAGGTAAAGGTAATCAACTAGGTAGGTAATTAACGTGCGGCACGTCGAGCCTGGGGCAGAGTCGAGTCACTGCTACCGTGCAGCAGAGCGCAGCCGTTGCGCATTTAAGTCACTAAATCATCCCTACGAGAGACACGAGATTCCAAGAGAGACACGAGAGCAACAAGAATAAATTCGAGATATATTAATTGGCGGGAAATTCAAAAAGAAAAGGTGAAAATGAAACAACAAAAAATTGAAAATTCACTACAGTACATCATCACGTCACGCGTAACCTCGTAGCAAAAATTTCTCAGTCTCTCGTATCCCGTGTGATTATCGGTCTCTCTCGAAATCATTATCAGTTTCATTGATAAGGAGCGACCGGCGGTCCATTCGTACGTTCGTCCATTAATTATTACACGTTTAAGTCACTACTATCATTATACGTTTTGTACAGAGGTTCATCCAAGTGAAAATCCCAAGGTTCTCGCAGTGTCCATTAACATCCTGTTTTTCTACTTGATGATCACGGCTGATAACGATGATAACGATGATCTCTCGGTTACAGCAAGTGTACCTGGGTTTTATATACTTCATCGCACCATAGGTACTGCCTTTACTTATGTACACCATCCGTTTTGACACTTACGAGATCGTGTTGCGTTCACTTCGCGACGCGACGGTCACCGCTTTATTTAATCCAACAGGGAGAAGAAGAACCGTTCGACGAAGTAGCGTAGAAACCGGCGCACTTGGGGCGTCGATAATAAACACGACAATGCGGCACATTACGCGTCCTCTCTGTTACATGTGTATTTACGGTTACGGTCACGGACGCGCTTATGGCCGAACTTCGCTCGTTACTCCGTACACGTATACTACGTGCACCGTTATGGGAGCTATCCTTTCGTTTGGTGGTTTAGTCATTTCATTTTACACGCTTCGTGAATGTCGTAATCATGGGACGAGGAAGCCTGGATTATAGGGGGGGGGGGGGGTCATCGAGAGATACCGGCGCGCCCCTCAATGATAATTTTTCCTTCAGTAGTGAGAAGAGGACGTTGGAAGGAGTCTGGGAAGAGAGAGAGAGAGAGAGAGAGAGAGAGAGAGAGAGAGAGAGAAAGTTAAGTTAGAGAGAACAAGGGACACTTGCGCAAACGGCAAACAAATAAATAACTGTAAGGCGTCGAGACGCCAGCTGCGAATCTTGCCTTCGATTCCCTTGGGCGAGTCCACTTCTTTTTTCTGCTCGTTAACAAGGTACAATTTCTTATTCCCTTCTCGTTACGACCCTTCGGGTCCAGGATGGGTATACAGCAGGTAACCAGGATGGTCAGGAAGGGTCGGATAGGTACGGCTGATTTCCTTTCTAAGGAAGTTAACCCTTTTCCTTCGGTTCTCCCTCACAGCCTCCCCGTTTCAGTCTGGTCCAAGTAAATCTCGAGGAGTCGAATCTACTTCCTCCCGCGCGTCACCCGCTGCCTTGCGTTTCCGCCTGCACACTTCAGTCGTGCCTCTTAATCCCACAGTCCTTGTCACAACCGGCTCTTCTTGGCTCTTCACTCTTCGGCCTGAAGCAGGGTGCGGAAGTCCTGCTGTAGTTTGGACTCGTGGTAACTCCAAATGTCACTGAAGTCCTCGTCAGGGAAGATGGCCTTGTCCTCTGGGACCGTCGCGGTAGGGGACGACGAGTAGAACTTGATCTCCAGGTCCCTGTGGCCATTAGGCGAAGTGACAATCTCGGTGGAAACCTCAAGACCCTGGGACGCTACTCCGGCGGTGCTCGAGGAAGCGTTGGATCCAGTTGACGAGGTGCTGCCTCTCCAGGAGGTGACCTTGCCCTTGGAAGCCTCTGTCAGCCCACGATCACCAATGACACCGACACTCCTGTTCGGCATGATCTCTTCGCTGAAGTAGCTCGTGGGGTCGCTCCAGCTGCGTCTCAGGATGGTACCGTTCTCGCGTTCCATGTGAAGACGCGGTGCCTCCTCAAAGAGTTCCACTGCCGTCTTGTCCTGGCAAAGCGGCCGGGACAGGAACAGAGGAACATGGGAGAAATGTACATTGCTATAGTCGTTGCTCTGGGGTGCTTGAAGGGGTGGCGTCAAAAATGGTGAATAGCCATTCTGATCGACGTCCCAGATCAAACCGGAAGGATCGCAGTAGCGACACTGACACGAACCCGGACCACCTTCTGCAAGACCTTCCTCGCAGCCTGTCGCAGTTTCACCGTATTCATGAATAAACGGTATACCGGTACCGTTCCGATAGTTCTTGGTATGGTTAACTCGTACCGGAGGCACCACAACGTTCCTGTTCCCATCGAGCACTTTCACCATGTGCCGGTGGTGATACCTCTGCCTCGTGTCGACGATCTCCTGCGTCGACTGCGGCCTCCCATAACTTTCACGGCCCACGGGTGGCCGTCTGTGGCCACGATGAGCCACCTCGTACCTCTCGTAGCAAACCGGCACATACGGCTTCAGGGTAACTATGCTAGACTGTTCGGAAATTACCGTGCCGAGCTCTTCCGGTTTCGAAGTTTCGGCCGGACCGGTGACGTTGGGTGGCTTCCGGTCCTTCTTTCTGCGCTTTCTCGGCTTTATTATCCGCGGTAGACTGTTCTCGGAATTGTTCGAACCGGAACTCTCGTCGCTCGCGATACTCAGGGAATCTATATTCGCGATATTATTACCCCCATTGTCCTTCCCTGCCGTAGACTCCTTGGTCGTTAATTTTTTCGCGGGTTCACCGCTGCCCCTCTGAGGTCGCGACGGCGGGCATCTACCGGCATTCATGTTCATGTTACTCGCACTCATCACGTTCACATTGTTGTTGTTGTTCGTCGCATTGTTGCTGTTACCGATGACAGCGTTGCCGTTGCTCATACCGCCATTGTTGATCTTGCCACGATTATGAAAACGACCAGCAAGTATAAGCGGTGCACCCTGAGTCTGAATGGCCAATCTGGTCAGAGGACTCCTGTTGTGCAAATGAGAGGACAGCTGCTCGTTCTCTTTGATCGACTGCTGTTGCTGCTGATGCTGCTGCTGCTGCTGTTGCTGCTGCTGGTGCTGCTGTTGCTGTTGAGGTCCCGGCGAGGGCGAAGAGCGCTGATTACTTCGTCGAAGACTCGACGTCATGGATATCAAGGGTGCACCAGCCCAAGTGCCAGGAGGTGCATACTGCACCGGACATTGTTCATTATTATAATTCTGTAGATAACGAGGTTTTCCCCTCGCCCCGTTATCCTGCTTCTTTGCGCTCTTATGAGCGCCAGCTCTCGCGTTCGACGTTATCAGACAGCTACCGATGTATCGCTCCACTTCCAGGGCGCCCTGAGAGGCCGGGCTCATTTTACAATCCGAGACACCGTGCCACAGTATAATCAGGCCTTGCCGCCGAGCGTGATTATTATTCCACCACTTCCGTGATAACGCAGTCGTACAACCGAATTCATGTCACGTCCAACATTGGCCAATCAATCAATTGCCAAAATCGTTACACGACCTCGAACAATAATTTTATTTATATCCCATGTCCTCGCGTGTCGCTTAACAGAGTACGAAATACTTTGCTCGAGCCGTCTCGCGCCGTGCATCCAGTCCTTCTGTCCCAACCGACAACAAACTAACCAGATACGAAAACCGACCAGCCAACCATAGAACAAACGAAGCCGCGGCCCGAGCGACACTGACGTTCGTGCGGTCGCGCGCGCCGACACCGTCTCGACTCGAACAAACCCGAACTCTCCCCACCAGTGGCGCCACCGCGATCGGCTACCCCCACTCTAATCCAAGAGACACGGTTCCATTCCGAGGACCTGCCTCCCCACCACAGTCGCCTTCATCCCTTCCCCGGGAACGGATCGTAGTAGCTCAACGCCGCACAAAACTGTACCATGCCACAGAATGTTGTACACAGAGACGGCTGGCGTAACTCTATCGCTTTGGTACAACCAAGAGTGGTTGGGGCCAGAGTCTTCTTTGCCGAGTGTCGAAGATCAATTTGCACAGATCATCATCATTGGACACAAGGAACGCGTAGACGGGATTCTGACTAGATCATGCTTACCGTACCTATACAAGTAATCAGATAGGAAACCTCGGTACACGATTAACGTTAGGCATTACAGGCAGATGGGCTATGTAAAGAAAGCGTAGGAGGAGGGTTCTTCTTTCGAGTCTTCATCGAGATGGAAAAAAAGAGAGAAAAAGGGGAACGGGAAGGAGCAGTCGAGCGTGAAGGAAGAGAATGGCGATGGAGAATAGGAGCTACAGGAGGTTGTCGATGGAGAGAGTGGCGATAATGTTGGATGAGTGTCGGCACCCCCGCATCTGGGTCACCGCTCTCAAAAGTAGGTCAGAAGTCATCAATCGCCCGCGGCACGCCACACGCGGCGAACCTTGGAAACTCACGACCCACCTACTCACTACCGCGGCTTTTCTCATCTGGAGCGAAATAACTCGATACGTACGGCCACTGTTCCACCCCGCGAATACCTAATGACGCTAATGACCCTTCGGGAGTCTCGAAACTTTATGCCATCTTGATAGTTTACTGATACCGAGTATATGGGCTCTTGGAGGCTTCGCACGGAAGTCCATATCCGGGCGGTACCTTTTCTCAAGCA
This sequence comes from Calameuta pygmaea, assembly GCA_031762395.1. NCBI lineage: Eukaryota > Metazoa > Arthropoda > Insecta > Hymenoptera > Cephidae > Calameuta > Calameuta pygmaea. Next base: position 338,213 of record JASANN010000586.1, read on the forward strand.
GTTAATGCTGACGTGTGTGTATAACAGTTCAAAGGTTAATGCAATTTTAAGAGTTCGTTGGGATATTTACACTACCCGTACAACTGCAGTTGGTCGTTGCTCGCATAGCGAAAGCTAAATACAGCAATTCGTTCGTGAGGTGTAACGGGAAAAAGTCCCGGGAAATCGTGAAATTCTCTAGTAGGTTAATTATTCGTTATCTCATCGCGTTTTACATTTTTCTTTTTTTTTTTCTTGATACTGTTATCATACATCTTTTGTACAGTCTGTATCGAGAGTGACACGTTCGCCGCAAGGGGGCGATACTGTCGCGGCTCGCATGGAAATTTCTTGAAAATTCGCAAATCCGAATTGCAAACCCTGATCTCTCGCGCGGGTTTCCGTGGGAGAGTCGGAGAGAGCCATGACCTGAATTACAAATTTCGTAATTACACGTAGCCACTGTGGAAGATGTCGCCAAGTTTCTTACCAGCTGCATTAACTGTCACCCGTCTTACGTCGAACGTGTTGTATACTGAGTTTTAAGTAATCCGCAAGGGTAAATCCTCCGCGATAAGGGAAACACGAAATAGTCAAAATGTCACCGGGACCAATTTTCAAAAACTAGTGGAACAGTTACTGGAAATAAAATTTGCTCGTATTTGATATTCCGAAAAAAGTGACTATACCTGTATATCGATATGGCGCTGAAGGAAAGTGAATGTGACGTCATAATTTATATATATAAAAATTACAAATTTCTCACATTTTTTCAATAATGCAGTATACAGATTTACATATGGAGATAATAAAATCTTATCATTAATCATTCGCAGAAATGTTACTCCAACTGTCACTTTATCAGTTTGCTCGTATCTAACGTACGACATTAAAACATTCAGGATGATTCGGTTCGATGCAAAATGTAAGGAATTTCGCAAATTCGTAACTCGGTTGCTTTATCTGGCATTAAAAAAAAAATTTCGTTTTTTTTTTATGTTCTCGCGTTACGATTTTATTCGGGTTTTCGATATTCCACATCGGTAAAAAAAATTCTTTCACTATATATTCGACGGCGACAATAAAATTTACGGCGATTCGAGATATTTGCCGAATTTACCAAATTCGCAAACACATGTCGATTCGCGAATGTCGCGACCACCGGAAACGGTGCGTTTTCCATTTTCGACCGTTACACAGTAACCCAGTTACCGTGGGTTGAAAATATCACGTGCGCACGATTTAATCAATTGTTTTACAGATATTGCTAATTATATCAATCTAGACGATTTAGCGAGAACCGCCCTCCGTGCTATAAATACGGTTATGAAATCCCAGCAGTTATTGAATTTTTCCATAAATTCAATATCGTTCAATTACGTCGATTTCAATTACGCGAACGCATTCAAAATTCCCGCTTCTGCGATATACATCGAAAATCGTGAAAACGGACTCTATCCAGCCGTGCATTTCCTGACGATAATCTCTTACCGTAATCCAAATTAGGTTGTATGCAACATGTACAACGTCCTTTGCGATAACAATGCATAAATCGAAATCGCTGATAACAGCAATAGTTCAAAGCGATAGAGCAGCCACGTGCACAAGACTCACAAACCAAACTCGAAATGCACGTTGCACTAAATAAATAGTTTTTCGTTAAAATTATTAACGCAAATCAATTTTCCCACGAAATCATTCATGCCTCTAAAAGTCGAGAGAAAAAAAAATTAATAGACCAAAAACAGACAAGAACACAATTTCACTCGAACAAATCAATCGAACCTAATCGATATTTTTTACAAAGTCACGTTTCGAAAAACTTCATCCGATGACTTTCCAGCTGCTAAACGATATTCGCAAGAAACCAATGTATAAATATACATGTATATATTATGACGTAATTTTTCGATCCATGATCATCAATGATCTCCGGCTACCGATTTAGATAACGTTTTCGCTTTCCGGTTCCCTTTGAGTCGCCACTATGCTCGGAAGCTACGATTTCCCATTGTTGAAACTGACGTAGCTTAATTCTCGGATTTTCTTTATCGGTGTCGAGTTGACAAAAATACATGTATATATATATATATACACACACACGTATTGAGGTAAAGAAAGGTTCACGATTTAGACTTTGCCAAACGCGACTCTGCGCACCCTACCAATAAAGAGAATTCCCTTTTTCGCGTTTCCAAGAGACGGACGGACACAGAGGGGAAAAAACATGAAGAACACCTTTGGGAATTCATAGCCAACCGATCATCACCCATCGGAAACGTGAACGTTATTGGATTTTTCGCTTCGATCGTTATCCTATATCTGCTATCACGTAGCCCATAAAATTATTACCGCGTAAATATCAACCAGCCGATACGCTACATAGTTATAGGCAGTATCAATGCTCTCTCTCTCTCTCTATATACCAAATAATATCAGTGATATGCACTATTAAAAAAAAAAAAAAAATTAACAATCCATACATATCCATCCATACATATACAAAAATTCCCGTAGCAAAATTTCCCATAGCCAATGCCTTTTTGCCAAGGGAAATGAATAGTTTTCGATTAATTGACCATACGTTGCCTCAGACAAAAATAATTTGTAATGTAAAATTTTGCCAAACATTTTTGCTAAGATTTGTCTCCGCGAGTCTCTCTCGTCGAGTACATATATACATATATATACTAACTTCTTGTCTCCTTTTTTTTTTTTCTTTTATTTTTCTAGCACAACCAAACGATTATTACGCAGCCGCGGCAATAACTTTCCCTTACAAGGCGTCCATTACCGTGATTGTTCGCAAGTTTATGGCCGACTGCTGCTACCTGCGACTACCGCGCTCGCGTCTGCAGGAGGAAACGGTGAAAAACTTCGTCATCCTCGAGCGATCTTCACTTTCGAAATACGAGGTATGTCAGACGATAGATTATACGGGTACGTATCCCCACATTTACAGACGATACTCAAAATGGACGGGAATGAGAAAGTTGGTAAAATAAATAGAAAAACAGTAAGCGTTCCCATTGTGAATTACAACGGGGTGCTCGATTCGTCCCCACTACAATTAATTAATACCCGATAAGTCCTATCTATTTATTTTTCGATAGATCCCAGGGTTCGGCAGTCCAGCCTCGTGTACAAACCACGTCACCATAAAAGCATCTTCAATATACATACGTTACATGTATATCGTATTTTCTGAATTTTTTTTTCCATGCATCCAATCGCCACGAGGTTCCCCTGGAGGTGTCGAAAGTTTATCCAAGCCCGATGCAGCTGCGGATGATCCGCGCGACTCCACAACCAGCCGCCGGGTTATTAGTCAGCTGATTGGCAAAAGGACCCCAACTTCATTCCCAAGTACTAACGAACGCAAACGCTCCGACCCAGACCCACGATACCGAGGCTACATAGAGTAGAGGGTCGCAGGGGGAACCTACGAGTATAGGAGGTTAATACAACCCTTGACACAGGATAAATAGCAGAACTCCAATGGAGTTGCCACTTCCGTGTACACCAATTTCCAACGTGCAGAATTACCAAACCGCATCGAACCAGCATTTGCTTCGGACGTCTCGGGTACCAGTTACTCTATATATATATATATGTGTGTGTGTGTGTGTGTGTAGCCAGCACCTAGCCATTCGATAAGGGTGTCGATGTTCATAAAGGGAGGGAGGCCCCTCCCCCCCATTTCCAAGGCACCCTTTGAAGCTACTGTTCCAACTTCAGAAACTACCCCTATGGTATACACGGTACGAGCGATAAGGGTTGGTCGGTTAGCGGCAGTTCTTACTTTGACAAGGAATTGATTGTCGAATTTTCAAGGGACGTGGCTGTTTGTATTTCATATTCGCAGACCAAATGGTAAAGAGCGAAAATATTTATGAGAATGAAAAATTGTTCTGCAGTCGGCAGGAAAGCAAAGGCCAAGTTTGAATGGGCGACGCGGAGGCATTATTACGCAACTTTGCCTTAATCCGCTTGTCTCTCTTTTTTTCTCTTTTTTCTCTCTCCCCCCCCCCCCCCTCCACTCCACCCATAAATCAGCATGAAAATGGAGAAAGGGTTGCCGCACAAAGCCACGGGTCTTTCAGGCTGGATTATAAAACAAGACATTGTACGTTAAATGAATGGAGGCTTTACGTTATAAACGAAAGATCCTTATACGGTCCGTAAAGTGTATTTGACTTTGTATTCACGTGTCAATCGTCGCGGCTGTAACGGGTGTCCGGAATCGATTCGGAATGAAAAATTTCACGGTTGAGCAAAGTGAAAGTGACGCGATTACATCCGTGATCGTACGGTGCATACTGGTGGCCGCGCTGAACTTTCATTACGAGCCGGGCAGGCGAAGTGTGTCGCAGGGCAAAACAACTCGAGGCAAAATTAATTAAGCGACAGAGATAATTACAGCGATGAATGTCGATGTTCTTGTTTTTCGAAATTGAAAAAATAATATACTAACCAAACAGCTTAATTAAATATACGCGCGTAACGGTCCCAAAATACTCTGTGCGGAATGACGTAAGATACTCGCGACGAATTTTTATTCGAAATATAAAAAAAAGACAAAAATTTCATAAAAATATCCCCATCAACGCAGTCCCGTGTACCAAGGCGAATTCGCGAATTGCAGAAGCTCGTAAAATCCACCCCTCGCCACCCCCCGGGTACGTTCGTAAAATTATCCAGGAACATTATAGTCGATAAGCTCAGTCGAGTTATTGCTGATATTTCTATGCATCAGCCGACGTGAAAGGCAATAAGCTCCAACGCACGGAAGGCGAATAGCCAGAGGTTTTCCTGCGCGAGAAAGAAGCATCATCCCTTGGCCATTGAGATTCCACCTGTTATCGCGGGGAGAGACTGCAGCAGCCTGTCCACCCTCTTAGGGTGGATATTCCCATGGACTCTGGGAGACGACGCCGTACCATGTACAGGGCACTACTACTGTACCCGGTGAGCACGACTTCCGGGAACAAACGGCAGGATACGATGAACACCTAGTCGGCAAAATATATATCGCTGGAACTGAACTAAAAGTGAGGCGGCATTGTTCGGTCATAAAGTTTACGGAAGCCGCCTGGGCAATATCCGAATGGCTCTAGCGAAATTGCGATACCGGGATATTGGGAAGGGCGGTGGGCCCCTCCCCCCCCCCCCCTCCAGGCTGTCTGGCCGGGGGCTAGTTGAGGGTGTGGGTATCGGAGTGTACAGGGATGCTGTCAGGGGAGACGGTATATGCGGGATGTTTGAGGGGGAGGAGGAGGAGGGGGGTCCGTTCGGAATGGAATAGGGCAAAGCTACTGCGGGAGGGGGAGGGGTTGAGAATGCCAGGATATACATCGGTCGTGAAACAAGGGATTTTACTACATGATGTCCCCTTCCGCCCTCTACCACCCCTCGTCGACGCCCCCCCCCCTGTTTTTTTCTTTCATATCTAATAGACGATCGAGCGGATGCACTGTATACGTCCTGTGCGAGTTCGATTATGTGACGTAACGAGTGATTGATTGTCTTCGGGCAAAATGTTGCATCACCGTTAGGTAAATTCTCGTCTAGGTAAAAATCATCCCTTTGCAAGTAAACTCTGCGTGAGAGATTTTATTGAAATTAATGGGGCGGAGGGGGGGGGGAGGTAAGGCGGATACAATTGTGAAAATTAATATCCTTGAGGTGCGATTACGTAACGGGGTAAGAAAGGCTGATTATGTTGAAGAAAAAAAAAGAAACGTCGTACAAGACCTCGCAGTGTGTTAACGGGATACCTATAGATATGTTGCATTAAATTCCCTAGGTGATATCCTACGGAAAACACGGTCGGCAATGTAGGTCGCTGCAGGTGGAAGGTAAAGAAAGATGACGAGAAAAGGGAAGGAGCATCCCTCTCGAGCTCGGTCGAACTCCAGTGTATTTAGGTTCGAACGAGTTCACGAGGGGGAAATACTCGTTGTACACTCGACGACCATTCACTCGTCCGGAGCCAGAAACACGAGGAATCGGTTGGCGCTGCTCAGAGTATTTTCATGGAGTATATACGTGTGTGTATGTGCATAGAGCCAGTGGTTACGGGTCCGGCGTAGCTATATAGATATAGATACGAGGCGAGCGTGGAAAGTAGTAGAGGGGTGATACTAGCCAGACCCGTAACTACGTATACAGTCAGCCAGTAGAGGAAAACGAAGCAAGGACCCACAGGCAGCCTTATCTGGGTAGACCGAACGTATATAAATAACATACACAGAGGACGGGAAGTCCGTCCCAAGGCTGAAAAGCCGCGGTATAAAATTTCTTAGAGTCGCATTAAATCGCGCGATAGAAACGACGTCTCGCGTCCGATAATCGATGCCTCGTGCAAAGAGCCGGTAGCGCCGTGACGGCGACTGGACCCGAGTCAGTTGTCGATCATCTAACGCGACTCCCGTCGTGTCTTGGATCCGTCGAGTAATCCGACACCGTGTATAACATATAGACGCATGCACACGTTAATAAATTCCTTAAGCTCGCGTCGCACGAATGACTGAGTAATCGATACGTGAATACCGTATTTGCGGGAGATAAGAAATAAAAAAAAAAGGTTGATTAGCATTGCGATATAAAATTTTCGAAATGTCCATCGACGATTTTTCGTTTTCGCCTTCAAAATAATTATATTGAACACAGGCGAAAAATAAATAATTTTCCACGTGTCATCGTTAACGATCGATTGTTCCGCGATGACTTCTAATTAATTATCGAACTCGATTCCCTGTTATTTGACGATCGACAGCTGCACCTGCTTTCGCGTGACTGTCGTTCGGTCTTTAGACACGCGTGCCCAAATTGTATATCGTTATGGTCACGGGTAAAGTATATAAATGGCTGGCGTCACTCATTAGACGTGAGTTCCCCTACGTGCCGTACGTGAAACTCGGCACAAGAGTGGATCGAGGTTCTATAACAAAAGAAAATCAGGCCAGGACGCACGCTGGTTAACCGCCACTCGTGTTACCGGCAGCGAGAACCATTGTGCTTTAGTCTCGGCGTTTTATCGTACTACTGTGTAGAAAAAAAAAAAAAGCGGGGAGGAAGGGCGACAGAGTTAACCGGTCAAATACACTTATCACGGGCACTTTCATTTTTATAAGCGCATTCACGTGGTACGAGCTACAATAAAACCGGCGTCTACTATACCGCGCACTACTGTGTGCGGCTGTGTGCGGCCGCGCGGCCCTCGCGACGTTGACGCCACCGTTCGTTACTCTGCCGCCCACTGTGGGTCGATCCGAATCGGCACGATCGTTACAGACGCGAATCGTGCTTCGAGTTATACGAAAGCCGATCTCTTATTTCTAATCGTGATTATTGCCGCATCGTTCGTGCACGTCGATCTGGTTCTCTTTGGGTGCCGACCGCAATTCACGGAAACAGCGAAAGGGCCTAGGCTGCTTGCTTTTAGCCAGGAGCGACAAATTTGTTGCGATTTTACTTTTCTTTTTTTTTAGGTGGGACAGGGGGGGGGGGAGAGTGGAGGATACGAATGAAAAAGAATATATATATATATCAGGGAATTCACTTTGAACACCCGTTAGTGGTGAAACTGAGCAAACTTGTTGTTACACGGTTAATGCAAAATTTATCTATGTATACTCGTGAAAATTACTTTTATTGGATTTTTCTCTTGTTCTTAGAAGCAAGTGCTTCAAGTGTCATAGATGGATGATTGCGCCTAAGAATTACCGGGACGAATTAATTCGTCGCGAGAATAGGGAGAGCGGTTACTTTGTCGCCGAACGAATGGTCCAAACGCGCAGTCTTTAATCTTGAAAATGTAGAACGGTATATATATATATATATATATATATATATACGGCAAAGCCAAACGAAATCCATTCCGGCGTCCTACCAGTAAATCAGGAAATTATATTGGAGCCGCGCCAGCGGTCTAAATATCGTCGATGACGACGAGCGATATTAAACGGTTCGACCGAGGGCAGGAATACTAAAAATAGTAACAAAAAAAAAAAGGTAGTAACAAACACGGAAATATCAATTAAAATCTTTATCGCGAACGTAAGCGGAATCGCGCATAAATTTGTAATAAAATATTGTTTTTAAATACCTCGATAGGTCGTAAGTCCCGGCTGAATTGTCACGTATTTCTGTATAAAGAGACGTGTTAGAAACGGCACCAGGTATAATCAGGTATCTCAATTTGTACCTGGGTAATCGAAAAAGCATTAAAAGTATAACGGGCGTCACGAAAGTCACGTGTGCGTTCGAGGCGAGCGTATCGAAAAAGCTAATAACTTTGTGCAAAAAAGGGATAAAAGAAAAAAAAACGTAACACGTTATGCGTAAGACACACGTCCACCCAAGCGAAACATGCGTGTCACGTTTGGTCAGGCAGGTGAAAATAGAAAAAGATATATGAACGGCGGGACGATAAAGGGACGAGGCAAAAAATAATTGGAACAAGGTGAAGCGAATTTATCGTAAAAGTGAGACTGAACTGGAGAGTACAGGGAGTTTCAATCGGAATTGTTATAAAACCCACTGAAATAATCGATTGATTGCATTAATTAATTAACACGGTTATCCCGATGAAAAAAAAATGACGGTATCAATTATGAGTTCAATTATAAATTTAATTACGTCATTTGTAACGTCGAACTCGATATCTCGTAAATTATCGATAAATCCAAAAATAATAACCAATCAATGAAAATACATTTTCCTGACAAAATTTTCTATAAACTTCACGTTGCCAAAATCCCGTCAACGACGTTAATTAAAATTTAAAAATCACATAAGCCAATTCGATCAGATTTAAGAACGCGAAATTACGACGATCGAGCAAGGTCGATTAACGCTCCATTAAAAAAGTTTAATTAAAGCAGCCTCGAGGAATAAATGTAAAATTTTAGGGCGAATCAAGGATTTCGTGTATTGGCTTTATGCATATACAGTATACATACATACGTATATATGTATATACCAACAGTAGATAACCGCGATAATACGACAAAGGCGCATGACCGCTCTGGTCCCTTTCCTACCCTAGTCCCACCCCAACCATCCAGAAACCACCCCGACCACCCAGAAACCACCCCTGCCGTTAACCAGTAGCACAGCAAAGTGCTTTGCTTTATCTGTTCATTTTGCGCCTGTTAATGGAAATCCGTTATTTTAATATTAGCCGCCCAGTAAAGCCACTACGTATATTGTGTTCGTAATTTCTTGGCCGTCCTATATACTCCGCACCGGGTGAACAATTTTTTTTTTTTCCCCTACCTCCCCTACGTCCATATATATTGATAAATACACGTATATACACGGACAGGCAAAAAAAAAAGTACGTCTCATCGGAAAGGCAGCTTTACACAGAAATCGATCCTCTGCAAAGGCAATAAACGTGGACACAGGTATTTATTCTATTCTTTGATGCTGACCCTCGAGAAACACAGGATAAATAGAATTTACGTTCGCCTCTCGTCCATATATCGGGTCCCTGTGTCTCTGTCTCCTTTTCTCTCGCAGGCCACAGGCAACGCCGAGTTTCTCCATAAATCTTGCGAGCGCCGAAGGATAAGGGCCAGAGTGTAGAATTTCCCGAATATTGGGGAGAGAGAGAGAGAGAGAGAGAGAGAGAGAAAGATAGATGGTCGATCGCTCAGCAATAGCCGACCAATATAGGTCTTATCTCCTATGCTGTTTTTCGTTCAATTCCATCTGCCGTAGCGCGTTACGTGCTATCGTCACAAAGAACAGCCAATTGGAATCAGAAAACCCGGCGCGAGAGACGCGTGGAATTTAAATGGCAGATCCAATGGCAAATTTAAATACCTACCACGATAAAGCGCTATGCTCTTGTTCACCCTCTCCCCCCCGCCCTCCGGTCCGTTCCCATTAGTTCCCTCTGACGCATCTATGTACAATCAACAATATTTAAGATCCCACGATTCGCGAACTTAAAGAGTGACTGTGGGTCGAATTACGTAATTTCGCGTAAAAAAAAAAGATCGAATCGATAGATTCGATTGTTCCTTGGGTGTTTCGATCTTCGAGATCACGAAAACTGCGATTGGTCCATACCGATAAGTCAATATTCTTCGATCTATGTACTCGTTCCGATCGATACTGAGCAAACAATTCGAAGAGACAATCGATATTATTAATTGACTATTTTAATCTCACTCGCCACTCTATCACATCAAAAAAAAAGTATAGTCCATGTCAAAAGTTACAAAAAAAAAAATCAATCGACCCGCCATTAATTACTTTCTGTCTATATCACTAAAAAAAAAAAAGATATTCAGAACAAATAAATAATCATGACTTATATGTATAGCGAGTATCGTTAAAAAAAAAAAACTATATCTTATATCCAACAATCTCTATAAAACTATCCAGCATTCGGATGGACCGAATCGATACACAGTATACAGAGACCTATTCCATGATAGAGGAGACGGGCTGTTAAACTCATATATAAGCTTGAAGTAAAGCACGTGATAAATTTAAGAGTAGCACTAAATAAAGCGTATTACGTATTTTCGTCCGTACCAGTGTCATTTTATGCGTTTCCAATGTGCGCAACAATATGACGCGTCTCCATATTGCGAATTAAGCGTGTTACGTTCTTCGCGTCTTACTTGGTTTTTTTTTTCATCTGCACTATGTCGCGTGCTGTTTGTATCGTAAAAGGCATATACCAATATCTATATATATATATTTATCTTGACTCTATATATATATATATATATATAAACACAGTTAGGTACGCACCTAACCTAACCTAGTAAACATAAATTTTCCCTGTACAAACAATATGTAAGCCTTTAGCACTGTGTATACATATATACATATATATATGCATACATAATATAATTACTTTTGAAAGATATAGCCCCTATAAGTGGTCCAGCGTTCGGGTCTTGTGTTTCTTGAGAAAGGAGGCCGAGAAACTGCTAACAATTAGCGAGAAGGTAAGTGGTAATTAGCACGGACAATGCCGCCCACCTTATCCCGGTAACATGCCACCAGGCAAAGATCCCGCGACTCCGTCTCCGCTCCTCTCGTCGTTCTTCTCGATTGCGACGACTCTCGTCTCCTTCTTCTCTCTCTTTCTCTCCACTCAGCCTCCCACTTTGATCCAGCCATTCTTGCGCCCGCGAGTGTCACTTCAACTTAGCCGGGAAAGCTGCGACTCTTCCGAGGCAAAGGAAGAGAAGGGGGGGGGGGGGGAAGAGTACGAAAGTCTACGTCATCTCGAACGAGTATCGACTGCTGTATCTGGACCGAAATAAGATTAACGGGAGACAATATGGATATAGATATGAAACATCGAGATCGATGGTTAAAAAGAAAAGAACAAAAAATCCCACAGAACATCCTCTGGTCCATTGTCGTATCGATCAATAAAATCTACATCGCTGTCACGAGGAAGCTGCGTATCTTATCTCGTATCTGTGTAACATCGAAAGTACGTACGATTTCCTGAGACTCGCGTGATAAAAGGAAAAGGGTGGAAGAACCTTCGTGTCAAAATTCCTCCACGGTACCTTGAAATCTTTGGAGGTTTTCTTGGCACGTCGCGACGCTCTCCAAGAGAAAGAGAAGCGTCGCGAGTATTCAGGGTATCATGCGAGTACAGCGGGGAATTTCGTAGTGGTAGAAAAATTCAGAGATAAAAAAAGCATGTATGTTCATATATATATATATATATAATATATAAAAGAATAAATATATATATATATATATAATATAAGAGAAAGAGAGGTAAGCATAGGGGAAGTAAGAATGCGAAGGGGAGGCAGTAAAACTCGTCTGTTTATCCAGGAGGATATACGGGCGCAATACTAAAGGATATTTTCGACGTCCAGCGTCGGGACGCTCCGTTCATCCGCGTACGAATAAACCGAGCAGACAATTCCTCGGGTAGCTAAACAACAAGCAATAAAGTAAGGTGGATGCTGAGGAACGCAAAGCCTCCTGGACACTGTGCATACGTAAGGAGCACGTGGGATACGTGCATGGCTTTTCGTATTCAGTAATGACTATTAGACTGCGAGGCAACCTTGGCAATGCCGGACCGTATGTGATCGGCATTGTTTGTATACGATAAAAAAAAAAGTAGCCGATTTTACCTTTTTTCCATGAATGGCGCAATACACGTCAATCGATAACATGTGTATTAAACCGGTAGGCCCTGCGGTGTTTGGATATCCAAAATGGAGAAACAATAGGCATATGTGAATACACCATAGGTATGTTATTATCGTGGATACGTATAGCATATATGAACATATGAGATTAAACTAAGAGGCCCCCCCCCCCCCCCAAGATATATTAGATGAAGAAAATCGAAAAGAAAAGGGGGTCGGGGGGGGGGGGAGGAAAAATCTACAAAATTACGTAAAATCGTTTTCGGAGTTGTTTATATACATTACGAGAGTAGGGATAGATAATAAAATAAGGATAAATTCAGTAAAACTTATGGAATCGCCAGGGTGCAAGGGGCGATTCTCTGGTAGGGGAAGAAACAAAAGTTCTAGGGAAAAATAAAACGCTGGGACTGACAGTAATTTGCATATATACTAGTATGGAAGAGGGAAGGGGGGAGGTTGTAAGCCTGGGGATACGGAACTTCTATTTACTTTGAAATTCGGTAAATCGTTTGTCGCTTTTTCTCCTGGGAACGATGCATCGATCGTGAATTCAAAAATCGAGGAAAATATTTCTATGGGCAGTTGGTAAATTTGCCAGGAACGGTAAATACAAGACTGCCGGCTGGTCAAATATTCATACGCAGTCGTATACTGATATAAAAGGTTAAATTGCATAGATACCGTAGACTGCTACGTGGTTCGTTGATTAGAAGAGAGAGGCGGATAACGTGCAATACAAAAAAAACGCATTTAACCAGCATCGTCGCGTCGTAATGCCCATAAAGCATCGAAAAAAAAATATTTTTAATATTAAGAATGAAAAAAAAAAAAAATGAAAATCGCTATCAGAATATCTACTTCATAATAGTTTGCGTTCCTATGCGGAAGCTACATACCGAATTCTCGTTCAGTTTCACGAACTTCCTAGAGAAATTCCGTATCCGGATGTACGAGGGGGAAAATAAAAAAAAATAAAAAGATACCGGACAAAAGTCAGCATCCACCAGAGGAAGTTGAGAGAAGAAAGCAAGTTTCCTAGAACGCAGAGGCAGGATTGAGTAGATCAATGGTCCAGCCAAGGGAGCAGCTGCAGCATCGTCCCGGAACGCAGAGCATCGCATCGAGATGAAACGATGTGGCTCGGCAGTATCAAAGAACAAAAATCTTCGCGTTGCGCGACCCCATAGCATAATATTTTCAAAATTTCATCTACTAAAAAGAAAATTTTTCAAGCAACTTTCCTCGTAGACAAACCCTCGACTGACTGCTCTAATTTACTTCTTCCCCGATCGATCAAGCACCTTAAAGCCTCCCGTACCGATTACATCCTCCCTCTCAATCTCCATTATAATAAACGTTTGACCTTTCGGCTACCCCGAGCACGCCCATAAATTGTTTCAAATATATTCAGCAACCCCCTTGCCGATCCAAAATCCACTACCGATCCAGCTGATAATCCCCCCCCCCCCCTCCCTCGGAAATTTATCCAGCCCCCTCCGAAATTTTTCCTCATTTTATCAACACCGGTCAGCATCCGCGACGAGAAATCAAAGACAAATCCAAGATAGATAAGAATCACCGATCCTGCCCCGCGCAATCGAAAAGATCGATAAAGCAAATATTGTCTCCATATATTCCACGTATCCCATACGTACTCCAGGTACTCCAGCTGCGCCGCGCGTGACACGTGCATCTCGTCAAACATCGGTGAAAGCAGCAAGATAACCAAGCAAGCAGTCAAGCAAGCATCCGCGGAACACGAGCCCGTTCACGGCGTGAATACACAAACGGGATAAAACAAGAGAATCGACGGATGCCCAAGTATTCGGCAAAGGCAACGGGGACTCGGGCTCACCTGGCTGTATGCCCAAGAGACGAAGGAAAAAGCAAACAGAGCCAAAGAAAAGAAGTCCAAAGATAAGGTACCGAGAAGGAGTAAAAGGTCGAGCGACTCCGAGTGACTTCGAGATCCGCGAGCAAGAATAGATTCTGGTCTAAGAAGAGACACGAGGGGGAGATCCCCCCCCCCATCGCCCCCTCAGGTAAGGGGAATAAAAGAAAAGCCATACGTGCACGCGTGTATCCTCCCCCTACACGTGTGTTCGCGTTACGTCCCATATGCCTTACACCCAATATGCACGCTACACGCGTATGAGTGAATGCGTGCGAGAGGATCTCGCGAAATCGCTGGAATGTTTCAAGACGACTCCGTGCGATGCGTTCGCAAATACGCGATTCCTACCGTGGCGCTCGAGCTGATCTTTCAGGGCCGTGACGAAAGTTATGTAGGCGTTTGGGAACCTTTGAACCAAGGAATTCCCTTACTGGAATTGCAAGCGTTCCATCGCCACTCGGTGAGTAAGTGACGTCACTCGGATTACCGTTAAATCGTACTTTTCGACTGGTGCATACGTATTCGGCATATATATATATATATATATATATATATATATATATATATATATCTATATATATATATACATATACACATACAATCATGGGAATACGAGAGAAAGAGAGAGAGAGAGAGAGACAGCTAAATATCCTTGTCCATGAAACACACGTGTTTCGCGCCCGATTCAACGTCACCTGTTTATCGCGAGGTATATATCTATAGACATAGAGAAAACCTTGGATAAAATATTACCTTGAGGTGCAGTGTCAAGTGGCTGACTAAGCGGTAGACCACAATGCCCGTCGGCCATTCACTTTTGACTTTGTCGAGTCTAGCCGGCCTGTATCATAGAGACATGCGGACTCGCGACGTGCGTTATGGCGCGAAAGTTGCGCAAACGAGAGCGCTAAGACGATCCCGTAAACCGACAGGGTAGAACCTGACACTCTTGCTTTCTTTATTTTCTCCGTGACACAAGCATTTTCACCCAGTAAACCCGACGTAATTATAACCGTAGTTTCTTGAACGTACGAAAGCTACACACACACACACATATATATATATATATAGTAATTATTTAATTGCCTCTAAATAACAACGACGCGGTTAACGAGCCCGCTACTTGTTGCACCAGTAGACGATGCACCAGGTAGAAGGAAGTGTCGCGGTAATCCGCTTTCGCCACCCGCATGACGCGATAGAGACCCCCGCGTGACCTCATCCGATGCAGGTTCGTCGCCCCCGCGTGGACCAGCTGTTTCCGCTTACAAAAATTCATACGATTTCTATGCCCTGATACACATATCGGTGCATCATATCGTTGCGTATGTATATGTATACATATATGCAGCGATAGGATGCACCGAGTCAGAGACAACTCGACGAGGAGTGCATATACGAGAGGAGCGCTGAATCCCTTTCGGATTCTCAATTTTCAAGCATCCTCCCCCCGCCCTCTTGTCGTCCATAAGAACTACAGGCACTCTGGCACGGCCCCCCCCCCCCCCTCCAACACGCCCCGTACTCGAGAAAACCTCCAGCTACGATATACCGCATTTTCCTTTAGGGTTCTCTTATCGCGAGGGATGGATACCGGTATAGCGGTAGGGTGCAATAGCAGTAGAGGAAGGGGGGGCCCCCCTTCACTGCAGGCGGGTCCTGCACGGTACATTCTCGAGAGTGCACTTGAATGCACAGGCTGCATATAGTGCGTTCGACGATGCTCCGCGTGTAACGTGGGTACACGAGGATAGAGGGGAAGGAGGGAGGGAGCTCTTGCACGTGTATATACATATATGTATATATTTGTATGTGTGTATATATATGCATCAAAGGACAAGGAAACCCATGTGGCATGTTGCATGCATGCATATTGGAAGGGTCGCAGAAGGGCG
The DNA here is from genome assembly GCA_031762395.1 of Calameuta pygmaea. Classification (NCBI taxonomy): domain Eukaryota; kingdom Metazoa; phylum Arthropoda; class Insecta; order Hymenoptera; family Cephidae; genus Calameuta; species Calameuta pygmaea. The sequence continues at coordinate 354,139 of JASANN010000586.1, forward strand.
TGTTGGCATTTGGCATTGCACCGCATATTATCCAAGGATGCACCAAACATTCTCACCATTAGCAGGCCGAACACGCGCGTTCCTTGTTGCTTCATTCCTGCATGTTTCAGGTGGGACACGATCAAAGCCGCGCATGCGCACATATAGATGACCACGAAGGATCAGGAGTATAAAGAAAAAAAAGGGGGGGGGGGGAAATAGACAAAGGGATAGGATGAAAGAGGAGACCGATAAGGAGACTAATTCCTAAGGGGTAAACTCAGTGATCGCCTTAGCGCGTATATACGAAACGTTTCGCATTGTGAAAATAAGAGAAAAGGCGAATCCTCAAGGCTGCCGAAGAAGTTGAGAAAAAATCATGGGAAATCGTTATTTCGATCGTGGAAAATGATCTCGCGGCTATTAGTTGCTTGTATCCTATTGGTATATACATATATCGGTATGCATATGCATATACGTGAACCCAACGCGCTCATTAACGCAAATGGTCACCCGGTAGCTGCAAACGACGAAGGAGTCACGGGTAAATTCGCCGTCGTTATCCCTTACGAGCGATGAGCGTAACGAAACACGGTGATTTGCGCGAGTAAAAGTTTTCGAGCTGCCTTCCGCACCGTGTAACGTGGAATTTACACGGGAGTGGATAGGACTGTCATAAATTATGCTCGCGCATCTTTCGCGAAGGAATACGGAGTTTCGGCGAGGAAGGATAAGGACGAGAGATCGGAGAAAAAAAATTGGGGTGAAACGAGGAAAAAAGAAATTGCACGATCGCCGCCTGTGTGTGTGCCTACCGGACGTTCCTGTGATCACGAGACACAGAAATTCGAAGAACAAACCAACCGACATGCCTCGTGTCCCTCTTGACCTAAAAATGCATGCCCGCAACACATATGCAATCACGTCGCCACGCATGGTGCACACGGTGCCGAGCTCTGCTTTTCGCGAAACGCTATATTCAGCTAATCGATATCCTATCGATATATCAATATCGACGGGTAACGACGATTAGTCCCTGAAAAGAGATCAGCCTGATACAAGTGATATTTTGGTATTACTCGTACGGGCTGTGCTGTATGCATATACGAACGGTCGTAGATACATCGATGCTAAATATACACCGTATCAATACCTACGTGTGTACCGTTTACGAAGTATAGATAAAATGCCCGAGAAACATATAATCTCCAAGGGTGTGACACTTCCAAAAGAAGGAAAAAAAAATTGGTGTCACTTAAAGATCCTAGCCCCCCCCCCCTAACCATCCCTTAAATTTAATTATCCGGTTACTCACCCACCCGTCCTCGGACCCTCTATGGTATATACGACCATACCCGGGTAATATAACGGCGCAGCATCTTCCGGAGAGATGAATGAAGTCGTTAACCTGGTACGATCTAAGAAGCTTACCTGAAACAAAAGAAAAACGTTTATCAGGGTGATTCAGTGCGACAGTGGTAGTTGTGCTCCTAGTAGTGGATGCATTACTTGGGTACGTAGCTGGCGAATTAAACAGACTGAAAATGTCTTCTCTGATAATAGGAAGTGCAACACGATGATGTTTACTAGTCTAATAGAACTTGTGTACATAAGGAGCATCTAAACGAGCGACAGAGATAATATCAACAAGATAATCTACTGAGTACATAAGAACGTCAACCGTATCTATTTCATAAAACTATATATATATATATATATATATATATATATATATATATATACTGATGTGGCATATTGATGCACCTCACAAAGGTAGGCGAATTCGGCTACCTCGTGAGGGCCCGATGAGTTACCTAAGTAGAATTTCCCGTGACGTTGAATACACGTATAATTGGTAAAAATGACAGAAGACGTCCGCCCGAAACTTACGTAATCGGAGTACCAGCACTTATCGATTGGACATTAATCGATTCGACGATTCGCCGATAACGCGCCGAGGCGGCTCGTTTGTCTTGGTTAAATTGACGGGAGCATTTTGGGCGGCCCGCGAATGATTAACGGCCGACGCGCAATTAAGATTTCGAATTAGGGTACGCGACATTAAATTCGCCGTCGATTTCGTTGAAATAACGCGAACCTATAAAGACGCAGCTGCCGATGGTACTTAAGGCAGGATATACATAGCTATAATGTAGCTTCGATCATTTATGGAGGATCGATCAGAAGCCGATAATGGCTCTGATCGGAATGGCTTCGAGCGGAAACCGCGACTTTACGTGAACGAGTAATTAATGAATTTTTTTTTAAATTATGGTTTACTGTCAACCAAGTCAATGGAATTTAATGGACACTCAAACGTGTCATGTGTGTGGACTGAATTCATAGAGGCATCTCTTGGCGATCGTTAAGAAGCTGATGCGTATGGAAATGATTGAGGTGATGAGATCGAAAAAAAAAAATTAACGAATAAACGTTCCGAGAAATGAAATTTCCAGGGTCTTGATACCCACATATGTATTACGCCTGATATTGTTAATGTAAAAAAAAAAGAAATAAAAAAAAAATGCAATTTTCGAAAACACGCTTTTTGTCCCAGTACGACGTCTCGCACGTGCGTTTATCCTATTGGTTTTGCGTTTTCCGATACCCTCGTAAAACATTTGGCGGCTCCTCGAGACGAGATATACGAAAAGAAAAAAAGAAAAAGGAAAATGTATATATCAGCGAGAACAATCGACGCGTGGAAATAACAGGAATAACATTTTTCACCAAAGTGTAACAGATGCTGGGAGCATCATTGTGTTTGTTCGATCTGCACGTAAAAACTTTGCGTATCAAATATATATATATATGACTGAACCTACGAAACATAGCAAAGGTGCTTCTCCCTTCGTTGATATCGACAAAAGAAAAAAGAAAAGGCGGAATCGGCTTGAAAAAATATTTTTCTATAAACACCGTTAACAAATCATTTAACTAGAAAGAGAGAAGCCTTAAATATCAGCAATAAACCATTAATACGAAATCGACCGTGAAAAGTCTCGAAGCACTCAAAAAGCTACATACATATTGTGGAACGAAAAAAAAAAAATCAATGACGTAAACAAAACTACGTTACGACGTCATAAAAGTGATATCAATAAAATAAACGTAAAATACGTATGTATATATAGATTCCATAAAAAATAAACTTTAGCTTCCACTCAGTTATACAGTATCGTGTGATATATCGAACATATCGATTAACGAGACTATATGCAAATGTGTTGGGAACCCCCCCCCCCCCCTTCCCCAAAGATAAAACCTAAAACCGCATTTCGTGATTAATTCAAAATTTCCCGTTAACGATATCACGACCTCTCGACCCGAAGATCCGCCAAATTCGATTCCACTGACAATTTGCGCCGGGAAATCGAATAATAATTCCGCGCGAGCGACAAGTCTTTCAAGTCTGCATTATGTCTGAGTACAAGTCGCGCAGACAAGCAGGCGTATCGATTCTGTCGCTTTTATTATTCATGATACTTTTTCTTTTCGGAAGGCGGTATCGGGTTTCGGTTCGTACCGTTTTGAACGCGCGAGAGAGAGAGAGAGAGAGAGAGAGAGAGAGAGAGAACAGTATTTATTATACTAGAGTCATGGACTCCGTAAGTATAAACATCAA
>JASANN010000586.1:357842-374084 GCA_031762395.1 Calameuta pygmaea
TAGTATCATGTCATAATGACCCAAAGCAAAATAATCAAGAAACTCGTCAAAGTGGGCAGTAAGCGATTGAGCATTAACGTGACAGATACGCAGAGATTCAACAGCGTTAGTTGGTATAGCCGGGGTTGGCGGTGGAGTTTTTGCGCTTCACAATAGTCTCTGAACATCCTCTGATGTTGAGATATTAATAACGGGCGAGTCATTATCTTTCTTAACTTTAACTGATCCACTACGCACCCAAACATATCGGTAACCCCTAGCTTTGGCCGTTTCCCGTGCTTCACGAAGTAGTCTGTGCAGATCCGGCGGTAAAAACTCATTAATGTAGATATTAGCATCCGGAAACGCAGAATTAACTTCACGGGCTTTAAGAGTGCCCTTCGCGCGTTTAGCATTTAGTATTTTGTTTCGTGCCTCCGCGGACAATAGGCGTACGAAGAGCATTTGAGGTTTGTCCGATTCTGCCGTTTTACGCATACGTGATACTTCACAAATGTGCGAGTTTTCAATAGAAATACCTAACGCGGTGAAAACAGATAGTACGGTGTCGCAATCATTTGTGTTACTTAGTTTAGGCACACCAGAGATGGTCAAGTCTTTGCTATGCCTTTCATACTCGAGAGCACGAATGCGCGCAGTGAGTAAATGGTCATTCACTGGTGGTACAGCGGTCACATCCGATTGCTGAGATGTATTAGATTTAATCTCAGATATTTGCCTAGCAAGCTCATTATAATCGTCCGCAACACGAGTTTCAACTGACACCAGCCGCTCCGATAATTGTTCCTGGCTACGAGTTAAGCCAGTTACAGACGTTTCCACGGAATTTATTTTATCTGTAAGCGTATTTAACTTCCGAATACATCCGCGAACGTCCGTTTTTAGCTCATTTAAGCTGGCTAACTCCGTTTTTATAAGAGGTATATCACGTAGCGTTTTATCTATACCGTCAATTTTAGATGAAAGCGCAACAACGAGTAAATTTAGCGAAGAGAGCTGTTCCCCGATGTTCGGAGTACTTGGATTACTAGTGGTAACAGCTGTAGACAGAGATTGTAAATTACTCGTTGCACCCTTTGCACAGGTAAAGCAAACAGCTGGTTCCACGTCGCTTACATCAGTTGTACCTAATTGTTTTCTTATGCAGGCCGAATGAAAGCCATGGGTATCTACATTGCAGAACCTACGCAAATCACTAGTAGCCACAAATTTCGAGCACAGACCACAGTTGACAGGCATCACGAAGCAGAGATAGTAGCACTCGTTATATCGTTGGGCACTAGTGACACAACCAATAGATGTACTTAGCCGCAAACAGGTGTAATAGAGGCAGTGGTGGGGGAGAAGAGTTAAGTCGTCCCAGTTGATAATCCACAACAAATACAGCTATTGAGATCCGCCTTTAGCAAGGTGTAGTTGGTTTCTTGCTTAATATCCCACGGAGAGCAAATATAAACACAAATTCCCCAGAATCCAGTGTAGAACAGTTGGCCATATACTAGAAGGTGAGTTGATCCACGCAGTAGTTTAGTGACATCAAGAGTGACCAATCAGGAAGATAGGTGCTTCTTCTGTTAGCCGCCAGAAGTTATTCGTGCACAGAGGTTAAGAATATTTCCTCAATAAAGAAAGCTTTCAAACCCGTAGCCCAATTTAGGGAGCTCCACCGTGTATTACTCAATGAGGGCCTGAGCCACGGGGAAAGCTAATAATCTACAACACACGCCCGCGAAGGGCAGAAAATCAGCAGTAAAAGCTCAAAATGTAGAGAGTAAATGACAGGTACGTGTAAGCCTACTTACAGAGAGAGAGAGAGAGGAGAGAGAGAGAGAGAGAGAGAGAAATAAATAAAAAGAAAAAAAGATAGAGAAAAGAGATGTCGCGTAAGAGAGGGGATCGTGTGAAATTTTAAGGAAAAGAAGCATCGATAATCTATGCAGATTATGCGGCCCGAGCGTTAGCCTCTTTTCTCTTCTAGTGCGGCAGCGCGACGTCACGGACAGAAGGATCGTTATGCCGCGGACTGAAAACTGTGACGAGCCTAACGGTTCAGCGTCGCGCTCCATATATTAATTTAGCGTCGAAACTCGACGAGAACCGAGACGACAAGAAGCGGTAATGACATCGAGAAGAATCTCCGCCTACAAAATCCGGCCCGTCGCGACTTCAATTACCGTCCCAGTCGTTTCGTTGTACGTAAGTAGGAAAAGAAAAAAAAAAAAAAAAATTTGTAATCCTTCAAAAATAAAAGTTGCACGTCAAAGAGATACCAAAAAGTCAGCCTTTCTACCGTGACGAAAGACAATGCAGATAAAAGCAGTCACGTGGAGATTAAACTACCGGACGATACGCAACATATAAATGCATTGAAAAATTCACGAATCCAATAAACATGGAAAAACAGTCAATTCAAATTTACACACGAAAAATGTTAAAATCTTCGATACCGTAATCACGCAAGAAACGATTCGTCGGAGATCGAATAATCGTCACGCGGTATAGAAAGTTGCGTAAAAGGATCGCAGCATCCCGGGTACGAAAGGCCAAGTAAAGACGCGCAGGTGTCTTTGGTATCGACAAAAAGGTAGGGGGGGGGGGGGGGCGAGGGGTTGAAAGAGAAACTCGAAAAACAGAAATAAAAAAAAATAAAATTGTGGATACGAAAGGACACTGTGACGCTATACACATGTGTCACATATATATATATATATATATATATATATATATACAGGTACATGTACTTCAGCGGAAACACAGAGCGGCCAACATATGATATGAAATTCCAACGCTGAATGGATATGTCCGCTATGCGCGAGATACGTGTAATATTGTTGCCGTGGATGCCGCGAGTATGGGATTCTCGGCACGCCGCATTGTTGAATAATATGAAGAGCCACGGTTACACATATATGTATCCTACCCTGGGCGTCACAATTCCTACCGTGGTTCTCGGTACAATTAGAGATGACCCGAACGATACCGAAGTCCACGAACCTGCGAGCAATCCGCTTCTGCTGGGAGTTTACGTCTTTTTCTCCTAAGCGACTCCTAGGAGACGTTTCTTCGGGTTATCCTAGTGCGCGAGGTGTGTTGCTGATCGAGGGTTACAGGGTTATGCGTAACGTTAAAGACCTTAAACGAAGAAGGAGGGTCGAGCTGGGATATAACGGGCGGCACTTTTGTTAAGCAGGGATCAATTGATTTAACAAAAATTAAACGTGGGTCGTCCTGCGAATAAGTTACGGCTGTATTGCCATGTCTGCCCCTTCGATCCACGATATCGCAAAAAATCGCTTGGATCGTGCGGTGGGCGAATTAATATTTTTTTTAATATAAGAAAAAAAAATTTACGTTTCATGTTAATGGATCTTGCGCGGAGCAATTTATCGCGTCGTTTTATTTAATTGTTGCAGAATGAAGATGCGACGTATATAGCTATGTATTATGGACTATTGGAAAGTCGAGAAGATAAGGAAGGACGGTCTTGTTAGTTAAGATAAGAAGCCGAAGAGAGCTTTTAGCGGGCTCGTGCAGTATTCAGTGGATCTGAAAGTTTCTAAGGAAATTCGTATCCGGGAGGAACAGTGGTGCCTCGATGGGAGAGCGAACGGTAGAGAAAAAAAAAAAAAAGATCACCGAGGGATGATCGTATATATATAGCTGATCTTACGTCGATAGAATGACAAGTGCTTTTTGACTTAGACAATGGTACTTTAATTGTGACGTTTTCTCTTTTTTTTTTCAGAGCACGACTTTTGTACGCCACTCGATTGGAAATTCGTGTTGCCGGTGATTACGAGAGAAGACGCCGCTCAGTCTTGAATGGACCAGTAATTGTACGCGAGGCTAATTCCACGAGAAAACCGATAGATCGGTCGGGAAGGATAAAACAAAAAATCTTTTTTTTCAAAACCATGAAAGTACAAGAAAATAAGAAAGAAAAAAAAGGCAGTCTCAGAGTCCCTTTACTCTCGTTTCTGAAGAAACGCTATAAGATTATAAAGACGCGAAGAATAGCTGCCCTCTTTGCTCATTATCGCAGCATCCCCTAAGTAAGTGAAAACTTAAGATCACGTGAAAACTTTAAGGAAATTTCGTTTAGGACAGTGTCGAGGATAGAGGGGAAAGTATAACAGGTATGAGTCCTCCCTCCCCCCCCCCCCCCGCCCCCGCCACCCCTTGCCAGAAAAGAAGGCAGCGTATTCCACGTTGGTAATTTCCAAGGAACTTCCGATAAAGTAAACGTGACCGTTTTCATCCGCCCCAGCATCCTAGTCTCCCTCCCCAGCATCCCTCAAACTTGTTCCGGTCAATCTCGAAATCCAAAGTGCCTAAGGGAACGACAGACCAAAGCCAACCGAGAGGTAGATATGTACAGGTAGAGTGTAGAGAATACTGAATCTTTTTCTTTTTTCAGGGTTGGTCCATTTGACGTCCCGATTACGTGGGCGACAGCGAGCCGCAGGTATAACGTAAAATACGGAATAAATAAATTGACCCAAGGCGACGAGAGAATTTCGAATCGAATCCCGAAAGCTCTATGGGTTATTCAGGAAGCGTGGATCGGTCGCTCTTCATATTTTCGCGTCCCCTTAAGGCGTCGTGCACACCGACGCTCGGTTAACCAGATAAATGAATCAGCCATTCGAAATGGTCCCTCGTCAAACGATAAAGGGGATACCGCATGGAGACAACGTCATGCGTGGAACATCCCAGGTAACATCCGGATGCTCAACAGTGAAACTACAATTTCCCATACACGAGCCGCTTTGCTCTCGTTGCAGTCTGCAAGGGCGAAACGTACTACCGCGTCAGGATGTAAGGGGTGGCTGAAAGGGTGGCTCCCTGACCCTCTACAGTCCCGGGGTCAACGACCTTTTACCAAAGTATTCTCAAGTGCCAGTGCAATGACTACTGGTGTATACATATATGCCGTAAGTATGTACTAGATCCAGAGCTACGCCCGGTGCAGACACAATGGACCAGGCTATTACAAGATGCAGCGACCGTTGCTGAAATAAATGCACTGGCTTTTAAACGAATGTCCCTGAAGACCGTCGGGGGCCACTCCGACATTTCGTGCTCATTGCCTTCGCTCTTTTGCTGCTGGGAAAATGAAAAGCGGACTGTACAAAGAGAGAGAGAGAGAGAAGTCAAGGATGTTAGAGTGGGGAAGACAGAGAGAGAGAGAGAGAGAGAGAGAGAGAGAGAGAGAGAGAGAGAGAGAGAGAGACAGAGGCTAGAAAATAGAAGTGGACTAAAGTTTGCTCGAGCAAAATAAGAGAAACTGTTGATTACATTTAACCTCGTTATCGGAGACACGATCAATCAAGAAGGATCCGAAAGAGAAATTTCTATCCTCTCGATTCATAGCACCGAGTCCCGTTTCTGATATCTTGAGCAAATATCCGAACCCGAGTCACACGTGTGTGAGACCTAAATTCAATCGATATAGATAAATACACATACGGCCACTGCCTATACAAACAGGCAACACGATCCCTGCATACGATTCCCGCGACAGATCGGCCAATAAGTCAATATTTAACAGGACCAATATATCGATCTTTTTATAGACTCGTATAGAGTAAGACGTTACCAGAAGCGTTATCGAACGTCAAAGATAAGCCTGGTACATTTCGTAAGGCGTCTAGACGAGATTTCACAAGTGACTAGGTACACGTGGTGGTTGACGATTTTACGTGGGGGTTTTGATAAGAACGAGAGGAAGGTATCGCTCGACCTTCAAGTAGAAGAGAGAGAAAGTAGAAGAGACGTATGGAGAAGAGAGCAAACGTGCGACACGTGTGCCTGGATATACGTAAGGGTAGGGAAAGATAATAAGGGGAGGCGGGGGGGCAAGGAAGAAAAGTCAAGAAAAAGAGGGGAGGGGGGTTGAAAAAGATAAAAATGAAAAAGAAAAGACGAACCAGCAACAGTCGCAGCAAGTAGGTTTACGCCGTTATATATGTATATATATATAGATACATAGAAATCTTCGACTTTATAATATCACGGTTAGTGGGCCAATCACTGGAGAAAGTTACCTTCACGTTTCTCTCTTTCTCCCCCCACTCCCCCACCTCCCCGCCCTTTCTCCACGGTTTCCCATAACCTCCAGTACAGACGTATCGTGTCCTCCTTTTAAAGTTTACTCTCAACGGCAGTAATGATACCGATAAAGCATCACGCATCATCGGAGTCAATTACTGATAAGAGTTTCCGACTTCCGGTCTGGTATAAGATTTCCGTAGCGAATAATTAGACTTTTCCTTTATCGAACATGCCGTGCACAGATCGAACGTGTATCCGGTGCAAGAAATCAAGATCTTGAGAACGTGAATTAAACGCGTACATAGATACGCAATCGATATACATGGGGGAATGATCTCGGTCCAGAGTGGATGCTGTGTATGGAAAATTTCAGGTATCAGAAAAACGGTTAAACAACAGAAGGAATCCGAAAGTAGCTCCACTCGTGTATCTCTGTCTCGTCTAATTGGAAAAGTCCATCCTGTCAGTGCGGACGATCGAAGTTTCCGGTCACGTAGGACATTTGTTTCGCGAGATAAATATCCACCGTCGCGAGAGACGATCTGTATCGAGGCGACGATTGTGCAGCACACGTGCCGCCATTCTTATTCGGGAAGTTGAACGGGTATCAGAGATACGGGAGTCGCGCGACGTCCTGGCCGCCAAACTTTTATCCGATTTTTACACTAGACGTATTTTCCTATATATATATATATATATGTATATATATATATATATATTTAAGGGGCTTTCAAGAGATTTCCCATGATGCAGAGTGCCAGCTACCGACGGTTACCCTACTTAAAACTGCCGCACGCCACGTCGCCGACACGGACTTTTATTTTTCGAAAGTCGAGCACGACTTAGAAAGGCTGTCCAAACGCCCCCCCCCCTCCTTACGCCCCCCCCCCCCCGCTAATGTCCCGCAAACCGAGCAATTAACTGCACAGAGAGGCGTTTGACTCGAGCCGCGTGACAAAATGTATCGACGCGTTGATGCAGCGTGTATTTTCTTAACCTGATATATTATCAGCTCGAATCTCGCGCACCTGATCCTTGACATTGAGAAAAACGAGCACGCATCGACAGTACAGTAGCCCATATCGACTTTCACCTGGGCTCATTGAAAAACCAAACTTCGTTGGTTCGAGAAACATTGAGATCGCAATGACATCTATGTAAGATGAGAATGAGAATGAGAGAATTTTTTTTTTTTTTTTACCGACAAAGACCAAGTCCACGATGTGAAACCAAAGGCGTCCCTGGTTTCTGTCGCCTGAGGCTGTGGAATAATGAGTATTGATTGTGGGGATTGAAGTGAGTATTGTCACACGAAGACGCAGAGTCTCGCAGGGCCGATTTCTCCGGTTTCTCGGTTCAATTACGACGTCGAAGAACAAAGGTGGTAACGCGACAGAGCGTGAAGTTAGCGAGGAGCGAGTATAGACGGATTATATAGAGCTATTCTGGAGCCGACGATACCGTGCATATATATATATATATATATATATATATATATATGCACGCAGTTGTATACAGATCTCGCTAAATAATCACCCGCAGCGCACTTCCGGCCTGCCCCGCGACTTCGAAGATGTCCTTTTGTTTTTGTCATCCTACAAGGAGCCCAAGACCATTCGTGTCGCAGTTAGGCATTGACCCAAATACACCTTAGGGTCGAAGCAGGCAGGAACCGTCGTTTTTGTCTAAGAAACGTCGCCTTGAGAATCCGGCCGAATGTTCAACAAGCGTTCTTGCGCTAATGGATGTCCGCCCTCTGTTTTCAAGCGTCATTCATCCGTCACGGGGCAGAAGAGTCACAATTCGCTCAGAGCTACGAAATAGTTTCGCAATCCGACCTAAAACCAGCACAAGTCCTTGTCGGCTTCCGCCTCGAGTTACCAGTCGTCACGGAATCGATAAAAATAGACTATACAAAAAAAAATTAAGTTTCCAGATTATTAAAATTTGAAAATCCTATTATTACATGCTATATCGCGAATATACTATACACCCAACATATGGTCTCCGTGTATTATCGATCGTATGAATATTCGATACGAAAGATTTCGGCGAAATTGTCCCACTGCGGAGGCAGCTGTGTCGCTTTGCCGTTACCGAATTTGACAAGAAGTGGAACGCGAGGGTTAGATGTGAATTCGCTAAAACTAGCCTGACAACATTGGCACGCACGATAGCATATATATTGTAACGTATTTTCTTAACCCGACACCGATAACGAAAAATCTGAGAACTAACCTACGTTAACCTTCGGCCGGTCCACCTTTCGCTCATGCATCCGCAAGCCAGGCGGACGCCAGCCAATTCTTTTTTTTTCACCGGAAACTGACGAGCCGGTATAACCTGGGAGTTGGGGTGGGACAGACCTAACTCCGGCAAAACGGCTCTGACGGAACCTATCGGATAATGCGATAACTTAACGGATCCTGTCGATCTTTGGGGACGCGTGAAATCGAGAAACGCAAATGGATGCACGAACGGGAGCGAACGGTCACGGAAATGCGCGGCCGCTCAGGCTGAGCTGGAAAGGGTCGGAGTAAGCGTCAGGCAAATAGTGCAGGATACAAAGAACAACCGATCGAGAACGCAACAGAACGAATTGGACGTGTCAAATCGAAATCCCTTCACCAATTAATAAATTGGGAATCCTCACCGGAGCTGGTGCAGCTGATCCGTGAAAGTCGAGAACCGCATCCAGATGACACTCGGGTGAGCACTGCACTAGGGCACGACACTGCACTTCCGGAACACTCATAGAAAATCCATAGGATTTTCTAGATATCGCGAGAACTTTTTGTACCGTATCGAAACGCGGCTAGAAAAACTATCAACAGACATCACGGGAGCGCGAGGCAGCTCGTGACACCTCGGTCGGCGCCCCGAGACGAACTGCTTTGATAATAGCCAAATTCGAGAACTAATAATTCTGATTGGTCGAGATCCTTATAGCCGATAACTCTTCCTCCCCCCCCCCCCCCCGAGTCGTCCCTTTAAACCAAATCGAAAGCGTTCCTTGGCGAATCGGTACGTAGCTTTTGGAGATCCTCGACGGCCACTTCTCCAGGGCACCGGGCGACAGCTGGGCACCGCGTCCTTATCTCGGGTCAGAATGTTCCTACCTTGCCCTTGAGCCTATGAAAACTATATCTCTGCCCGCTCCACGGCCCTTTGCCCATCTCCAGCGGGGCGCCGGTATCTCACCCGGACAGCGGTCGGTCCGCGGAGACGTCTCCGTCGGTTTCTCTCCTCTGCCCGGCAAATCGGTATTCGACCTCAGCTAAACGATATCAATCCTCTTCTATGCCGGGCAACTCCAGACTGTCTCCTCACGCCAGATTCGGGCACCTCGACCTCAACTAAAGAATATCAAATCTTCCAAGAGCATTGACGTAACTATACGAATCAACCCGAGAGTGCAGCTTCCCAGCAAAGTGGCGACCCGAAGGGAACCAGAAGGCGAGAACTTGATCCGAATCGGTAGCCAGAGTCGCCTTGTGACCGTGAATTGAAAAATCACGTGACAATATATATGTGACAGGGAGGCTCGATAAGATGTGCCTACGTCGGAAATGAGTTACAAACCCACGCACACCCGGTATATGGGATGATGAAAGGAAAACAAGTGATGCCTGAGTAAAACGTGACGTTATCGCAAGGATTGAACGAGCCGAATATAAATCATGAGGAAGTCCTCGTTATTACGTCGTAGCGTGTGAATTAACATAATCTTAAGGAATTATGACGTAACAAGATCAGCACGGGTGAGGTCAGCATGAGGTCACAGTCGTTGCACAACGGAAACGTAATTCTTCGAGAGTCAAAGAGAACAAACGTAGAACTCGAGCGTAATAACGGGTGACGCGAATCATCGTCGTAGCTGAAAAACGTTCTTACGGGTCAAGAGTTCACAGCCATCGAAACGACAATAGCCTTCTTCATGAAACGCTTTGGCACTTGAACACTACCCAAACGCCCATTACACCCGATAGTCGATTCTTCCGAACAATAGCCAACTTCAGGTATATCAATCGTCAGGCGACGACTCAGAAGGATCGAACCAAAAAGAAAAAACACGTGATTAACATTCGACATAAATAAAAACCCGCATATCACCTAAAAACTCTTGTATGCCATATATATGTACATATACATAAAAGGGTAGTGTCATACGTTCAGAACAGAAAAATCGCGAGCGACGCAAGCAAAGATTGATTGGTCGAGTAGGCGGTTTAATCGCCTCCTGAAGCGCGTCCTCTTGTAAACCTACGAAAAAGGTCACACGGAAAATAAGCATTGTGTAAAACGTAGCAAAAAAAAATTTTTTTCAACCCCACTACTAACTTACAATTAGTGGTCCAGATCACGCGACCGATCCTCGAATCGGTACGTGACGCCAAAGTTCCGAAGATCCGTTTGCCTAATTGATATCCCTTAATGAAAAGCCATACGAGGAGCTGGACAGTCCGGAGAAGTACGAGCCTTGATCTCTGTCCGCAGCATCCGACAGGAGCGTATGACAGTTGATTTGTGGTTAAAGGCTCGGAAGGGAGAACTGGAGCAGCGAATGGATCGTCACGGCAGAAGAAGGACACTGTGGAGAGGTTAGGCGCGTAGCCGCTGCCGAGTGTCGGTCTGGAGTTTACGAGCGGCGTGATTGTTCCCGTTGATTTACAAGGGTCATTAGGTCAGGGCCAGGAGCTCCTACGGTAAACGTCGAGTAGACAAACGTCAGTCGAGGTTAAAAAGTGAATCGGGCGAAGGGTCGACCGAGCGATCGATTGGCTTAGTTGGCGATTAGTTTAAAGAGAGAAAGGGTGATAGGAGGGATCGGCGGGGTAGAAGAATCTAGTACCGAGAGAGGAAATAAACCTTTTCCTGGTAGACTGTTCTTATTTTCTTCTGTTATCAGGGAAACTAGATACACAGAAAAGCAGGGAGAGCGGAAGAGAAAACGTAGCGGGATACACGAGATAGGAAAATGGCCGAAGGGATGAAGCTTTGGGAAAGCGTGTCGCCTGGTGCTGTCGCCTTGGCGAATTTCAAGCCGTTGACGCTGAGCCAATTAGCTCCTTGCCAAGTTGGATGTGTTTAGAAAGCCGCCCCTAACTTCTAATCTGCAGGTTCCGATCGGTTATACCGACGTTCCACGTCAATTACGCGAATCTGGGTATATAGATATAACGACTGTATACGGAGCGTGTAGATGACTTTGTAATCCGGAGAGCGCTGACGAGTTTACCTGGTAAACTATATATCGGTGAGTCGGTGCACGACTCATCGAGCTTCCAGGAGCTATTGATATTATTTTGTTCGATTGATCAGCTTCCCGGTAAGTACGTTGACTCACGGAATTAGACTGAGCAGCGACCGTGGTCGGCATTGTTAATATCGTGAAAGGCAGTACGAGGTTGTGACTGTAGAATAAGTGGGGATATTTTCGCAAAATTCGTAAGGTTCTTTTTCGCGAGTAAAAATCCGCGTTACGTAGCAATGGGAAATGTGATATTGCGAAAAGACGGAAAGAAATGTTTGATTAAGAAGATAAAAAAAAATTATCCTAAACACACTTTATCTCCGTAATTGTATGAATCATCGAAACTCTCGTTACTCCCTCGTCCGCGGAAACTAGAAACGGGCATTTTTCGCGACTTCTAGCAGAACTGATTTCGCGCAGCTTTTACAACACTCCGTACAGAGCGGCAGTGTATAGTCACAGCCCGGGCAAACCTAATTGAACAGAACGACTGACCCAAATTGACAGACGAGAGTACTTGTGCACGGGACTGTACGGGTGGAGCATTAAGCCACGTAGCGAAGGTACGTCGAGAGCCACCTAAGGAAATTGCATTCAGGTTTTCGCGAAACGAACTCCCGTCGTCCCGGAGCCCTTTTACTCTTCGCTGCCCGCTGAGCTGTAAAACACGTGGCACAGGAAGTGGCCGGCTCCGCAAGACTGAGCGGACGTAGAACGACTTTCGGAAATGAAAATCCATCGCGACGCCCAGCAGCCGCAGCAGCGTGAACGAGTAAAAGCCCAAAGACAATGAAGTAAAGATGCCCGACCACGAGGGAAGCTCTAATAAAAAAAAAAACAACAGCCTAATTAATAAATCGATATCAAAATACGAAATCAGAGCTAAATCGAAATGACATAAAGACCTGAAAGTCTGACACGCGGAAACGAGATCGTTCGTGACGTTTCCGCCGACAGGCCTGTTGATCAATCCGAGCCAATCGCACGGCTAAAAACCGGAGTTTCAAATAATTTATTAGTCACAGCATCCATCACGATCTGGACCACAGATACAACCTCATCTACGAGTGCGACAGGAGGATTTCCAATTAGACGAGAACAAAAGAGCAAACTATATCTATACCGGGTCGAGGTCAAAGGTGAACCTAATAGAGGAAGGAGGATCAAACGAGATCGTTCGTTAGGGAAGAAAATTGCATAAGGACGTCTCTAGTAATCCGCGAGATACTTTCCGCCCCCCCCCTCCCCCGTCCTTCTCGGTATAAATCCCGGTCCAGCAGCATCCGGCCAAGTGGATATGCGCCATAGTAGTCGGAAAGGCCGGCCGTAATAATTCCAACGGCGTGGCGAAGGGGAAATTTATTCAAATAATTCTTTTTACACGAGAGCGCCCAGGGAGACGCCCTAAGACGACGCTCCTGGACAGGACGCCGAGGAACGAAACGTGGGAAAGAACGTAGCCAGTCAACTAGCCGAGATAAGAGGTCTCGTTCGTAATAGCCACTGACCGCTGCCCACATTCTTCCAGAGTTCGCCAATGCGCCAAGTGAATGTCTTATCGTTTGATCCGCCTCGTTTGCGCATTGCCTCTGGAGAAAGGCAGGAAACTTTGAGCGCCGTGACGCTTTTCACGGAACGTGTAAGAAAAAAAAAAAAAATAAGTGCTATCTAATTTTTTTTTGGTATATAATTTTTACTAAACAGTCGCGTAACGAGTGTCTACACGTGACGCGGAGTAAATTATTGCCATTGAGAAATTTTTTTTTTTTTTTACTGCGTTGGATAAACATTTCTTTAAGAGTCCATAACCAGAACGAAACCTACATCCGCTATCGTAGCGTCGATCTCCGGTGTGTACGAGGCGCCGTCATTGCATCCTCCGATGACCTGGAATTCGAGTCTAATAAACTTTCTACGAGAGCCGGTACGACGTGCGTATATATAGATATATAATGCGTGGAGACACGTGAGCGAGTAGAGCCGTTTGGTCGTTCGTGAATTTCGATGTCAGAGAATAGGACGACGATGAAGCATCTGCTTGCTGATACGACGCGTCAACGAAAGCTTCGTTCAAATCCGTGTCAGCAGATGCGCGAAAGTCATATGAATATAGGTCGAAACGAGGCGTCGCGACGCGTAAGGACTGACGGAGAGACAGTAGGACGCATATAAAGAAACTTCATTATATCAAAAATTCTCGCTGACCAAGAAACGTTACAAGACAAGGAAAGTCATACGCGTACAAAATTATTTCGCACGGGCCTATAAATAAATTAGGATTTCATTTTTTCGCATATTGGCAATATCCTGACAAGGCAAGTCCAATAAATATAAATATATTAAATTATTTTTTTCAATCATTTATGGAATAGTTTTTCAGCTCACGCAATGCGCTTATATATATATATATATATATATATATATTCTAGGAACCAGATATCATCCCCTGACAATCGCGACATCGCGTCTATTTATCAGTTCGAAAATGTAACCAATTGTCCAGCCGACAACAAAGGACGACACGACCCAAAAATCGCAGACACTTCTGGAACGCAACCAGCCGAGATGAAACGACTCGATTATAGCATCGAGGCAAGGTCGTGGCTGGGGAGGGAGGGAGGGGGGGCGGATTACGGTCACTTGGCCAAGCGATGAGATGAGATGAGAGCGAGACGAATCTATAGCCCAGAAGTAGGTAACACCGGAAAGGAAGTCGTGCGAGAAAGAGAGAGAGAAAGAGAGAGAGAGAGAGAGAGAGAGAGAGACGTTTGGAGGGTTGCCCAAAAGAAAAAGGGGAACGAAATAGCCATGGATGACAAGTCCCGTCGTTCCCGTCGTGTCTCCCACGATTGTCATCGATGTTCGCGGCTCGTGCGAAATCGCCATTTGTGTGATAACAGCCAGACAGGGTGACCAGGGACCCCAGAGATATCGAGAAAGCGTAAAAGGAAGCTAGACAAGTAAGAGTAAGTTGAACTCGGGAAATGTCAGGGTCTCGGTAGCCGGATGAAGGGGGATCAGGGGGGGGGGGGTAGGTACTAAGAGATCAGCCAATGAAGAGGCCAGAAGGTTTCTGGGCCACGTCGTCGAATTCGCCGATGAATATCGCATGCCAATCGCCATGCGGAACCATTAACACCGTTTGAGGTACGTCGAGTCGCGGCGTTGCGGTAAAAAAAACGCGTCTATCAAGGAGGCCATCGGACAATTTGATCCTTAAGCGCTTAATATACTCGGTGATGGAGAACAATGGAAATCACTCTTAAAATGTGATTATAGTATACATACATATATACATATATATATATATATATATATATATATATACTGGTATATCGATGTCAAAAAAATTAATTAAAAATTTCAGTTTAAAATTAAAAAAATTCAATGACAGCTGCGACCTCGTCGTTTCGACGTATCTATATACGTACTCGTGAGTTCATTCGGCTCACGTTTAATAATAGTTTCCGAGCAGCGAGGAAAGTGCTCGAGGCTTATGGAGCGACGCAAACCTGTACCGGGTACTGGTAGAAAGTGAGCCGCACGCAACGCTAAACGAAACGCGATTGTCAACAAGAGCGGAAAGAAGGGAACCCGACTTATTCGGAGCATCGAGTCTCGAGTCCTACCGACGCCACGATTGGTACCACTGTCGACGTCACGCGTCACGCGTAAACCTTACGGATCGCATAAAAAAAAAAGAGCGCCCACTTATCGAATAAAAAAAAAATCATCCTTTGAAAAAAATACTCGTTAACGAGACGGTCGATCCCTCCATACCGATCGCCCTTCTAACCCTGAGGATGTTAAAGAGGGGATTCACGTGTGATAAAAAAAAATTCCCCCACATTTCACCCACCCTCGTTCCAAAATACATGACTCCCTTACGTCACAGGTACGATTCCAGTGACATATATGGGAGTTCATGTGGTGGGGGAATACCCCCCCCCCCATGGGGGTACGAAAAAGGGGTTTACGCCGTGAACCTAACCTACTGAACGAGGGTACGATTAAGTCGACTGCTTGGTCAAATAGGAAGTTTCTCCTTGGAAAAGCAGCTGGATGGGCTGAAGACAGGAAGTGGAGGTAGGGAGTCCCCATTAACAGGAAGTCCAGGTTAGATACATAGATATAAGTACATATACAGATATAGGATACAGCGCAACGTAGGAATCGAGTAGGTTGCAAATTTTTCAAAATTGCGACCAGCGTGCGGATTAAAATTATCTAGATACATTTAGATCCGATTTTAATATCCCCCATATATTTATTTATTCGAGCTTGTACCAAAAAAAAAAAATAAAAACTATCCTTTCGCAAGTGACAATGCACGACCCTTCGAGCCGCAAGTCCTCGCCAAGACTCATTGCGATGCAGAACCCGAACCGAATAAGACCGAATAATGAATGACACTCGCGCGTCTCTCGGTCCCGGTTATCGCAGCACTTTCTCCCTTCCTCGTCGTTCCCAATTACGCCAAGCGAGACGGGCAGACCCGCAATTACACGGGTGAGGAAGTGGGCAACAGCGACGCCAAGTGGCTCGCATTATTTTCGGCCGCAACCCTTTCACCCGTGCGTTCCGTTTCGCCGCCATCTTCTTTTTTCATCAGATACTCGCACAGTGGCGCCAACACGGACGGGATCGTCGCAATCGGCTTTCACGATGCGAACGCACGGGACTGCGGCTGAATGGATACGTCATCGAACTCACGCGACACGATCGGGTCGACGACCCATATTTTCAGGTGCTAAGGTAAAAGACAAATACAGGTGACGTCGTGGGAAATATATGAGGGCGACCATTTTTTTTTTTTTCTTAAATTCAAAGTGTAAGCTTGGTTGGGTGAAATTTACGATGAATTTATGTCTTGGGGCTGATACAGTGATAAGGGGGGGTGGGGGGGGGGGCGGGGAAATAAAACATTGAGTTTA
>JASANN010000586.1:374184-448697 GCA_031762395.1 Calameuta pygmaea
TATATATATATATATATATATATATATATATATAGCAATATCAATCGACGAGCAATATCCATATAACGAACAATTAACTACTTATTTCTATATTATTATACAAAGTATGGTATTATACTATAGCTTCGATAAATAAACCACTATAGATAAAACACTGTATACTACATGCCAAAGTATTCATCGATAATTCCATTAATTATTTAGCTGCTCGATCGGCACAACTTTTTTTGCCAGCTTCTCGGTGAACAACATTTTTTGCGAAAAAGAAAAAACGCATCGTCGATCGATTATCGAGATAAGAGCTGTTATCGATAAGTTTCACAGATACAAATAATCACGTTCGATCATTAATCTCTCAAGAACTCGAGTCCCTGCAGGTCTTACGACAAAAGTGACTTTACGCGCGTGTATCTTGGGCTGCACGAAATTTCCGCGAATCTTACGCGAAAGCACGTTTCGGTTTTCGCACCTCAGCGAGCAACGTCTGCGATGCGCTCTGCAGCGCAAAATGACAATACGCGTCGCTCTTTCGGTTTAATTAAAGTCGCTCTTCAAAGTGTATCCACATTTTCCCTCAGTTCTCATGCAGCTACGTGCCTTCTGTCGGAGCGGCGCCACTTGCAATTTCGACCTCGACGTAATGGCCTGCGCCACTTTGTCTACCAGTTTTCACGTTAAATAAAGCGAACGGGAGCAAAGTTCGCGCGACGCGTCCCCGAAGTCTCACGCTTGCATGCGCGAAATCGTTCAATTCTTTTTTTCTTTTTTCTAGTGAAATATAACGATATGGTATTTAAAATTTTGATTTTTTTTTGTTTATACCTCACACCGTATCGACCGCAATATTTTTTTTAACCGTGTTAACGATGCACTTGAAATTCAATACAGATTTAATTACATACATCGTATACGTCCTACGCTGATAGTAAATCATTAGTATGCATGCAAACTTTACTTTTGTATATATACATATATACACACACTAAAGTATACTATTACGTATGCCAATGCAGGATAGATAACACTGGATTCGCGAGACTTAAGCTGTCAATTAAACTGCAAAGTACTAGCTTCCTACTAACAACTCTTGAACAATAGGATATCGAGAGGTATCGTAAAAAAAGGATTATATATATATATATATATACACACGTATATACCTGCATTAAAGTTCAGTGTATCCCATGCTATATATATATATAGCTTGACTCTATAAATACATCGTGCAAGATCCCGAAGACCGCAGACTGGACCCACAGGCAGATGCACGTAGCCGAGGGGGAAGTCGATTGGCCGTTGATGAGTTTATTCCGCTTTTCTTCCCTCGGGAAGTGACGTCATGTTTCCTCGTAATAAATACAAATGTAACTGTAGCACCCGAGAGCCGCGAATATTAAGTGGGAATCGCGTCGAAACGGAAAAAGAGATTGAACGAGCTAAACGAGAAGAAAGTAAGACAAGCAGGTCCGATCGAACGATACGGATATAAAACTACGAGATCGTTATTGGATTTATCGATTATTTCTCGCAATTATCGAAGACTCCTCCGTGCTACGCCAAAGCCAGTTAACGTCGTAACTGTTACGCGTAATTGAATTTTCCAAAGATCACTTTACTCCTTTACACGTACAATATATGTGTATATATATATATATATATATATATATATATATATATATACACAGCGAATATCCTAAGTGGGTCTTGCAGCTCCATTGAAACTTACACACAGTTTAATGGATTTTCTGGAAGCGCGACACAATGCTAGTAATTAATTGTGAATTAGAGTCAACGACGGAGAATTGCATCGTTAAACATAAATTACTTGGACATATATATATATATATACCTTTTCATTTAGATTTACTGCAAATCAACCCAGAGTCCAGAGTCGGGAAAACAGTAAGTAGCTATACAGGGTGTCGAAAACGTAAGAAACGTCCGGATGACGAAAAGTAGCTTGTTACCCCTCGAATGCACTTTAACGATGTTGAATATTAAAAAAAAATATTAATTAAAAAAAAAATTGACATTTTCGAGTAATCAAGAGGTTGGATCGTGCTTGGTCCATTACTCGAAAACGATGAGGTTAACTAAATCAAGCTGGAGCCTTGCATACACGATTAACACTAAAATAATTATACTGATATCGACGCAGGCACTTCGAGGATCAATCACCCATAATAATTTACCAATCGATTGACATCGAAGCCCCGATCGTAAAAGTGGACTTGGCGTTTGTCGAAATTGACAGGAAGTTATGCGATGCTGCGATGCGCTTGGTCCATCAAATTACACCAGAATTAATTCCCTCTCTGCGTTCAGATTGACAAACACGTTTGAATTTCGCAGTACGATCCTCCGCTACATTTTCGGTCTGTAAACACTCCTACTGTACACACACATATATATATATATTCATAGTATATACCGATAATCACCATTAGTACCATTAGCAATTAATCAGAGCTGGCAGTGATATTAAATTTCAAAATGTTCCTGTTAATCATCGCAGCTTCCCCTTTCGAGTTATTCAATTCATAAGACAACATTAACATGGAATTAGCCTCTAGGTATTTTCTCTCTATATATATATGTATTATACATGTCCCATATACATACCTATATATATGTATTTCAATCGAATCCATATAATTTCATTTTGGGCATTGATTAAAGGTAAACGGTTCGTTAGAAAATATTTCAGGCGAACGAAATCCATTCGTCTGTCTGTTAAAAGCGGGCAGCAATTCGACCGGGCGTAAACTGTATCTGGCAAAGGTTCATTAGCATAACCAATAAGTGTTTAATGACGGTACAGCACCGAGGTATCAACCTATAACTCAGACTCTCGCCAAGTTCCTCACCTTTTCAAGATGAACGTCAGAGCGTCACTGTATGTACACCCCGGGGATTACGTTAAGCATTTAGAATACGGATGATGCTGCTGCTGCTGCTGCTGCTGCTGCCGTCGCCCACTCGAACTACCAAGCCGAGCCCGTGTATACCACCTTTTCTTGAGACCCTATTTATTACGGGACGCAAACGAAATTCGGGCGCAGAGAGCTGGAGATTAATTAAGGACGTTTGACCCCTTTGGTCTCTACACAAATACACGTGATGCTGCACATAGAGTCGTTTGGCTTAACGCGGCAAATATTAATTGAAATACGACCGGACGCTATTTGCATTGACTCGGAGCACAGGATTTCTCGTGGTTTTTCTGTGCCGCAAATAGAAATCGTGATACGATGGTAGTGACTTGTTTTTTTTTAAGGTATAAAAAAAACGGTAGCTAGACATTTTTTGCGGGGAAAATTCGATAGGATTTTTCAAACTTTTGAAAGATCTTCGGAGAGTTATCAGATTTATTTTCTTGAATGATCCACGTTGTGATTCATCGTGACCGAGGATGCTCATTGAGATCAACGAGGAAACAGCGCGGAGGCTGTGCCGTTTTTATAAATACATGTTCGGGGGGACCAGAAAATGTTCATCTTTAAAATTTGGGTTTCTTTTATTTTCTGCCTCTCCGACGAGCTACTGGTTCGGTTTTTTTTTCTCCCTTACTTGTTTTTCTTAACTTTTTTTTTTCTTCTCTTTCCCTTCGTTCGGATTTCTTATAACGAGAATGAATACCTAACGACTCGTACTTGGGCATTTTTTTTTTTTTTTTTTAATGAGAAAATCATTCTCTTCTCCGTTTACGTTTACATGTACACTGGGTCGTTATAGTTGGAAGAGATATTAGAAATGCATGTCCTACGTGCTACCCTGTATAACAGTCTGGATTAAAAATGAAGATGCAGTTGGAAAAAGATTTAATTAAAAATTATACACAAAATTCTTGTCAAGTTATTCGTTACGTTCAAATTCTCATGTAGCGTCAATTGGATCGAGATGTTACTGTGAAAATTTAATTTTTTTTTAATTACGCTCAAATTCGCTACCCGCGCACAGAAAGCGAGCTGCAAACAGCTGAGAGATCTCGAAACTGCATCCCCATTTTGAGGGAACAAAGCAGAGCTCAATTATGCCCCAAGAGATGCCGGGGCTTATCCGCAGACTAATTTTTCGTTCCTGTGAAGGTTGAGGGGTGGATGTAGCTATAGATATACCGGGATAGGATAAAGCACTAAAGTAGCTACAGAGAGGAAAACTTCAGGCGAGTAACGACGAGTACCTGCGTACCGAGTAAAAAAGAAAAAGAAAAAAGGCAACAATTATAAACACGACAATTACGAGGCTTCAATACGTGAAATTCCTTGAAGTTTCTCCGTGAATTCCACAAGGGTGGCTGAAAATTAAGCAAGACTAAATTACAATGGATACCCGTGTAGTTATGGAATTTCATGAACTCGCGTAAGTCCTTGTAACTTTTTTTCTTTTTTTTTTCTTACGTCTTTTTTCCAAAAACCATCTACAGTCTAGTTTTCATGTATTTCACAAATTCCTTCCTCGTAACAGATATGGAATTTAGTATCGAATAGCATTTGACAAAAAAAAAGCCAGAGCAGATGCTTCTTGAAAATTCGAATCAACCCTCTGGCCTCTTCTCAATACCAAATGAAACGTGGTATAAGATGGAGAAAAAAATTTTTTGAAAATCCCCAGCATCAATTTCGGTCCATTAAAATTTTTATCGAGAGATGACAAATCATAGTAACTGAAATAACGTGGTAAATTTAAAGCAGACAAATGTAATATAAATTATTGAAAAATTTTCGGTTATCCATTCAATCTTCTACAACGTGTTGCTCGATGGAAAAATAAAAAATTATCAAGAATTTTTCTCTTTCACCTTTCACAGGGAAAGTTTGAGCTCGGAATTCAGATAGCTGGCGGTTGTAAAACAAAACGTGAAACCTAGACAAATCGAAGGTCGATTTCTGTACAGGCTTTAGAAACTCATGATAGCAAGTATGGCGCAATCGAAATTTCAATGGCAACTGGTAGCCAAGCCAAGACTGATTGATGCTCGCAATACGTCTGCACGTAATGGCTGACCCGCACAGGACCGATTTGTTAGCTGCTTTTATTCTTTATTCTCTATTGCGATCTTTGCTTGAGTATTAGGTATCCGCACATATATATATATATATATAAACATACATATAGTACGTGTAGTACATAGCTACTATATTGGCGAAGTGAGGAATAGCCGCCCGTACTCGTTAACTCGGATTGAAACTGGGAAATGAATTTTACCTCGATAGTTCGACAACTATTGATTTATCGTACGGGTTCGTTTGGATAAACGAAAGAATTTGTGAAATGCCTCGCGCCATCGAGCTCCAGTTTATCAATTGACCCGCGGGGTTCACTTTTTTTTTTTAGATTTTAATTTTTTGTTGACATACCCGTTATATCTACAATCGGATTGCACGTGCACTTCTCGTTTGTCGTATATGTCCAGTAAAAATGTCTAATTTGGTTACTTGATAATTTTTTTCAAAAACGAAAAAAAAAGCGGTAATACATAAAAAAAAAAAAGTACATTTAAGTGCCTCCGGGTAAATTGGATAGTCTGCAACATTTTATTATTGTATCTTGATGGAAAAGAAATTTAATGCAAACATTGCTTTGCCATTTTTTCTTTCCTCCCTTTCTTGATTTCTCATTAAGAAATTTTTATGCAACTCACACTTTCGTGGAAGTTTCAGTTTCTACCTTCCTTTAGGGATTCACTGTGCAGACTGTACGTATTTTTGTCTCTTTCTTTCACTATTATTTGGTACCCTGACACTGTATCTCTCTCTCTCTCTCTCTTTCTTTCTTACTCCAAGAATACTACAGTGAGATTCTTTATTTTTATTCCGACTTCTTATTGCAATTTAACACAGACTTGACTTGCCTCGCAATTTGAGCTCCCACCTACCCTTACCTAGGCAGAGGGTCGTGAGCCACCCTGGTAGCTAAAATCCCGTGACAAGAATAACGAGCGAATACTGTCAAACAACAGTCCCACTTGGTTTGCATAAACAGTCTTATTTATTTAACCATTGTCCCGTTGACCCGTGAGAAATCTAATGTCAAGACGTAAATTTACTTAAGAGAATCTTCGAGCGACCTGCGGAGACGAAATCTTAAGCCAATTTTAAACCAGCGAGGGCAATCGGTCAATTGCAAATTGAGTGCAGACTTTAAAATTTTTATTCCCAAGTTTCTGCATTAAGCTTAGTTCACACTGCATCATCGTACGAGGATAGTCCGATAATATATATAGATATATCGTCATTGATTTCCAATATCATTCGCACTCGACTACCTTCTGCCAGGGCATCGCTATTATTATTATTATTGTCCCAGTGACATCTCATTGTCCCCTTTAGTGCCACAAAATATATAGAGCAAGAGAGAGAGAGAGAGAGAGAGAGAGAGAGAGAGAGAGAGAGAGAGAGAGAGAGAGAGAGAGAGAGAGAGAGAGAGAGTGATCTCTACTTGACGAAAACGTTGATTTTTCGTTTTTCAATTTATCCAATCGGCCGTTACGTCACGTTTCCTTTGCAAGGTAAAAAAATCCCGAGCAGACGAGATAACAAAAGTTTTCGAAGTAGGAAACCTAATCTACTTTACCTACAGGAAGATATCCTACTGGTACTTGTATCTACCGAATGGTCCATTGTTGTGAATGTTGTTCGCCGCCATGTACGAGTAAACGCGAGGCTGTGGTCCAGGCACGTATCTACCGTATTGGGACAGTATCACTGCCAGAACTGGATTGGGCGGTGGATGTAATTGGCTGTTGAAGCTCTTCTGCTTCCGGAACGCATTGAAGAAATTGTCCAGTATCGAAATGGCTGATACGACGTCCTGTTGAGTGTATCGTGGCTTTGTCAAGCTGTACCCGCTGCTACCAGCCGGTCGATCCTCCGATAAGACGGCTGCTGTCACGTCGCTCTCTACTCCACCGTTCAAAATATAGGCAGCCTCCTGAGACTCGTAGACTGGTCTGACGCTCGGGTCCAGATCTCCTCTCCAAGGAGACGCAAGAGCCTGGACGACGTCCGCACGTGGATGGCCGGAACGATTTTCCCAGGAATTGGCGATCCTGAGTTCAGGTAATTCCAGGATCCTAGATGGGGGCTCAATTGCGTCGTACAGGTAAGGCCAGACGGTGCCGTTCGACCAGGTCGCTCCCTTTCGATCGTAATTCCCAAGGATGTCCTTCAAGGTTGCCAATCCCGAAGTTCCATGAGAATCAGGATTGAGGTTTTTTAAGTCGCAGCATTCCTCATGCTCGTCTGGATAAGGTAGCGCGGCGGCGCTGTTTGTTCGTGGATATTCCTTTCTTGGATCCAGGCCTCCCGGGGGAACGACCTCAGGATCGTTTTGGGGAATGGCTGTAGCTTCACCGCGAGCTGGGTAAATGGAGACCGATTCAGGAACTGGAAGGTATTGTCGGGAGGGTAATAGAAAGGCGGAAGATCGATATGACTCTGCTGGATTGCTTGACTTCGTTGCCGCTAAGAAGACGGAAGTTACCTGCAGTAAAGAATGAGTTTTCCTCAAAGTAAGGAATGGCGCCTCGATGTCTTCTCTTGGAATGAAATATTACGACGCGACTCGGTAGAGACTTGCTTAAGTAACTTTTTTCGATAAAGTTCTCACCAATAATTTTATACCGTTACGCGTGCTCGACATCCTCTCTGGTTGACTTTTCAGGACTGGCTGAGTTTCGGCTTCGATCTTCTTTATAAGCACATCCATTCGGGAAATCTAAGAGCTAAAGCTTGTTTCACGCAGGAAATGTCTTGTACGCGAATATAGGACTAGAACTTTCTTTTGCGCGATTTCGCAATTCTTCGCTTCGATTATTACGTAGCTTTACCGACGGTAGATAATACTTTTTACCTGATCGACTGACGGTAAAACAGTTTTCGGGATACGGATTAGGTATTACCGTGGGTTACGTGAGAGGCGAGTCTGAACGTTGACTGAAGGTAAGTAGACCAAGGTCTCCTTATCGGGTTTGGTGTTACGTGAACCTTTTCTATCTGTTCATTTTTATACTTTTCAATTTGAGAGCTTCGGAATGGCCGATTTTACAAACGCTTAGTGCTATTACAAAAAAGAAGTTTACTTACCAAAGAAGCGTTGTCACTGGCAGAGCTGCGTCTCGTCCTTGTCTTCCTCTCAGTTCACAGGGCCAATTCGTTATTTGACCACGGAAGGTCCACTCGCGAGATAACTTGACGATTTGATACTCGCGATTATTATTGCACTTGCGTGTTTTAGAATACGAACTAATTATTTAATTACTACTGGATACTAGTAAACGTCCGGATTTTCGCGCGCGATACCGAATTACTGCGATGCAGTTATTTAAATGTACCGATTGACTGTGCCGTCGCGCGTTTTTGGATGCGGCGGTAAAGGGTGAAGGGTGTAGGGAGAGATGGTGTAAAATGGGCAGAAGACCTGAGGCAGAAAGCCTCAAGAAAAAGATGATACAGACAGGAAATAATCTTTAGAAAGATTAAAATTGACATAGTGGAGTACGCCATAGGCCAAGTGGAGTAGCACTAGCGAATGCAGATTGACGTCGACCGCTCCCCTGGAGAGCGCAGTAAGGGATGCCGACGTCAACCCGTCACTCCCCAACGCTCAAACCGTCTTGGCGTATTTGCTCCGGAGTTTACTGCGATAGCAAAGTGATATCGCGAAGAAGGTATAGCCCAGCGAAAGAAATTGGGAAAATCGGTAACGCGAAGAGAGAGAAAGAGAGACAGAGAGGTTGCTCTAGAGCAAAAGAGAAAGAGTCAAAAGTATACCTTAGATGAGAGATAAGAAGAAAAAGAAGATATGACGAATGAATCCCAAGAGTGATCCAGAGAGAGGGGGGGGGGGGGGTAGGTTCAAGGAATAAGGGAAGGTCGCGAAGTCCGAGAGCTCGATGTAGGAGATCGGTTCTCGGAAGACTGAAGTCGGGCCCGACAGGTCCTTCCGCATATCAGTCAGTGCCCCCTCCCGCTCAAGTACTAATCGGCAAGTGGTGCCATCCTACGGTTAACTTTTCAATTAGAATTCCTGCAGACTGGTGCTTGACAATGATCCCCACTGAAAGACATTTATGACGCTCGTTTCACTACTCTAAAATACTAAGTTTTTTTCAGGCAGACTTAGTAATAACTGAATCAACTCGTAACAGGCATTTTCGAAAGATTTGCTAAAAATTGTCACAGCTTTCCAGAACTCTGATTTTTTTACGATTCCTCTAGCAACTTTCATGTAATCGACAGGAGACAACTGTTTTGCGCAATCGGTTGATACATTTCCCAGAATACATTGCACGACTAAAATCAAGAGACTCTGTCGAGTCTCGCGCCAAGCGCAGGCAACCGGCGGTACAGCCAAGACGATGAAGCCAGTTTCCCTTTGTTCCTGAGGTTTTTCTCCCCTAGTCCTGGACGAAGGAGTTTCAGGACTCGGATTTTTTTTCAATCCCCAAAACACAACCCTCCGGTGGACCTGGGAGGAATCGTAGCTCCTTCGTGGGGAGGCAGGATCTCAGGAAAATGGATGGGGAGGGGTCGATCTCACAAGATTTTTTTCTACCTTCTTCATTATTTTTCCAACTTCGAAGCTCCTTTTTTCTATCAATCATCAAAAGTCTAAAACTTGGACCATTTGAACTGGAGCTACGACTTTTATCTATATTCTACTCGCACGGCACAACGGAGCATCCCGATTTTGTGCTATTCTCATTGTCAGGTTTTCAGTATCTTTAATTCTATGAGTTATTGGTGCAATAAATTCGACTATCGATCGTTCAATTGATATACGCAACAATAAAGCAGAGTACTATATTTGCGATACATCGACGTTTCATGAAAACAATCGTTCAGGAAATTCCATTTCAATGCTGTGGTACATTTGGCTTTTTGACAATAAGGTGAAATCAGCGGTAGCCACCTAAGTAGAATTTACCTTTACGTATGTAGTATATTTTACATATCAGAACCGCGTGGCAAAGATTACACGGGGATGTCTAGTCTACACCCAGTGAACAGTAACCGTCGTGTTATCGACGACTGATAAATGTTGACAGTGAACTTCTTTATCGGCCACGGAATCATAACCTTAATACCATGTGTCGGTAAAGTAGAGTCGTTCGACATCAGTAGTGAATATCGAATGGCAGTAGACGACTTTAACATCACTAAAAATTCATTCGTTTCGATTAATTGCAAAATACACAAATTTTCTCTCTGAAGGTTTCTCAGTGTGTCTAGTGCGTTAATTAAAAAAATTTTACGTCAATTATTTAGTTCCATACTTGTCGATTTACCTTCAGTCGATATTTACCCGACGAATGTTTATGAATCCAATTACAAATTTAATCGAGTACGAATTTTTGTACGATTCCCAACATCGATTAAATATATTTAATGTCTATGAAAGTTCTGTAAATCTGGTTAAAAATTTCACTTGTAAAATAGTCGTACGTAAAAATAATAACGGAAAGTTTGAAATTCATAAAAATATATTGTTTTACAAATTCTTTCCATAAAATTGAAATTACATATATCAGGAATTCAATAAAGAATATAGTATACGATTATCGACCGTATAATAGCAAGTTAAAAATTTCAAAATGACTTTTCGTTCCCGTTACTGACAATCAGCCTTTTTTCAAATTAAACAAGCTGACAGCATTTACCAACGAAATAGACAAAAAAACAGCCTCCAGTACAGATGCCATTTAATTCCCTCGTAAAACTGCAATTGCGCATTATACCAACAAAACAGTAGATACCAACGTATAGGCCTGTATCGTCCACGATAACTGCAAAGCCCCAACGTGAGCTACAAAGTAATTGCCCCTTTTGCAAGTAGCAATAACCATAACCTGCAAAATGTTTAAATTCATCCTAATTAACAATTGCAGGTTGGAATTTCAGTCGTTGAAATATACGCAAAAAATATTGCACGGACGTTTTGCTTGGACGTTCCGAGCATTGGCCTTTCTTCAACCTCATTTTCGCAACAAGCATTCGCAATTCTTATTCGTCCTGACGAACAAAAGTAGAATGGATTGTAAATTTGCATCAAGAGCAATTTCTTCTTTTTCACTTCGACACAATTTTCAGTATATTTGCATCGACATGGTTTGGTACCGATAACTCGAGTCAGTCTGGGTTAAATTTCAACGGGTTGACAATTTGATCACGAGCGACTTCGTTATTTTTCTAACCAGATCGGAAGTCAATGTTTTCCAAGTCGCGAAAGCGAAAAACTCATTTGGTTGTTCGAATCGCGTGAATTTGCAGAATTTACAGCAAGGGAAATAAACGATGCAGATCCGAATTTTTGCGAAAGTTACATCAATCTTTTCATTCTTTTTCTTATTTCTTCCAAAGGCATCGCTTACTTCGATGCCAAGGATCCTCGTTCTCAGCACACTGAAATTCCGCAGACTCGACAATGGCGCGTGGGAAGCTTCTGTCTGTGGGGACTGGATAACAAAAAAAAAAAAGTGCATTCTCTTAAACGAAACGCATATAGGTATATAAAGACACGGTATAGTCACGAAGTGACAAATTAGATTTAAAGTTCGCGAAAGGAAACAAGTTTCTCATTCGTATCTGCAATTCCAAGTATCTCGCGCAAGTGCGAATTTCGCCTATCAAAATAAATCGGCGTAAGACCCGAGTCCTGACAGCACTGATAAATCGCTTTGAAAAATGCAAAATTATAAAAATAATTATAATTCCTTCGCGGATCAGCGATTAGAACGGAATACATATTAGCCGGTCCAGGTGAAACGCAGATCGATTTAATTTCAATCTTGAGCAGCTTACTGAATAAATTATTGATACTCAGTATTACGCAATCGGACCGTCACGCATCGATTCGCGACTGATTCTCGATGACATTTTCGCGAAACGTCCAAAAATTTCTTAACTCCACATGACATCGGCGCGTGTCAACAAACCCACGTGTCTTCGAATCGCGTGAACGGACATCTTTCTTGCGTCTTACGAGTGCAGCGCTGCACTCGTAAATGCACTCGAGTGCAGCAGAGCACGTGGAGAAGACGACGACCGAAGAAACCGTTAAGTTTTATATAATTGCAAAACGGGTTATGACGCTTTAACGAATTCAGGATCATTGATCCTGCCAAAATGATGACGCGCCACCAGTACCCAGGATACCTTTCTCTTTGTTTCTCATTTAATACATTTCTACGCAACTCCCTCAAGATAGGTACGTTTAATTCCGACAGTAGAAACCGCAATTGCACCTTCAAACTCATTTCCCTCCCTTTCTTTCGTCATGCGTTAACCATGCTTCTCATCAAAGTCC
Source organism: Calameuta pygmaea (assembly GCA_031762395.1). NCBI lineage: Eukaryota > Metazoa > Arthropoda > Insecta > Hymenoptera > Cephidae > Calameuta > Calameuta pygmaea. The sequence goes on from JASANN010000586.1 coordinate 386,494, forward strand.
TGCCGAGTCCCAGTTCGACGTTTACGTAATGCAAATAACAATGGGGACTCCCCTTTAGGAAGCAATTCCAAAATCCCTTAGCACTAGAGAAAATCGAAAAAAACCCTATACATACCCAAAATCACTAGATGTATTAAAAAGTAACTAGAAGTCAAAGTGAACAAAAAATTTTTTTTATTCAAAACTACAAATTTCAACGAACCACTCCAAGTACGACGCGACTCTCTTAAATCGCTAAGATTTATTGCATGTTAAAATATTTTCAAAAAATATCAATCAATCTTCTCTCGTATGCAAAGTTAGAGGTGGGAATTCTCGTATCTTTAAATGAGACGTACGGCAACCGCACAGCCTCGGACAGGCCACTTTCCAACGAACGACGGCTGAAGTCGCTCGGTCGCAGTTATTATGACTCTCGGCCAGAAGCCTGACGTTCCTTGATCAATTTCACCGTCGCAACGTCTATTAGCTAAGCGTCGTAGCGACGTCGTCGTAATGAACGAGCAATTATAAACGAGCCTCGTAATTGCGTCCACTTTCGTTTTAACCTCTACGAGTTCCCTTTCGTGACCCGGAAGGAACATTCTTGTAGCTCCTGCAGGTTGTGGCCTCTACGCTGGCCAGGTGTGTACAGGTAAGTATTCACTCCAGTATATGGCCAGTCGTCAGCTTGGTTGGCTGCCGTTGCTTTCCGAGTGCGTTCAACTCGGGACTCTGGAGACGAAAGGTAAAACCCTTGAAGCCTAAGGAGTCTTGCGTTACTGGTGGCTACCTGGTGGAGCCGACCTGGAGCACCGTGATCGTTCTTGGCTACCGGGTACGAGTCAATTTATAAAGATCATTTTGGTCATTTGTTTCTAGACAAAAAAATGTGTACAGTGACTACATTATAATTGGATATATATATGTATGTATATATATGACTGTGACTACAGTGTGGTGCAATTTCCTGGGTTAAACTCAAGAACTGTAATCAGTTGGTGAGTTTGATAATAATTTTATTGAGATTTGTCTTTGTTAATTTTCATGGCAGTGGGTTTCTTTTTATACGTTTCTTTTATTGGGTACTGATAACGATGTCGGGCGATATCAACGCGAAAAGTTGTATCGTGTCAAAGGTCATGGGTTGTGTCATCTTAATACGTAGCAATGCAAATATTCGAAATTGAGGTTATAAGGCTGATACGAATACCTGAGCAACGATCCGCGATAATCGTCCATTCCGCGGACGAGCAGTCGAAATGCGATTCGAATTTGAAATCGGACGACCTATTTTGAAATTGGAGGTTTCGAAAAGTTAACCTTGAAACATAATATGGCCACGTTAATTTGATCGAATTTTTGTATTTCGACAGTACTAAATCGATCGTATAGGTAAAATCTGTTGGTTGATACTGTGTGTGTGTTACATATGTATATCTATATGCTGTTTTACAGCAGAAATCAATGTAAGCGATCGCGTGCACGGGAGAGCAGAAAGTTTAACGTGTACGTTAAAACTGGTTATCCTACGTCAATATTAACGTACTGTCATATATTTTTTTTTAATTGATAAATTAACCAAACAGCCTATTAATACTACTTCCGTAGAAAAAAATGACCAAAGCCTCTTCCCACGCGTTAAGAAAGTTAATTAATCGAGGTTATCCATATGATCACTGGAGCCTTCGCCCATTATAACTAGACTGTTATCCATTGTGTTTGCTCTTGGCTGTATAAGTAATTAGTATGTACGAAAGACCGGAACGCGATGGACGAATACTTGGTTTTGCATTACTTTATCTGGCTAAACATCGGCGGTGTTACGAAAAAAAAAAAAAAAAAAATTTCCTTTCACAGGATAAAATTCCCCTAGACGAGGATAAAGTATTGAAAATGAGTAGCCATTAGGTATATTACTCAAGATTGCTAATTGGCTGAAAGAACCACGCAAGAAATACCAAATAATTTAAACCTGCATACTGGTACAGTCATTTTTGACTATCCGAGTAATAACGACAAAAATACAATCATGTCACTGATAAATGTATATATTATAGATAACGCGGTTACCTGTCATATCCCGAACGACATTGATTATACAGATCGGTAAAGTCACGCGTTGCGAGCAATTAAATAGATAGGAAGGGAAAACATAATTTAAAAAAATATAACCGGCACCTGGTTCGGTTTATGTGCATAAACAATGTTGTATCGCTTAAGGCGAATATCTATTTGGTTTAGAACATTCTCTTGTAAAGGGCACTTGCTGAAATATATATCTATATATCGCAGCGATACGTTGCCAATAGCAATTGGCATATCAGCTTTATATTGAAAGGGTTTGGCTTTATTACTATCACCTAATTAAGCGTGACAGACTGACGCGTGTGAATATAAAAATTTTGAGTTCATAAAATTTTGAAAATTTCATAAAAATAAAAATACTTATCACTATTAATTTTTAATAATTTAATTTTGTATCCATACGTTGATTTGGTTGCTCGGTGATGGTTAAGAATATTAAAACATTTCAATTTCGCCTTAAAGATGAAAATATTGATTTCGCAATCTCTTTTCTTCTTCGCTCTTAAATCTGCACGTTATCTATCTCTTTGTCGTTCTAAGATAAACGCTCGGGAATTTGATTGCACTCTCACTTATTAGACCGGGGCAGGTTACTTCGATGAATTATTATTTTCAGACTCTCTAATTTACATCGAAAGTTACACATATGGCACATGTCTTTTTTACCATTCACACGTGTCCGACCCACGTGTAGATATCTGGTTATTCGATCAATGCAGAAACTGTCACAATATGCCAGATAGATAAAGAATTTTTTTTTTTTTTTTTTCACTTACCCAAAGACCCACTTTGAGCTACGAATAGAATACATATATACATGTATATAAAGTTAATAGGGTCAGTATAGATTTTCTGCTAGGGACAAACCGGGACTTTAAAAAGGAAAAAGCAAACAAGTTAACGTGTCTATAATACATCAAAACTGAAATGAGAAGTCATCGATAAGAAGTTGATAATCTCTGGAAGCCACGATCCGAGAGTCGAGGCTATTTTCTTGTTCGGTTTAATTCTAACTGGTAATTTAGCCGGATTGTCCTTAGGTAGGTAGGTGGCGGAGACGGTGCTCTGAGCTCTGTTAAATGGCTATACGAATTTATGGGTTTGCGTCAGCCTTAATTATTTATTCACGTTATTCGTGGCATCCGGGTAAAATACTGCAAGACATTAATGACAATGGCGACAGCTGCGAAACAATGTAAATTAACCGATATCTAAAAGTCATAAAGAATAATTAAGAAATTAATTTTAATCGTAATCAAGATGAAAATACATCAAATCTCGTTAAGCGATAACCCAGCATCCATTGGTCCATTTGAGAAAATCTCATATTTATCGTACCGAGAATTTTTCTCTTGTTTTATGTATTTTCGAGCAAAGAACACATTTTGCTACATCATTGACCAACTATCCAGATAATAGACCGTTTGCTGTGGAGTCAAGATGAGCTTTTTCCAGCATCCTCAAGGAGACAGATAAATCCAACCGCGATATAGTTTCGTTCTATTTAACGCGAAACGATCATAAACTTCTGAACGGTTCGAATCTTTCAGGGATTTTCAGTATCGGAATTCGTTCGTGTGTTGGTTAGTGAGAATTGATCGACCTGGCAGCCTAGGGAAGGCCAGAGTTTTTGTAAATATATATATATATATATATATATATATATGTGTGTGTGTGTACAAATTTTCAAAACGAGATGTCAGTAGCTCTTAGGATTTTGGCAAATAAAACTTCAAGTATAAAATGTGCAATTTGCGAAATGGCTCCTACGAAAATCCTAAGCTCTTTGAAACTGACATTGTATATCCGCCATTATAATAATCCCAATTGCCAAAGTCATTTGCAAGATCCATTTATTTGGCAACCCTTGTCCTCTTCGGTTTAAATCGCAATGTCTTGGTACCATGTGGTAGTTCAATGTTATATCCGAGGTACTTATATATATATATATATATATATGTGTATATATATATATATATATATGATAGTCACGGGTTCTTATCTTAGGTCAACCCGTTATAAACTGTTCAGTGAAGGAGATTCTATTGATATTTATCTGGTATACGTGCTGCCATGTCCCTTCGTCATCTTCGTTGTATAATATTAAATTCCACCTGTCATATCTGATGCGACGAGAAGAATGCAAACCGGGTAAAGTAATAGTAGTTGATGTCTGGATAAAATTAGCATAGTGGAAAATCGTGGTACTTATTACTTAGACGGGTTATAATCTCGAACAAGGGTTATCGTGATAACCAGGGGGTTAACGTTATTACCATTGTGACTATAGGATTCCTAAAATTCTATGCTTTTCGTATAATTCTTATTTATCTTGTTAATTCAAATTTACTGTACGTTACGGTTTTTTTTTTTTTCGTGAAAAAAAAAATGAGAAAGGCATTTCACACGCAAGAAGAAGACTGAGAGAATTCACGTGGATTAAAGTCGTGGCACCTTCTCTTTCTCTTACTTTCTACTCTGTCTGATAATTTCAGGCTGGTCCATGTCAATGGGCATTGAATAGGAGAATAATATTCTGACGAAAATCGATTTCACCGAGCGGCAGCTACGAATTTTAGAAAAGTGATAGTTTTTCGAAAACATTATTTTGGAATCTGTGAATTTTTCATATGAAAAAATTACGAATGGTCCATATGATCAGACGGATGCTGGACGCACGTGGATTCGCAGTGAAAGCTCAATCGTCGTACATTGAACTTGAAGATTTATAATAATTTTTTAATTTTACAAAAATGGCAAATTTAATTATATTTCTTTTTATTATTAATCTCGAAAGATCCTCTTATCTATTTGTCTTTTTCTTATCAAACAGATATTCCAGCCATTTACGTAATCTCAACGTGAATGGCTATTCAGATTAATTCTAATCCTCCCCCCCCCCTCCCCCCACTCTGTCTAAGCTCAACAAGATCTTCTTTAGATCATCCCAGAGAGATGGTCCAGTCGAGCGTGAAGATTTCGTATATTCCACGAATCCCATTCGAGCATGACTGTTCTTCGTAGATTTTGATCGATCCTTCGATTACGATCTATGAAACTGTTTATACATCCGTGATACGTCATGGCTATGGTTATTTATTTTAATTCATTATTTCTCTATCGATAAATTATGCAATTTGGAATTTCTATAGAATAACCATTTTATTAAACGATAATAATAATATTATATCAAATTTCATTACTTTGATCACCAGTGCAAGAACAATGATTTGATTAACTGAATATTTCATTGTATTGTTTAAACTGTACATTTTTTTTTACTACACTCCGTTGTACTGAACAGTTAAAAACTTGTTTCAAACTGGTTATATTTTATATTTATGTAGCACAAGATTTTCTGCTCGTGTTTAACGCATTATGCTGGAATACTTGATTCTTCCTATTAAAAAAAAAAAAAAAAAAAAACAATATGGATAGCCCTGGACTTACGTCGTGTTACGGAATTAATGTTTCTAGACTTTCTTTCGGGACTGTATGCCTGGCGCGAGAAACAAACCTGGATATTAAATTAAATGGACGAACAAACGCATAAGTACCCTTATAGTGTGAAGTACGACAAAAATTTACTGTCGGAAAGTGAAAGACGTTAATTTTTTATTTACGTAAAAATACAGCAAGTCGTTATTGACTTACGAGAATAACGGCTGTTAAACATTTCTTTTTTTTTTTTTAATTGGCTACTTTCCTTATTTTATTAATTCGCCAAATTCCATGCTTTCTTTTCGACCAAAAATCCCTACGCGAGAAACGGTATTTTGAAAAAAAATACATTATTACTGTACAAAAAAATTAGCCAAGAGACAAGCAGATTTTTGGGTTCATTAAAAAATCATTTGATCGAGATGATCATGATAATGATAAAAGTATTAAGTCTGATACAGAGAGAAAGGGTTGTTTAATCTTTACACGCATCATTTTTAATGACAATTAAATATCCTTTAGACCTATTCGAGCACTTTTAAAAGTCTCTTTACATATGTAGTTACGTGTATGAGAAAGATGTGAACACGACGTGTTGGATGTATATTATTATTATTATTATCATTTAAAAACAAACTCTACTACGATGGATCTCTAAGAAAATATTTATTATGAAACGATTAATCGTTACGTAATCGTGCAAGTGGTATTCGCGTAGGTCTCAATTATGCAAATCTTACACTGCTCTTTTAAAAAGCATCGTAACTCATTGCCGATCGGTATTCGCGTTAAAAACTTAAGAAATAAAATCTTTCGGTTTGGCTGGCCGTTTCTTTTAAAGTTCACAATCTGCATTTCAACGTGAATATCCTAATAGCGAGGTATATTACTATATATGTATATATGTATAGTTAGTGCAAATTTTTGTAAGACACGTTTTCGCCAGAGGCGGCTGCTTCTGGTTATGTCACAGTATCAAATGTTTATCGAGATAACTTAGTAAAAAAAAAAAAATGATATCGAATAAAATTTGTATAAAAAAATGATATCATCATGATTTCTCTAATCGACTATAATCTAAGTTTTTGCATTAATTAATACATGGTGTGCCGATTTCGAACGACTCCTCATGTCTTTTTTTTCTTTTTCTCGTGTTACAGTCTATTTATATCCCAAGTATTAGGTCAGACTGTTGAATATCGATTGTCACGTGACCCAGTCCGAGATTGTAACGCAATTTTCTATTCTTTTCGTTGTCGGTGAGAAAACGTTGCGTGAAATCGCGCGCGGCTGTATTTTCGAATTTTCACTGAATTCTGTCACGTAGCGAAGAAGTTGGGCGGCTAAGCGCGAAGTCCTTCGTTCGGTATTCCGTGCGGCCGGGACTGGAGAAAAGCAATAACCAAGTCCTCGGAGACCTTGCACCAGTGAAATTTAAGTGGCAGGTACAAATATAGAAAGAGGAAAAGGAACTTTTACACGGATTCGAAGTCACCTTACTTCGATAGAAACAAATGAACGGCGATTTCGATAAGGTTTTGCAAAATTATTTTTCACCTCGATCGTTCGTCAGCTTAATGCAGGGTCAATGTGTGCCGTTAATTATTCCATTGGGTATGTGCAAAAAAAAAAATGGAAAGTTTAGATACATTAATAACAGGAACGGATGTCAGTGGAAGAGGTTACGATAATGCTGTCATTATTTCGCAACTTCATAATTATTTATCAGACGCTAATATCGAGATATCGCGAGGAAACTAAGGCGAAGCAACTCTTACGCTATATATGTAACGACGTTGTAAAATTTTTTTTGCAAAATATGCATTTTTTAATTCATATTCACGGAGGCGCGTGTAACGAGCTTATTGTTTGCAATTGCGAATAAAATATATACTCGTGTATTGCGTTTTAATAATAATGCTGCAATTCTCTCTCTCTCTCTCTCTCTCTCTCTCTCTCTCTCTCTCTCTCTCTCTCTCCCCCTGATTCTTATAACTTAACGAACAGTCATATGTTCAAGTAACGATTAGTTAACACGTGGCAATTAAAAAAAATCTAATGTGCAATAATTTGTAATTCTACCTTTCATTGTGATTTCGCAGTGTCCCATATCGTAACGCCTTCGAGATGCGTTTATTCCGCATGCGATTTCCTCACAGCACGTGCAAATGGGCGGCCAGAGACCCACGCAAGAAAGAAGCATGAGGATGAGCACGCAACTATGGATCGGGACGGATATGCGTGCTGCGTCTGCATTAATGCTCAGTATGATTGGTGATAGCGATTTTGAGCAATTGCAATACAGTAACATACCGACTGTAAGAGTAGCGAATATTCGTTCATTCAAAATGAAATTCATTCACTGATTCAAATGGATTAACACGTGGCACTGACACATAGAGAAATATATAGATATATACAGATGCTTCTACATCTATGGAATCGCTTGAATCGTGATGCAGCAGGATACTGAAAAAATTATGATAACGTGATCAATGGTTCCGTGTTTGTTATCACTGTTATTTCATTTGATTTCACATAATTTTTTATATAAACGTATAATCGTCCTCTATTTCTTTTTGATTTTTCGAAATTATCCCTAATTTATTTTTATTTTTTTTACACACGTCTTTCGCGTGATTCGTGAACGCTCGTTTCCTTTCGCTTGGGATTACCTGAGCGTATCTAACAGCTTGTACTTAAATCGGTAGCCGGTCTATGACTTTGATAAATAATAGATAGTAACAAATTGACAACAATAAAGGAGCAATTACCTTCTCGAAAAGGAGAAAGTAATGGCTGCACTATAATTATTGCCACATCTGTCACTTTTACGTCAATTCGACGTCACACTCGATGTACGTAAGTTCGAATGGATATATCGGTCAGATATAATATTTGCGTGGAAGTATTAAATAATGATGATATTAAAGAAAAAGTGATAACAATAGCGTTTGGGAATATCACTGACGTCATACCACGTATCATGGATGTCAGTAAATGGGAATTGAACTCTGAAGCTCCCGTTGGAAATTACGAGTTTTCATGAAAAACATTGCTCAATCTGTCGGCAGAATTTCTTAAGGACTCTCGAGACTTCGTCCACCTTCGCTCAGCCACTTCTTTTATCATTCGTTTTCTCTCCGATAACGTCATTCGCGCCAATTAAACCATACCGTAAGGAATTCTTGCTCCGTGAAACATAAATTATCGCAAGTTCCCTGATGACGTTGCGACTGGACGATTACGTAACGGAAGGGATGATTTCAGAGTGAATTTTATTAAATTGCCATTCATTCGTTTACGCTTTCCCTAAATACTCATGTTGCCAATCAGAAATCGATTAACGATACGATGATTTTGCTATTGATAATTATCGATCGGCGACGAGGATGCTTATGGGAAAGTCAATTATTTGGGGGAGGGGGGGTCGTGGGTAACGAACAAATTTTGGAAACGACAATCACGTTGCGGAAAATGTGACCGGAAGTGATAAGATTGATTTTTTTTTTTTGGAAATTACACGAGCGCGCAGATCCTTCCATTTTTTTTTTGTCGAGTGAAACAAGAAGTAACATTGGATCGGATTAGATCGATGATCTACAATTAGTAACACCTCGAAGGATTCCATTAACCGTGTCCTTGAAAGTGCAATCAATCTTGCTAGCGCGTTGGGGAATTTGCCAAAATTTAAATCGACTGAAATTTATACGCTTTCGAGGAAATATCTTTGTAGCGTCTCGAATCGCGTTAAATACGAAAAGGGAAGCGAAAGAAAGTAATTAGGTGCGATAAGAGTATCTTGGATTATCGTTGATTTGACGTTACGGGATTATTTATTATCAACGGGCAATACGGTTATTGATATTTTGTGTATAGAAAGTCAAAGTGTTACAGCACTTTGGCAATGCACGTTATCTTTGGTTTTATCAGCTATGACGATTTGATGATTTTTTCAAAAATTCTACACACCGCACGTATTCAGAATTGAAATATTTTTGGGAAGTATAAACGTCATGGACGATAATTAGGGTCAATGATAACAGGTCGATAAATAGAAAGGACGTTCATAATAAAATGATTGGCTTTATAAGAGAAAAATTTTTTTTTACGGGTAATAAAAATAATATTGTCCTTGAATTAATGATACCTGATGACTTTTTATATATTTATGAAATATTAATATGACTCTTTAAATTCTGATATATAGAGCCAAGTTTTTAGAGATGATCGTGTAAGACACGTTTTTTTCTCATCGTCTCATCTCATCTTCTATCTTGGTATCGATTTCCCACGGTCCAGGAAATAAAAACGAAAGTTCGGATCGTTTCAGCCGGACTAAAAACCTTATCATTGTACCTGGTGTGACTAATCAATTCAAAGTTCATAGCCCCTCCGAATGACATTTGTCGATATGACCCAGACTAAGTTTCAGGATACTGAAAATTTAAACGAGCGGAAATAAAACTCTGCTTTTGAATGTTTATATCCTTCCTTTAAAGAATGACCCATAAAATATAATACGTAATAAAATAATAAGCTCAAAGATATCTAAAGCCAACACAGGAAGAACATAATTCCCGATTGAATCATTAAAATACCACGAGGGCAACGCTGTCATCACTTATTGTTTTTGAAAAATCCCGATAAAACGGATTCTCCAAGGACTTTAAATCTCTCGAGATACTTTTCCAGTCATTTTCATATCCAGAACTCATTAGCAGCGTTACAGGTTATTTTTGACAGCCTCCATAAATGTCTATGAGAATGACAACAAAATTTTTTGAAAAAAGATACGACCCGTCACGATGAACACGTAAAATCTAAACCCTGAAAACTTCGAGTCTTAAGCTCCGACGGGTCCAATAAGTAAAGACTTGGATGCTGCGGGAAGAAAATTCACGCTCTTCTCATGGACCATTCAACGTAACGGTACAAGTAGTAAGAGCGATTCCGTACTGATGCTTTTAGTTCCAAGAGTTACCGTTACAGTCATTGCCGTGCCAGACGTTCTACGCCAATGCCAGTAGTAGCTACAGTGTCGTAGTCAGACCGATGCCGTTAAAGTTCCCCAATCTTCGTCGAGAGTGAAACCGTCTCGCGTTACAGATGAAAGCGAGGCTAACCAAAGCCCCACCTGTCCTGGATCATCTCATCCTCGAGGATTTCAATCCATCGTGAAAATCAATCAACTACGAGAATTTTTGATTAGACACAGAATCCTCTTTGGGTCCATTAGTGAGAGTCTGACGAATTTGTCGATCTAAAAGATTTGAAAGAAAAACAAAAAAAAATTTATAATCAAAATTTAAGATTAATACTATGACTTATCTTATCTTACGCCCTGTAATATCGGCTCGATGAATTTGGCTCATTTTGATGTCGGACAAATTGCACGATTTTTTGCCGAAATTATGAAAAGGAATCTTTTTTCTCCTCGATCGTAAAAGATCTGAACGGAAACTATAAATATCGAAGTCACTTTCACAGCTATAAGAATTTCATTATTCGAGGCTCGGCGCGTACCTACCGCACCTCTCGATACTATCGTTAAACGGCCTCGGAGGTTCGATAAAAACTAGACCTAAGGTTAGCAGGCTGGACCCATTGAGCTACACTGAACTGCCTATAATTATATATTATTCCAGCGTAATGCTGATACAACAAAAATAAGAGAAATGTCTCTTTCTAACGGGTGAAAAGTAAATAACGCTTTATCCGCCTGATCGGTCGTTAATTCTTAAATTATGTGAATAACGTAAAAGGAAACTTCATGGTAATGTCAAAATATCGTTTAACATAATAAAGTGTGGTTTTGTATAGTAATAATAATAATAATGATAATGGCAATTCCTTAGCTACATTACCCACTCTTCCGCATTAGATCCGGTACTGTCATAGATTAAGTATTGCATTATTCCTGAAAAGTAACTAAAATTATAACGAGCGAAAATAACATTGTTATTATATACTTATTAGACTTTTACCCATAAACTACAGTTCCCTTCGGCTTTCTACGGTTGTCATTTTGGTCCCGATACGTTATCAGTTCCTTAATTATTTTTAATTATCGTACTGATTGTGGTCAGATATAAAGAAAAAAATTAGCTTTTCCTAAGAACGATGCCCTCTTATAGTAACGATGCATTTATATGTTGGCGAATACAACATTTTAATTCTAACACGTGCTTGGCACTCGCTCTGTCGGCTCTCCTAGGTACTAAAAAAAATATAACAAATACGTGCCGACTAAAGGCAACTAAATAATGACCACGTGTGCTCCCAAAAGCATTACAGTAAATATGTATACGCAAAAAAAATTTCACCGTTGCGACTTTATTCCGAACGAGTTGAAAGTCAATTAGAAACTCCATTAGGTTACTTTTGCAGCTAGACCAGCGAAAATGCTCCAATTAATTTATGCACGTATGCGCGTTCATCCCCTTTTTGGTTACATCAGTGTAACGTCGACTGTCTGTCAACAGGTGGATTAGCATAAAGGATCACAAGTGTTGATGTACATTTAATTTTTCATGTACTCATCCAATCGCTATACCCTGTTACAACTACTAATATTTATCAAAAAATTCCTATGCTAATTTCATAAAGAATTTAGATCGATAGAAATTTCCTGAAATCGTTAAAATTCGAAAGTTTAATCGATGCTCCAGTTTGTAATATAAATAATGCATTTTCTAATAATTTTAATATGATACACTGTCTACAAATTTTACGGAATCTTAGGACGTACATTTTTTGGAATTACGTAAAGTCATTAAAATACGAATCAAAAATTTGTTTTTAAAATTGACATTTTTTTTCGATCAATTACCGATAAACCTAACGTACAGGTACAGATAACGATTGCAACCACGTATCAAGGAAACTTGTCCATAAATCGTATTTCATTATCGTACATTTCCCGAGAAAGGATTAACAATAACCAATCCGATCGTTCAAAGCTAATCATCCAATTCCAACAAATTGGCAACACTTATCGTCAAGTCCGGAAGAGAAGAGCAAAATCATTAGCTGGAAAGGATATCAGGCATAGTAACAGCAGAATAAATTTTTCTTTAAAAATGCAATCGCCCATTACGTTTCGTCATTATCTAATATCAGTAGAAAATACCGTAGAATGATTTTTCGATGATTCTTATCTCGATCGATTACAAGGACTCACAGCAATCCTACACGAAACTCATCCAATCAGAAATACAAGTCTATCAAATACGATCCAATAATTCCCACGTGAACGAATTCACATGTTCAATTAATTTACAAGACATCGTGTCTACGTATATCTATATATATATATATATATATATATATATATATATAAAATTACATATGAAATTATCGTTTACATGCTTTTCATAAATGATTCGCGTGATGATCAAAGGATGAGAATTTCTTGTCGATGATCCATGATAGATATCGAAAGGGAAAGGATCATCATAATATGATAAATTAAATATATCTATATGTATATGTATACAGATATAGTCTTCCTGCTTTACGTAAGATCCACACAGCCTCCACCTGTCGTCCGGTAGACTTTTCTACCTTGTCCAGCTACCCCACGTAGCTGACTAGCAATAAGATGTCTCTACGGGGGCGCGTGGGGACATCGAATGGACAATCCCGCGATCACTGGTGCGGCCAATGCCAGTCACTCGTGAAACGTGAAACTAGTCGAAAGTTTTACTTTACCCCAGTGCCAGCGAGTCGAGACCGAGTGCAGTCGAAGTCAAGTGCTGGGATAGTTAATTTTTCGCATTGCGAAGTAAAACAGTGAATTTTTAACATCGGATTTATCGGCCTGCAAAGTATCCTCGGTACCGGGAGGATATTGAGAAGTTGAAAAAAAAAAAGTTTTGAAAAAAAATTGCGAGTGTTTTATTGGGTTTTTCTTTTTCTTCTGTGACGAAAATTTAAGGGATGTTTATTAGCCTGGCGATACGTGGATTCTAGTGCTAAAGGTCGGTTCACAAAGCACTATTCTTGCACGAATGCTATCTCTAGATAAACTACCCTTTACTTGCGCAGTGCCCTATAAAAATGGCTGTAAAATTTTATCTCGGAGACTCTCGTTGCGATTTTCTACTTTCTTTAGTACGTACAATCGGTTTTCTCCGGGACAACAATCTTTGATACGTTTCGGTAATGTCGCTGGCGAATCGCGATCAATTCTGCTGGGTCTACAGGAATTGCGACACTACGGATCTTGTTGAAAGTGAAAACGGCTGCTGCAGTGCAGAAAAACTTTAGTCTGGACAGCAGCGATAGATTCAATCGGAAAGGATTACTGAAATAACAACAATAATAATGAATAAATATATATATATATATATATGTAAACTACAATAAAACTCCACGACATACAAATAACGACAGTATAAGATCGTTTCTACGAAGATCAATTCATATTTACGTCAAACATAAATCGCATCCCTGCAGTAAAAGATACCGTAGCCTATGTACTCGATAACATAGGAAAAAAGCAATGATCAATTGACTCTATCTTATGTCAAATTTCCAATACACGACGAAAGCCGATTGCTCGGAATGTGCACAAAGATTATGCGCATACATTGCCCACGTATTATTGCCTCCCTGAAAATACATTTCCATCGTGTCTAACCAATCGTTCAATCGATTCCAATAGAGATTGATAGCAGTTTGCATAAACTTACCCATAAAACATTTTTCACGCCTCCGTAAATCTGAAAAAAAATTATTATTATTAAAAATTCACACAGATTCATCTTCGCATATTTCTATGGATCTCTTGCGATCATAGGTTAATCAAATTCAAAATTTTCATTCGTCCCCACTCGGTGCCCTTTTGCACCAAGTAAAGTTACGCCCCTGATTAGAAATTAGCATTGCACTGTTATACGTACTTCCTAGATTTATATACGCGTACGTCATGCTTGAATTTGCACAATTTGCAAATTTTACCGTATTCAGTGATTCCTCTCGCTTATGTTGCAGTCATGTCAATGCAGGAAGCCTGAGCTACGGCTAAAATGGAAGAAAAGACGTTGACCCAAAAGTGCAAGGACTTCCGGCACGTAGGTGCAGCACTGTTGCTGATTGTCGGTCTTTTTGGAAATTTAGCAACAGGTGAGTCTTCCTGACAAACATATATATATATATATATATATACACATACACATACAATCTTAGTACAGTCCACGCAAAATTGTATCGGTGAGATTTGTCGGGACTTAACGTTATCGCCGCTAACATTTACGAAGGAGTTCACGGCTCTCATGATTAGCATTGAGATCGTGAGATCGAGGTCCATATACTGGAATACAATAACCCAGCAATTCCTTATAACCCATATAAGGTACAGTTACCCTATTAATTAATAATTATCCTGATATTAATTATTCCCTAATAAAAAGTACCGTTACGCTATTACGTTTATCGTTAATTCTATACCGAAAAGAGTCAATAGTCCTTTACTTTTCCACAATAAACCCACGAGGTGACCGTAATCTTCAAAATGTTCGGATATTTTATTCTTATCAGATATCGTACACCGTTGCCAATACTCTCCTCGGCAGATTATACCTTCTCGATAAAAGTCACATGGAAATCAATTATCCCATATAAGATCAATATATATTTTTTTTTATTAAAAATTGACTGGAGTCACTTCTCCGTCGTTTTAGTAATTCCAAAACTTATCCTGCACCCGTACTAAAACCATATTTCGTTATCTGTGAGCTAAAACGTTGACGTAAAAAACTAGAGCGTTAAATTACTTTCGAATATGCACGACGCATTCTTTAACACGTGCTTAAGCGCGAGTAAAATATTTTGCAAAAAAATAATTTTTTTTTATATATATATATTTATCCGCCATAAGTCAGTCGACTAAAATTCTTAATATTACGCAATTCCACGTTCGTATATCTTTCTCAAATGAGATCTCTCGCTTTTAATTTATATAACGTGACGTCACACGCATTTCACGTATACCTTTACATTTACTTCGGATAATAATTTGATGCGATATTTTATTTTTTATACACTGCCCGTCACAGGACGGAAGGCCTTTCGATGCTCGTATCGATCGGCGTGAACGATTGATTTTTAATGCTCGTCATTCGTCGATGTATCGTTACAGCTACAGTTTATACATTATACTGCACTGTCTACTGTCTATCCCGTTACGGATTCCCGCACATCCGATAAAAAGTGTGAAACGTGAAATTGTTCGCGTAGCTCAGACCTGGGCAGACTTTCGGTTTCGTTGCGATACCCGGCAACGTTTCCCATCCGAATAAATTTCGTCGATACAATCTCCGGCAACTTCCTTTTCTCAACGTAATACAATCTGCATATCGGTTTGCTCGTGGTACGAAGTCGGAAATTATATTTCATCGGGATTGCAGATAAACAAAAATACGCAAACAGCGAGAAGCAAGACTCGTAGTATTTTAAAAAAATTTTTTTTTTTTCATACCTAGATTATTTTTACGAAGACACATCTTTATTCTAACCTCGTAACCTTTTAATATTTACATTAAATTAGCGAATCCGTATACCAGTATGTCGTATCCCCGTCGACCAGTATGGGAAGTCTAACCCACATTAGTAATATCTTAATACTTTCTAGAATATCTTGGGGTTGATACGTCATAAATTTATATCGCGTCACGTTAATTACCGTCACGTCGCGTAACGACGGATCGAATTTATATTGCCGGAAAATCGTGTTTTACACCGGTGACTATCACGAAAACCGGTTAAATCCCCCCCGCCCCCCCTATATATATGTATATATATACATATATATACTATATGTATTATACCTCGTAAGAGTTATATTGGCTATAACAAATTTATGCTAAGATCCTATGTATCATAAGGTAGAGACCAGATCGTCGTGTTATTATATTTGTGTTATGTAATTGATACGTGTCAATATATATATATATATGTATATAAGAAAGTGCTCGTAAGAAAATAGCTGGATTCTAGGAAATTTATTGATACATTCCGCGCAAAGATTTCTCAAGGCCCTTCGGACGCCATAAGCCACAAGGATCTTTCCGTTAGCTCGGAGTCCTTGTCCCAGGACACTGGATTAAAAAGTGACATGGGCGATATGCGCGCGTCGCGTAAAATCGGCGAGACGCGTAAAACGCATCGTTACTCATCGCGTTCATTCACAGTCTAGCTGACCTGCTGCACAGTAGTTGCCAATATATAAGGAGACTCGCAGATTACGTTTATATGATCAGAAATTTCTTTCAGTTTGTTTACGATGAATTGAGGGCAGGGAAGATATAAAATGACATTTAAAGATTACAATCGCTCGTGGTGGTATCACTGATTATGGCAGTCGAATTGGTGGGATGGATATGTATTCGCGATTGATACCTGATAAAATATTGATATATCGATTATACTAAATTACACGTTGAATATTCAAAACGTTATTGACCTATCATAAAAAAAAAATGATGTTCCTTTACTTTCCCCTATTAACACTATTAATGACTTCTCGCAACATTCGACATTTTTGGCAATTTTTTTTCCGTCGCGTTATCGTACGTCATTAAAAAAAAATGATCGGCGACACAGATACGGAATGACTTGAGGTTCGCAAAAATTGATATATGACAAGTGATAGCACGGGTGACTATAGAAAGTAATTTTATGGTATTGGACCATTTTTATTGTTTACCACAAATATCGGGTTTGGGATACCTGAGAGTTATCAACGTCACGTATGGTCTGCGGTTTTATTCTATGTGGGATATAGGAGGAGATTATTAATTATTGTCACACATTCCTAGAAATTGATATGAGACTTTTTCATATCAGGTAATTAAGCTTGTCAAAAAATAGTACTGTGCTATTTTCGCTGCTTCATTGACTGTCGAATCAAAATGAAATTCAAAAGTTCCAGTGACTTAGTCTCCTTAAAAAAAAAAAAAAGGAAAATTATTGTGGCCAAGGAGAAAGCATCTGTACCATTAATTGCATTGGTGAGAGTATGTCACGGTCCATTTTTTTAACAGTTTCGTATCCTCCGGCTTATTGATCCGATTGATCTTTAAATATGTTTAACATGTAGAGGCTATTTGAGAGTTACGATTTATATGGAATTATAACGCGAGTATTTCAAGGTTAATGATTTTTTTTTTTTTTTTTCTATAGAGACAGCAAGAGTAAATTTATTATTGATTATCGGTACGATTAAAAATCTATGCATGTGGAAATTGCGGGACGTCACACACGCTGGCCTCATTTTTATGTAAAGTTAATTGTATATGCAGAACGTGAGAGTAATAATAAATAATTGATACGTTTTCGAAGAAATTTACTGGATCAATGTGAAACTAGAGAATGGGAAGATGGCAAAAAGACTTGTTTCACTTTTCCACTTATGTAGAAAGTAACAGGACGTTAAACGCAGTAAAATTGCGTCCTTATAAAATATCTAGGAAGCAGCGAGTGATACGAAAGAACTGAAGGGATTTAAATAATCGAAAAAAAAAAGTAACAATTGAAATTCATTATTTCAGGATGTCAATTCTACCCGAGCGGCGAATATTTGAAATTCGTACGAGTACCGGAGAATCTGCCACGTGGAGCAGAAGTACTTTCACTCGAAGTTCATCCAAGGAATCATTTATCAATAATGCCGGTTGATAAGGTCAGAATTTCGCGTAATCGAATTACTCAATGAATATTTAAATTTATTTCATTATAAAAATTAACATTTTAATGTATCTATAACGCGCTTACAGATAGACGTTCGGAATAAATTTTGGTAAATTTTTTTTTTTTTGAAAAATAACATTCAAAATCTGTCTCAATTGTTACAGGAGGAGGATACTAAGTATTTTACGTATAAAGACGTGAACGAAACTCATGCTGCTGTGATACTAGCGAAATCTTTAGAAAATTTAGTCGACGGTGATGCACCGCGAAATTTGCTCAAATTTCGTCTCGTGTGTGATTATACAGATGGCAGTGACTCCCTGGTAAGTTAATGCATTACCAGTAAAATTAATGATATCTATATGACGTAGCTAGATTCGAAGTAAAGTAGTATTACATTAATAAAAAAAAAAAAAAAAAAAAATTGCACCAACCCTCAAATACTACCCACTATCCCTTTGTGTGCGAATAAGCATAATATTTTTGCACTTAACCTTGACGTGCTGTAAATCATAAATATGACAATTCTCAAGGCATTGTACTTGCAACAAATTTTGACGGATGAACAAACAAACAGAATGATATGGACAGAGAGGAACAAAAAGAATCCAAAAATACGCGTGAGTACGATGGAAACGAAATTTCAAAAAAAAAAACATTTTTTATTCGGCCGAAACCTCATTTTTAACACATTAATATTTGTTTTATACGTTATTGTTGCTACTGTGGTAAAATTAATAATATTAAAATTTATACAGTAACGATTTAACCTTTCGCACGCTAGGGTATGTAGTAGTAACAAAAATTTGTGTGCATGTCATTTTGGTTTACATTAATTTTTTTATCTGTGAGTTATAGATAACAATTCTTTTTGCCTACCATTTCCTTCGATGCACGATGTCATTTTATGCATGTAAAATATCTCGAATCTGGCAGCCTCGAAATTGCATATTGATTGCCCCGCATATGGGCTATGCAACAACAACAGGAACAACGTTTGGCCTTGTTTCTCGCTCTTTTTCCTTATATTTTTTTTTATCCCTAAGTGGATTGCCGCATGAGGTATTCAATTTTCGAGCATAGCAGCGTCATACGTTTTCGGGACTCGACCTTGCGAGCAAATGCTTTCGTTATTTATTTCCTCGTAAAAGTACGTGCAGTGCTTATGGCGTGTGTACATAGGTATATATGTATATATCATGAAAGGCGCCATATTCCGAGAATACTATTATTATTATTATTAGCTCACGATAACATGCAATACATGTTAACCAAAAGGATTGTCAATGACGAAGCACGAGACTTACTACATATATAAATTAATTAATGGATTTAAAAAAAGGGAATGAAAAAATTTTTCTTATCTCATTGTTTTATCAATTTGGATTTTTTTTCTCTCAGGTATCGTCCCATTTATCAGTGACTGTTTACGTAGAGGATGTGAACGACCATGCACCAGAATTTATCAACGCGCCTTATCGCTTGGAGGTCGATGAACTTACACCGACAGGTAAAGAAATTTTTTTTTTGAAAATAAGAAAGTGGTAATTTTTGAAATTTTTTATCGTTTAACAGGTCTCACAATTTTTCGAGACATTCACGCTGTGGATAAGGACAAACCGAATACACCCAATAGCGATGTGCATTATGCGATAGTCAAGGGTAACGAAGGGGGTAAATTTTCATTGGAGTCTGGACACAGAACCGCCCTTACGTTACGTAAATCTTTGGACTACGATAACGACGATCGTGAATTCGTTCTCACCGTGATGGCATCGGTGAGTTTGAAAATTTATTTTGTCTTTTTGACATATTTATGATTTTGTTTTTAATATGCATTTTCGAAATGCAGATAGTCGTCGCGTAGCTGCGCTGTACGTTTTCACTTGAGCGCTGTAGTTAAATTGCATCCAAGAAACTTAAGAGAAATTTGAAGCATATTCAAGGCAGGAAACGCCTCTTTTATATGTGGAAACTTTCATTCCCTCAATGCGCGTACACATGCCGCGACGGACTACAATGGATAATTGAGCGACCGAGTCTCATTAGACAAGGTTACGGCTAAGCGGCGAATCGGTCCCGCATAGAATCCAGCATTTTTGAAATCCTTCCTACGACAGTGTAACGAGCAATTCTTTCTATTAAATAGGTGCAACTCGTTTTGGTGAAATCGCAGGTCGCCGGGCGATTTCACAAGGCGATTCGGGTAGCGTAGAAAGTTCTGACGATTGTCGTAACAGTTCATTGTCAAGGTTATTAGGTAGTCATGAGTCCAGGTACAGGTGGGACGCGAAAAAAAATTTTTTTTGAAAAATAAAATAATGAATTACGACACGATTGGAATTTGGGGATAATTGAAAATTAATTAGAGGTAATCTTTAATTTTTGAGCGAAGTTCACTCGTGAACAATCGTTTGAGATAATATTGATTCTTGATAATTTACGTATCGTACCAATTATTGGAATATGGAACTTTATTATGAATCGTATGGATTTTTTTTTTTTTTCTAATTATTATTAAAGGCAGCAAAGGGTTATTGGGTAACATTCGATATCCAATTTTCCAATTAGCCGCATAGTCACGTTCGTTTATGCGAAACGTTTGCAACGTGTATTGCAATTTAGAGTGAATTTTCTAAAATCTTATTATTCCAGTCGCGCCTCGCGTGATCGATATAATTTCTCGTTATTGATATTAATCGATTATCTTTTTTTAATTTGATAATTTAACTTTTTTATAGGACCGCGGAACTCCTATTAGGAGTACAAATACGACTGTCACTATAACCGTCTTGGACAATGATGACCTCAATCCGAAATTTTCAAAGCCTATTTATCGTACCAAGATTTACGAATTCTATCCAGCACCGGTAAGACAATTTTCATTATCAATCAAATCCTTATCAGCATGTAAACAGGAAATTGTACTATAGTAACTGTATACAATCTGATGCACGTGAAGAAGTATCTAAACTCATTTATAATGCATTTACATTGGAAAGTGTGTCTTGCACTATTGATAGATAATGATTGATCTCCTCAAGATCTATAGTTGACTATATAAAAAAAAAAATCCAAATATCAGCCAAATTAATTTTTTCCAGAATTATCCCATACACGTGGAATTAAATTTCACACCACCCATCTACGCGGAAGATCAAGACAGAGATCTCGACGTTGACATCCGGTACGACATAATATCCGGAAACGAGAAAGGACTTTTTTACCTAAACCCACAAAACGGTTCGCTCTTTCTGGAGCAAGCGATTGACCTTGATTCAGAGCGTAACCTACCAGGAAATACATACACCCTGCAAATCCAAGCATCCCAAACGGACAATCCCCTAAAGCTGGCAGTGGCCAAGGTCGAAATTGAGATCCTTGACCTGAACGACAACCTGCCAGAGTTCGAGGTCGACTTCTACAACATCAGCATAGTCGAAAATCTACCAAATGGTTTCAGCGTCCTGCAGGTAATAGCCACCGACAAGGATCAGGGTGATAACGGAGAATTTGATTACGAGCTGGAGGATCCATCAGGAGCATTTTCGGTCGATCCAAATTCCGGCTGGTTGACGGTCAGAGATCAGACGATCCTCGACAGGGAGCAACAGAGTTCTTTGAGGATGAAAGTTTTCGCTCGGGAACGTAGACCAAGCGTCGTTGCCACGTCGAGGGGTTCATCCTCGGTGGACGTCGAGGTGACGCTACTCGACGCCAATGATAATAACCCCACCTTCGTACCGAGTAATCTCTATGAATTTGTCACAAAAAGTGACGCTGGAGTTGGCACCACCCTGGGACAGGTTCAGGCTCTTGACAATGATTTGGGTAGGAACGGTATGGTTTTCTATAAAATACAAAAGCCAGGAAACACCTCAGTCCGGACGCCGTTCACAGTCGACGAACATACTGGTATCATATCAGTAGCTCAGAGTCCGTTGATCGAGGGAAGACACGCAATCTTCGTCGAAGCTGCTGATCAGCCAACGAATCCTAGTGAAAGGAGGTCTTCGTTGGCAGTCGTGACTGTCGACGTATTCCG
Source organism: Calameuta pygmaea (assembly GCA_031762395.1). Classification (NCBI taxonomy): domain Eukaryota; kingdom Metazoa; phylum Arthropoda; class Insecta; order Hymenoptera; family Cephidae; genus Calameuta; species Calameuta pygmaea. Next base: position 408,740 of record JASANN010000586.1, read on the forward strand.
TCCTGACGGCAGTACGTATTGTTATCACAAGTTCTCATATCTCCGAGGAACCCGGTCACTCGTGCCGACTGACTCTATCAAGTGACATGTCTCATTTTAGATCGCAACTCATGGGAACCAGACTTCGTCGATGCCCCATATGAATTTTGGGTCGGTGCAAACGTCGGCATTGGCACGAGCGTCGGTCAGATTCGTGTAAACGACGCTGTCAAAACGAACAATCTTATTTACGACTTACTTCACAGTTATCACGAAGGGGGTATGTCTCTGTATTTCTTACTTGACAATATATCGTTACACCTATTTCGCTATCGTTATCACTCCGCTTCTTTGACGACAGCCGTGACTCGAGACAGTTGCTGCTCGAGCTTGGATTTCCAGAGCCTTATGATTATTTATTCGACGTTCCTTTCAGTTCCATTCGCGGTCGAGGAACGTTCCGGAACTATAACTGTAGTCGATGAAATCGAACAGTTCGATCGTTCCTTGTTCGATTTCGAGGCGGTCGTGACGAACGAGAGAGATCTGACTTTGGTCACCAACGTATCCATTCACGTTGTAGATCCGAACGACGAGAGAGGCATTTTCACTCAGTAAGTTAAATCGTAATAATAGTACGACCCAAGGTAAATTTTATTACGACACCCGGTATAATTGTAACGAGGTAGAATAACGAGGATGATTCCGTAAAAGTGAAACTTTCGTAATGACTAGAGAGAAGTAACAGTTTGATTAGTTTTCGCGTAATCGACGCGGAAGACGAAGTCTGTCGAGTCGCTGTCTATTCGCACTTTCGTAATTTTAAAAAATACGACGATCCGATGAAAGATTTTCAAAAATCCTCGTATCCGTGATTTCGATGTAAATCCGTTATTTCACGTGGGATTTATTTTGAACACTTTTGTTTTTTGAGCCCCGCCCCCGACCACGTGGGGGTCGTACAATTTTTCAAAATAACACCTCGCTTTGGTATTACTGATCCAGGGGCACCACCAAAGCTCCCCTAATATTTCACGTGAGGGAAAACGTTCCCGGTGCCTTTATTGGACAAGTGCTTCCGCACAATGGCACGAATACCACCAGGAATATCCACTTCCTCATTGCCAATCAGCAGGATGTTCCCGATATAGCAATAACCGAGGACGGTGCCCTTTACACGCCTCGCGGTCTGGACCGAGAGGAAAGACAGAATTACAGCATCATCGTAATTGCTGAGAGCTTGCGGGGAGTTGGAATTTTTCAAGTAAGTTTTGTCGTGAGTTTCTTTTTTTTATCCTCTAAAAATAATTATTGCTTTTTACCTCGTTGGTTATTATCTGCGACAATATGGTTGGAATTTATTTATATTTTTTTTAACATTATTTGATTTACGTAAAATACAAAAAAAAAATTGGTCGTTAAAATGGGTCAACTGGCTGTTCTAGGTAACCGTTATCGTTGAGGACGAAAACGATAATTCTCCGGTTTTCTCTTTTTCCACTTACGAAGGACACTTACTGGAAAATAGTCCTGTTGGTACTGAAATCATTATGACCAATCGTATCTTTGCTCATGACCCAGATGACAACGGGGATCATAACGTAATCTTGACCCTTCATGGCGAGGGCAGTGAACTTTTCACTATTGACCAAACCAGCGGGCGGGTTTTCTTCAGGGGAGAAAATTTGTTGGATAGGGAGGAAGTGGCTGAGTATAATTTACGAATCGTCGCCAGGGATAAGGGTGAGTATTGCTAATGAAATTAGAGGCTGAATTAATTTTCTTTTTCTTTATAACCGAAAGAAATCATATAAGAGACATTTAAACGAAAAATTTGAAAAAAGCCAATAACTGTTACACAATTATTTTAATATCCGTAAAACAAGATAATAACTGGATTTAAAAATTACTCGATGTTGACAGTCAAAAAAAATTTTTTTTTTTACAAAACGCTTAGTAAAGCTGAACTAACTTTCATCAACCGGTCCGAAATCTGTATTTAATATTTTTCTCGGTAATTCCTACTTCAGGCAATATGAATTCCGAAGCTCAACTCGTGATAACGGTGGATGACGAAAACGACAACCCGCCAAACTTCAAACAAATGATAATCCTACCGGACCAAGGAGTCCACGTGGCAAATGACTCGGAATACCAGCTTCAGTCGGTAATAAAAAACGGTATAAAAAAACCGGAAATCGCCAGCAACAATATAAAGAATAACGAAGACGACGATCATCAAACACCGTTGCTCCTGATACCGGAAAACACCACAGTCGGTACAACCGTAATCAGATTATTGGCCGAGGACAAAGACTCCAGCAACACCGAACTAGCATACAGCATCGTCAACGAGACGGTCAGCGACGAAATCCAAAAATTGAGCCCGAATCATCACTTTGCGATCAATCCAATAACCGGCGAGGTATCGATAGCTCGAAGTCTCCCGGCAGAAACCGAAATTCATCTGACGCTGAAAGTCACCGACAGTGGAAACCAATCTGACAACGTGACCGTCCGCTTTCACATCCTAGACATAAATAATCATCCACCAGTCTTCAGAAAGTCATGGTACACCTTCAGCATACCTGAAGGAACTTACGTGAAACGTACTCTAGGTACTGTAGACGCTATCGACGCGGATTACGGTGACAACGCGAATATAACCTACGACATCATCAGGTCATCCGAGTCATCATCACCGTTTAGCATTGAGCCTCATAACGGGCTCCTCAAAACAACTGGAACTCTTGACAGAGAGACCCTAGACGTTTACAGATTCAGCGTCTTGGCGCGGGACCAGGGTCTTAACAGTTTGAGTTCAAGCGTCGACGTCGAGATCAACGTCCTCGACGTGAATGACAACGCGCCTGTATTTTACGGTTACGACGAGATGAATAAACTCGTGACTGGTAACAGCGAGATCTTTAGCAGCGACACGAACCAGATGGTACCGACTTATTACGCTTCCGTGCCAGAAAACAGTCCAGTCGGTACAATCGTCACCAGAGTCTACGCCAATGACTCCGACTTTGCTGGAAATGGAAATGGACTGATCCTCTTTGATCTTCCTCACAGACGCGGAGATCCTCAATACTTTAGCATAGACAGCAAAGAGGGTCTGGTATCTACCATTGCTAAATTGGATTATGAAATTCAAAGGGTTCACAATCTGACTGTCGTAGCTAGCGATCTAGGCTCACCCAGTTTAACCTCCACGGCGATTCTCTTCGTCAGGGTTCTGGACGTGGACGAAGGTGACGATAACGAAGTTCAACGACCGATATTCCAGCATCGTTACTACGAGGTCGAGGTCGAGGAAAATACTCCGGTACCTTTGAAGCTGGTGCAATTAAATGTATCTGGAAATTTCATTAACGAACACATAAGGTACTCGATCGTACAGGATGATTCGGACGCCAAGGATCATTTCATGATTGATCCCAAAAACGGTACCTTGTATATAGTGACGAATATCGATCGCGAGTTCAGAGATCTTTACGAAGTGAAGGTCAGGGTGGACAGGATGAAAAATGGACGTGGGATGCCAGTTATGATTTATCCTGTTGTTGGGGAGAGGTTAAATGGTCTGGCGCTCAACGAGGCGAAAATAATCGTAAGAGTCAAGGACGTCAACGATAACGCACCAAGATTTAAAGCTAAGGGAAGACCTATGCTGGCTGCCATACCAACCACTGCTCATTATGGATACGAGATTATTAAAGTTGAGGTAAGCATATCTTTTTTTTCTTCTTTTTTTTTCATTCAAATCGTTTTTCAATATTTTTATTATATATATATATATATAACTTGCTCAATAATTTTCTTATCAGGCCGAAGACCCCGACCAAGGTATAAACGGCGAAATTCGTTACCAAATACTTGGCCGTGAAGATGCTCCGAGATTCGCCATTGACCCACTCAGTGGTCAAGTGCGATCTGTTGGAAGTTTTTCTCGGGATGCTGGACGAGTTTTTGGATTCGATGTCAAGGCTACTGACAGACGTGGCGCGGAAGACGGTCGCAGCAGTATTGCCAATGTTTTTGTGAGCTTGCGAATTTCTTTTATTTGATTTCTTATGAATGGCGACTTTAGACTCCCCTTTATCAGTCTCTCCCCTCCTTGCCGCGCGAAAGATGAAATATCCACTGAAAGCGAAATTTTATAAAGAACGTACGTTTCTTCTACGTGAGTAACTTGTGACTTTATTTTTAGGTATACGTCTTAGATGATCATAAACAAGTCGTCATGGTTATGGGCAATAAACCAAGAGATATCGAACTGCAAATTGATAACATCACCTCGTCAGTATAACGATTTATTTATATATACTTATAAATATAATTTTTGTGATTTATCATTGATTTCTTGGATCTCATTAAATATTATCACAGCGCCCTATACAACGTCACTGGACTTGACGTACGTGTCAGAAAATTGGAACCGCACATTGAGAAAAATCTCATCGATGCTGCTTCGTAAGATTTTTTTTTCTTTTCTTATTGCGAATTAATTTTTTTGAAAATAGTAAAAAAAATTTTTTTACAGGACGGACATGTATCTGTACGCCATTGATCCTCATCTAAACGTTATGATCGACATGGATACTTTGCATAAGTAAGCGTGAAAAATTATTAAAAAAATAATTCGATTAATTTTCAACCTCTAAAATACACGTAATACCAATCGATAGGAAATATCAAATTCCATATAAGCATCGGACACTATTTTAACAATAATCCCAAAAATATCCTATCTGCAACGTGTTACAGCGTCTTTCACAATAAGAAGACTGAAATCAAGCGGGAATTAGAAAGATACCACGTGCTTGATATTGCCGGTACAACCCCTCGGCGTAGTAACCAGAGATATTTGCTGTCCACCCTCGAAGTAGGGGTTGTTGTTTTGGGCTGTGTCGTCTTTGTCGGTGCCCTTATCACTGCCTTGTGCGTCACCTGCTTCCGAAGGAATAAACGGTAAACACATCTCATCATCAATCACAAGGACTTACTATACAAACAATATTATCGTCGCTTGTCCACCTTAGGGGTTGAGTTGAAAGGGTTATTTAATTGGACCCGTTAAGGATTTCAGTCTAAATGAAACTTTAGCGACTTTGCTGAATGCATATAGATATATATATTTTTTTTTCTTTTCTAATATTGAATCCTGGACATCCAGCAAGATCAGCCCTTAAAGCTACCCAAGTATTTTCTGCTGTTGAATTTCCCATAATTCAGGCTCCAAATAACGTGGAACTCTTGGATTTAACCGAGAATTATATCTTTGACAGGAATTTGCATGAAGATTCTTTTTTTTTCTCTTTTCTCACTTCTTATTCTCTCTTTCGCTCTACTCCACTTACAAAAAGTCGTATTTCACGCCTAATGCTTTTCCTTAAATTTATAGGGGAAACGGTAACATCAGTACTATACCACGTACGACATGATCCAGAAGGTCGTGTATCGCGTTAAACTAGGGTGGAGAACGCGTTTTAACCCTGACCTCTGAATGAACTTAGACACGATCCTCGCGATAAGAGCACAAAACTTTTCGCGACATTGGATTAATTATTTATCAGTGAAATTTTTTTTTGAATTTTTTTTTTACTTCATTATTCTATGTTATTCGGTTCTAAATACAACGAGTATACATTAATTTGTCTGTATGTGCAAAATCGAGTTTACGAAATTTTGAGTAATTAAGTCGATTTGATAATTTTATGTATACGAAGTATACCAAAAGAGGGAACCGAGTGTATGACCGTGTGGTATCATACAGTGATTTTCAGTATTAAAAAAAAAAAATCGTACCAAATTATCCGTCGTTGATCATCCGCCATTTTCTACGTACATAAGTCTGATGTCAAAATTTTGACAGTAGTATAAATCATAAGAGGTCAAAAGTAGTGACTGGTAGAAGTAAAAGTATTTTGGACATAGTGTACCTGTATGATTGTCATAATGTTTATTAACAAATAAAACGTAAAAAAAAAAAATAATAAAATCATTATCAACAGAAATTTCGACAGAAGCAATACATGGTGCAGTATGTTCAAAATCGTCAGTTGCTCGTCGCTTAATCTCGCAGCTTCTCTTACTAATAAAAAGTGACTCATTATTAATAATCAAACGTGTTAACCAATTTCCTCATTTTTGGACCGTCTGTGCCATGTATGTCTCTAACGCTTATTTGCATCTCCCTTTAATGTACCAAAAAAATCCTAAAAATTTTTCCAAAAAAAACAAGAGAAACCCCTTCATCTCGCCAAAGCTTTTTATCGTCATGAAAAAAAAAAAAAAAAAAATGTATTTCCCAAAAAACCCAATGATAATTCCGGACGTACGTTCTTCATAAACCAAGTGAAATTTTGTTCGTTAGCCGACAAAGGCAAGGGACTGGCATGTACTCGTCGGGTGCCCCAGTTGGCTTTGCTTTGGCAGACCCAACCGCAACGCTGCAGAAACCACCGCTATTCCCGACCTTTGTAGACGGCCTTCATTACGACCCTGAACCGTTCTCCGGCGAAATGCGACATCACAGCATCTGCGAACACGAGCCCAGCTGCGTACGTTTCCACAGGTGAGCTCAGAAGGTGGAAGTCCAGGTCGAGCAAGATCAGAAAGTTTGATCCGACTAGCACCCTAAAATTCACTGATTGACCGTACAAAGTCGTTACCGTCATTTCGATGAACACGATCGGACCACCTTGGACCAAGACTAAAGGGTACTTTGATTAATCGGCAGAACCAGCATGGGCAAACGTCACACAGTACGAACTAGTACAGGAACCCTCGAAGCGTCAGCCACGTCACTGCACTCGAGTGGTCAGGATTCTGGAATCGTTGCCAGGACCTGTCATTGCAGTCATTCATCAAGTCCCTCCAGCGGAGAAAGTAGCAAGTCAGTCTTTTACCGGACGTCCCGCAAGTAACTTACTTCCTCGTTTAACGCACCAATGACTTTTCAATCAAAATTTTGCACCTATGCGCACGCACACATATATCTATATTGAATAGCCTTGCCCTAGTAGTCCTGATCCACGTCATCGGCTGTCTAACGATCCTGTAAAATCGTTTCAGCGGCTACGAGGACTCTCTGAAGTCGTTGCATCGACGCAGTGGTACCAACGACGTGATAAGAGAACAGGAGAGCAGCGTCGTATCAAGACGCGCCAATTTACCAGCGTCGCGAAGACGTCAGAGATTCCATTCGTTCGCCAATGCCGGCTCCTTGTACTCCCAGGAGACGAATCCGAAGCGCGACAATCGACTGAGGCCTGATAACGATAAGAGACGCGGTGACGTAATCAAGCACGAACATCGTCGTGCTCTTTCGGAGGCCGAGAACAACATCACGGAAACTGTCATTCATGAACATCCCAGCGCGGAAATGACGATACCAACGCCGGTGCCGAACGTCTCGACGCTCCATGGTAAGACGCACAACGTCGTCGTCTCGACGCCTGCCGCGATGGCTCTGGCGAGACGGCAGAGCGTCGACGTTATGTACGGCAGGCCGGCGTAAAAATCATTTTGATTGGTACACCGGGGAACTTCGAGCTCGTAAACGTCCTCGATGATGAGATGGTCCTAAGGTCCGCTGATGATTACAATCAAATTCTTTATATTTACGAGACTCTCGCTTTTTAATGGCACTTGGCTTTATTCAACCTCTATGGTTCTCTGTGGTTAAATTCGACTCCCATAGAAAATCGTTTACTGACGCTTTTTTTCTTTTTTGGGGGGGGTTGTTTTTTTCGGTTTCAGGTACTTCGAGAACCAGCCATATGCTCTACTAAAATACATACGAAACTACCCAAGTGATGGGATGTCTGCTGCAAATTTTTTCTTTTTTTTTTGATACTCCGATATCGTCGAGAGGGTAAGCACTTTGGGGTTCCACTTAAAGTAGTGGATGATAAACAGCAAGTTGGATGGTCTGCTTGGTTTGTTTTGATATTTTCGTGGGGTTTTTTTTTTTTGGCGTGGGAATCAGGTTTCGATCGTTCCAGACGAGCAGACATTTTTTTATCAATCCTGATTACTGATTATCGGAACATCCTTAGGCAATGTATGCCAAAGTAACGAGTTCTCGTGGAAGCAAAATCGTTTTTGTTTCTCGTGTAAATATTGATGGGTTCGTTCACTTATTTTAGACTACGAAGTTCATTGTCAAATTTGAGAACTAGTGATAGTTTTTTTTTTCTTTCGAAAAATGCATGATTGTATCAAAATTAATTGACAGGATCTACATTGTATATATTTCTCGATATATTCGATGAATGTCTATTTTCATTATAGGACCGTAATATTGCAATAAGTTAAAAATAATAATAACACGCATCCCTGCGATTGTCATAATTTTTTATGTATAAAAATCCCTTTAATCAGTACAAGTCAATGACTTTCATCCACATCGTTGCATCATAAATATTTGTAAATTATAATTTATATTGTATAGTGTAATTAAGCGTTGTTCGTTATAAAAATCCTTCCTTTTCTTTTTTATATATAATTAAACTGCATCCAGCAAAACTAAATGTAATTAATTATTAAACCAAACGTCGATCCGCTCATTATAATTTATTTGCAGATACAAAACACTTTCCAAACCACGTCAATGAATTTTCCCTAGAAAATTTACTAGGATCCAGATAAATAATTTTGAAAAACTTTTATTGCAAAAAAATGAATTTTTTTATTAGTCTTTCTAAAGCCCATATATTCCGTCCATAGTCTAAATATTCCTGTACTTACAGTACAATCGATCATGTTCTATCATTCCAGTTCAGGAAAGGTCATTTAGTAACGATGGTAACTGTGTCTACTTAATGATGAAAAAGCAATTTGCTCCTGCCCCTATTCGAAGGCTCAGCAGACGATCGGCCATGACATCTCCCAGGGTTTTCCAGAGAGGTTAGTAGTGGGGTTACTAGAACAATTACAACTGGACCAACCCATTTAGCAATGATTCATTTGGTCTCTTATGAGGGTTCTATGAAAGCATTAGTACACTGTGCACATAACATCCCCCCCCCCCCCACGTTCCTCCCCTCTACCCGACCAACCCAACCCAAAGTTCACACTTTAATTTCTCCAGTAATTCCCGTTCGCCGTCCAATGGCAAATCACGGCTGCCGTAGCTGCGGTGCCTTTCCTTTTTAAATACCCATCCAAGGTCCTGTACGTAAATTTTTCTCACGCCCAACGAGAATTATACCCATAAATTCGCGAGTCGGCCATTTTATTGCATTCAAAACTCACATCGCGAATCCCGCGGCCGACGATGTAAATCATCTCAAGGTAAAGTATGACGGCTGTGAAAGGATAGAAGAAAAATGCCCTAATGGTTGGGATTACGTACAAGCTCGATCAAATATAAAGTTTTTAAAGTCCTGTTACGAAATTATCGATTGGATTTATCAGTTTTATCGAAATTGACTAAAAAAAAAAATATGAAAACGTAAACAGTTCATTGACACGTATGAGCGGACTTAGCTAAGATTCAAAGATAGAGAAACCTATTTTTTGATATTACGCAATATTATTATCGATAATGAAAAATATATTCGATTACCTGATTTAACTCAGTCGAGATTCCATCCCGTAACTTTTGGCTGTATTTGATATAATGAAAATCTACCTATCCAAGCGTGGGATCAAAATGGTTAACGGTGTCCTCGGTTTCCGAGCTGTTTTATTAAATCTTCATTAACTCGCTCTAGTGGCATCCATCTAGTAACCTGGGGAATTCCCAATTATCTCTAGACTGCTAAAGCACCCGTGACGTTCCCACAAAATTGGTTTTAAACGCTCGATCGATCGTCCAATCGAATACAGTTGATAACGCGTTGGATAAAATGCGCGAGCTAGAAAAAAAAAAAAAGAAGAAACGATTAACGCGTGACCTTGACCGTGACCTTGATCAAGGTTTTATGGCGGTTGCATCCTGTGACGTTATTAAACCGAGTTCTATGTCACCAGGAGTCCGGAACGTGTCCTCGGACTTGTCAGGGATTAAGTTGCTAATATTTCACTGCCTGATCTGGAATAACCTTTGGATAGCTTAATAGAGTCTGCTTGTAGTATTGAATTTTCAAAATTACCCTTATCTCAAATTACGCCCATTAATTATCTTCTTGCATACGTAATGAGACCTCATAGAGCGTAAAATTGTGAAAAATTTGAAAAACAAAAATGGGCAAGAAAAATGAGATACAAATATTTCTTAGGCTGTGCTTGATGTTTTTTTGTAAAAGAAATTATGTATCTTCGGACCCAACACTTAATATGGCGCAGCATCTTCCCTTGCCAAGGCGTATACACTTGCCTTGGGATTGAGATTAATCTTCCTCTGTCTAAGAGTGGGGGAAAAGGGAGGGGTTCGCATCTTCATTGGGGAGAAGTCAGGTTTTTTTTTTTTTTTCTATGACAAGAAAGGGTACTGCCATTTCGTGGTCGTATATATAGATTGGAATAAAACGATGCATATATAAATTATGATTGCTCATCTCATTTGCTGCACGAGTTATAGTCTGTGATCGATCCCTTTGCAAAGTATCTTGGCAGCTGTCGTTTGATAACACAGTTTGGATTGGTTTGTATGTAGTTGCAATAGACGAGGGTCTTTCCCCCGATTCATGGTTCAAGAACACTTTCATTTTCTGATTCATACGGCGAGGACACAATTTCAACAGGAATCGTGGATTCTTATTAGATAAAGTAATTCGGTAAAAAGATTGCTACGGGAAAGAGGAGCCATTAGAAAAAAAAAAGAGGAAAAGTGAAATATATAAGGTAATAGATTTTTTTGTCTGTGAAGAAATCTCCGTTGGTTTTATTATTGCAGTTTCCTTCGATTTTTTCCTTACCGACGTCGTAGTCGTAGACTCGAAATAATTTGGAGAATTTATATTTCGGTTAAAAACGCCGAAAAAGAAATTAATTACAGACGACTGCGGAGTATTAATTTTATTGTTAGAAGTACTGGAATCGTTCGTCCCTTTGTTCTATACTTCTTGCGCGTAACTTGGTTTCCCGTGTAGGCCTGTTACTGATTACTAAGCACAACTGTTTTTTTTTTAATATACGAAATTTTGTTGGGTCCATGTAGAGTTTTAACAGTGGTGCCAACGGTGATGTAAAAAAATTGTTATCAAAAGCTCATTTGTTTCCATGCATTGTCATGCATTGTCATTAATTAATATATCTATAATTTTTCTTTTATTATTTGGAGTTGAAAGCAATGTAGAAATATGTATTGATAAAGTCAGTGAGGTTTAATGTATCAAAATTTTCGAAAATATTGAATTTCCAATAAGCGTAAGATTTTTTGGACGTTCACTGTTAGCTAAAATACATTAAATTTTTTTCTCCCTCTTTCTTCTTTATTTCCTATTCCCAAAGGAACTCCCAGCTATTTTCCATTGTTTCCTTTTTTTGATTTAGCGTTTTATTTCCTTCTCCTGGGGGGGGGGGGGCCCCCCCCAATGAACCAGACATTGTTTTATACACGGACTGAAGCTTGTCAATGACGTAACTTTAGCACAGAAACATTAAAAAAAAAATTAAAGCAACACAAGTAAGAATTTTGAAAAAGAAATTTTATCCATCGCAAAAAGCACTCAGTATCTTTTATTCAGATACGTAAAATCTGGCCTGTTACCTAACAACGAGGAAAGTCCGAGATATTCAAAGTTCGCGTATCATAGAGAAATTCTGATTTCAGAAAGAAAATTTCATTTTGAACTTATCGAATTTTCTCGTGGCTCAGTTGATACATTTCTCACAATGATAGCACATAGGCTATGTAAATATATGAAACGTGAAGATTTTAAAGCATGTACGAATATCACGATACCATATGGGAAATACGTGAATTTCAGTGTAAAATCTGAAGATAAAATATCTCTAAAAAAAATCTATACGATTTGTATCGTTATTAAAAATCGATATATTGACATAACAGCATTTCGAACGTTATCGATCAGTCTGACAGTTCGATGTACGGGAGTCATCGATATTCTAAAAACACCACGCGATAAATTATCACTTTCGCGACACTCGTAAAAAATAATCGTCATTATCGTATCAATAAAAAGAAGCGATTCTCATAATTGTGAAAAAAAAAAATATAATATTTTATATCCTTTTTTTTTTCCCAAGGAAAAAACCTTCGAGTTTCCGTTGCTCCGAACACGATGCAATCTACGCTATCGCAACATTTCAGCTTTTAAGCCATCTACTATCAAGCTCGTTCAATTGGCGAGAAAGTTGGAGCAGCTTTTAACAGTTAGTCAGTCGCCGGATACTCGTTGTGCAAAAAGTCGATAGTGATGGCATCGATGTCACAAGAGTTATGGCTTGGATGGAACTTTGCAGCCGACCTTTTATTCTTGCTCGTTCCAGAAGATTGCACTATGGTTGCCCGAAGTAGAAAAAAAAAAAAAAAAAAGGGACCCTTACGAGTTTAAATAGCATTAAATGCTTTTAGCCTCACACTCAAAAGCTCATTATAAGAAGTTTTAAATAATTTTATAAAAGATAGATAACTCTGTCCGCGAACTCATTAGCCATTTACTTTATATGAGAACGTATCGAAATAGCTATAAGAAATAGTACAGAGTCTGAAATTATTTTGTCATAAATTTTTATTGAAATAATTTTATGGTTATCAATTCTTATCACAGAATATACAAGGGTCTTCGATGGTATTACTGACATACGACAGGTATGATCTTGGGCAAGAATTTCATTAAAAATACAGAAAGGGTGACTTAGACACTGCTTAGGTTAACGTTATCACTGTTATCAAAAAGTTATTTCATTGTGGTGCCAAGAATGCTGTTACCCGCGATCTACGTGGATCTTTTCAATTGCCACTATCAACGTGGCGAGAGTGAAAAAGTCCAAGTATTCTTGGACAAGGATTTCAGAAACTTCCTTATCAGTCATTTCAAGTAGATTCGTAGAAAAGTTCCTTGATAACACAATCTATCCATATGGCAATGTATGCTATAATATTATTTAATTATAATTTTCGTACACCCTGTATTGAGTGTATTGAACATCTTTTTTTTTTTTACTCTTGTAAAATATTTCTAGCATTTTTCTTAAATATTATTATTCAATGTATTCCTACGTAACGACATGTTTCTTAGCTGGTTTCAATACGAAGACGTTTCTGTACCATTTGATTAGATGAAACGTATGCACGCTGCACGATCAAAGAGATCTTACGGGCAACATTCTGCGCTCGGAACTTTTTTCCCACAGGACATCATCATTCTTTTTACAGTTCAAAGGTCAATAACATCCGAAGTACAAGACGACGCGGCGCAATCCAATGGCTGCTTTTGCCAGTCTTCTATGCATTCGTATCTACACGCAGAAAGTATGCGAGTTCGCTCGGTTGCTTTTACGAGAGTGAATTCCGTTGGGGGTGGTTGTTGGAAAGGGGGGGGGGGGGGGTAAGAGCGGGGGGGGGGGGTTACATTCGGCATGAAATCTAACGATTATTTCAGTTTATGAGAATGCCAATGACCACTTGGAAGATACCACGTGCGTCTTAAATAACGTGAATAGATTCCTAAGAAAAACATACGAGTTGTCATACAGTTACTTTAATATCTATTTTAAGAACCCCTGCATTTGCATTGCCGAAGAAAAGAGATGAAATGACGATACAAATAATATTTATTTGATATCCCATTGCGTTTATGGCACAGTGGTGATATTTAATTGATGATCAATTTTTTTCTTTTTTTTTTTTCTTTTCTTTTCATCATCTTATTTTTGGCATGATCGTGGAAAGTGGGAGAAAACACAATTTCATCGTTTCGCTGAAAGCATATATGAAATTAGTATTACGGAACCAATGAAACGGTCGTATAGACAGTCGTAGAGAATGAACTTGGTGCTTCTGGGATAGTATCTGGAAATGGTACGTTATCTAGAAATTCATAATCGATGCAACAATTCCAACTGCATCCCCAGCAGCCTCATCCAGAGTTTCCGTCCCTGGAGACGTTACTTGCCTCGTAAACCATCCAACGGCTTATTATTTCCCTTAATGGCGAGCAGCATCCCCTACGAACATTTTTCCGTGCAAAATACAATCTTTCGCGAGTGTTTTCATAAGTTGGTATCTTATCGTAGACCAAATTTTATTAGGGGTTGGCAAGAGTGTCGCGACATACAAAATGGCAGGATGCAACATAAATTCATGGAGTTTGGGTTCGCCGAGCCGCAAAGTGATGATCAGCTTAGGGTCACGTGCTCAACGTACGTGTGACGATAGGTACAATACTTTTGCTTTCGGACGTCATTTATTCCTGCTTTGATAAGGAAGGGACGTCTAGGCGGAAATTGGCGACGATCGTGTGCGAAGATAGGGAATGAACAATGATTACGTGCGAGCAATAAAATTTGTCGGTTACTCGAGATAAAGGAATGACGAGACATTCAGGTGGTTATAAAAATTTTCTTTTTTTTTCATTTTTCAACAAATTTTGTCCCGTTATCACTTACTGATTAACGTTGCTCGCAAGTGATTGGGTATTAGTCGAGTGTCTTCGATTGCTTCGTTAGAATGTTAAGGGGTGACCTAAATAGACAAGGATGATGTTATTCGTTTTGAAACTTTGTTAATGACATTCTCAGATTACATTTTAATTACCCAATATTGACTGGATGTATAAAGAAACGATATCGATCACGATCGTAATTCAATAAAACCAGACGTAGATTGGGAAACGTGTAAATTTGCATTTTTTTTTTTCTGTCAACGTTTTATTTCCCTAGACACGTGCTATTTTCATTTGTATTTAATGCAAAATATTTTGGCGAGGACAGGATTAAAATTGTTTCAAAAATTTATGTCACCTAGATTCATAAAATATGTACGTATGAGTATACATATATATATTGTTGAGCAGCAATGATTAATTACTATTTTCTGTGTATCCTGTAATTGCTTCACATTGTTCCTGTAATTAATCACTACGGAATGCGCTTTTTCTAAGTTTCGAAAGAATGTCAATTATTTACGCTTGCATAATCAAGTTCAATTTTTTTTTTTAAATAGAATCTATATGTACAGGATCAAGGACAATTAACGTTGAGGAGAAATAGTCATCCGTGTTTAATACGTTGACGAATCGTTATGTTTTCGCGTTATTTTTTATTTTTTATTTTTTTTTCCTAAGCAGATAAATTTAAATAATCGATCGCACGTAAATTGTGATTTTAATCAGTCACTATTATATCTATCAAGTGAAATTGAAACTCTCACGTGTCGCGCTTAAATTAATTGACTTGATACTTTGCAAACATTACTTTCAAGGCAGATGCGTTGTACAAGTGTACAGTTTATGTGACACACGTGACGGCGAGATGCTCGGATAAAATAGAAAAAAAAAATATTAAGGTAAACATTTCATTTGAATATTTTCATAAAAATTATTACGACGTTCCTAGAAACCCTTTGAATTATCAAACTATATACTTGTCACGCAATCGTTGTTATTAAAAATAGTGAATTTGCCGTTATCGCGTTAATGTCAAAAACTTTTGATACGAAACTTCGAAACTTTCCAGTCTTTTACATGAAAGTGGATGGAAAAGTAAAGAACGAGTTTAATAACGCGAAAATGTCACTAAAATTTTGCAACAGAGTGGCACAAAGCTTTATAATTTTTCTTGCGAAAAATCCGATCGACGTATTCGTGTATTGCGCGATTGTTAAAAAAAAATTTTCTAATAATTTAATTGTCTCTCCGCATAAATATTATCTTGGTTTACGAAGTTTTAAACGAGATATTATCCCGCAATGCGGCTCTTGGCTCGATACTAGTTACGCTACTGGCGAGTGGCGCGAAATTGATTAAATTCAAATTGCATTCGCGTTTGATAAAAAAGAATCATCTGCAGTGAGGATCATTAGATTATTCATATATTCAAAAAAAAAAAAAAAAAAAAAAAAACAGAATCCTACGAAAGACTCATTTCGAATATCATTAAAACACTAATCAAAATAACTTTTAATTAGTCACGCTTCACGTATACATATATATATATATACAAAGTGATCTATATCTCTCCTAAAAACTTGTCCTCAACTCTATCATTATTACATTAAAAAAAAATTGTTTTTCACACACACTATCGTCAATGCGAGTAACGCAGTTAACATATAGTATCATCAACAGGAGAGTTAAAAATAGATTTCCATGAATCCATATTAAACCAGTGCTCCAGTCAAAGAACTCCAACGTGTACAGTTGCTATAATCATTGATTATATACCTAAAGACGACTATAAAAAATTTTGTTTGGCACAAATCAAATCTTTGAAAAAAAAAATATGCTGCGTAAAAAAAAAAGGCCGCCACCCTTGATTTTTCATTCGCACTAAAATTCTTCACCCGCGGCGCGTTATCTACGCGATGGCATCGATTTAAAGGACGTGTATTAATAATTTATCCTATCTCGCCGTAAAGGCATGTCCGGTCTAGTAACGAAGATCCCGGGATGAGAATCTGTAAAAAGCATAAAAATAAGAAGGTGGATGTAGATCGCGAATAGAAGGTGGGCAACGCTTGCGCAGTTTCCGTAGTTTCGCCAGACAGCCCGCCGCTTCGGGCGCATCTGAACAGTCTGCGTTCGCCTTCTAGAGAAGCTTCATTAAAGGAGGAGCATCGAAAGAGAAGAGAAAAAAATTAATAAAATCAAGAAAAAAAAAGAGCAAATCCTACGGAGGAGAGACTCGCGTCAATCGCGAGCCATGGAAAGTGACAAAAGCTAAAAAAGATGCGAGTCTGAAGGAAACCAAAGAATACAAAAAAAACAACAACAACAATAGTTGCTCCAATACGAAGATACGTATCTTGCAAGAAATCATTGTTGAGTCGAGTGAAAAAAAAAAGAGAAAAGAAAGAATTTACCTTCGTGCGCGACTCGTGCAAGTGATCGGCAAGTCATTTCAGCCTGAAGATTCCCAATGCTTATACTGACACGTATATACGTATATACAGGTGTCGGAAGGCGTATCGCTAATTGCGAAAAAAAATAGTGACAGGCATCGTTAGTCGTTCATAGTTAACAGAAGAAGACGGTACACGCGTAACTTTGATCGGAAGAATTTTCTCGTTTCTTTGTCGCGAAATTTTTTTTTTTAAATTCAAAAATCCAAATTTTTTTATCCTCAAATTATCGAGTGCGCTTCTTTCTTTGTATCCCTTGATGAGGATCATTCGCGTGATCCTGTTCGACTGGAATAGAAAGTGCTTGGTGTGATCCTTCTTCAAGGATCCAGGATCGATATCGATCGTCGCTACCCGCAAGGTCTGATAACGAAGTTGGCCCATTTACGTAATATCATTGTTATCATCGATGAGAGTTTAATCATCCATATCACGGATCGTCGATACTCCAGTTCATCCAAATGTTGCAACCCCCTTCGACTTTACTCGAAATGGCATCGCTTCGACTACCGGATTCCGAGGAGTTTGACGTTGACTCTCGTCGCAGGACCAATGGAAATAACGTATTGACGACTGTCAATCCTTCTGTCAGTAATTTCATTGTTAATTTCAAGAATGACCTTGGTGATTACATGAACAGTTCCCTGGCGGAAGTCGCTGCCATAAGTCCAAGATCCACAATGGAGGAATCCGGTGGACTTTTAAATTCCAGTGACAATGCCAATCTATCGATCGATCAGATGCCTGATCGTCTTTATAGGCACAGTATAGCCATGACAGCTGTATATTGTGTTGCTTATGTGCTGGTATTCGTTGTTGGACTTATCGGTAATAGTTTTGTTATCGCCGTTGTGTATCGCTCGCCGAGGATGAGGACCGTCACCAACTTTTTCATCATGAACCTCGCCGTGGCCGATGTACTTGTCATCGTATTTTGTTTACCCGCTACACTTATGAGCAATATCTTCGTTCGTGAGTATATATATATATGTGTCGTCTTAAACAAATGTTATCACAGTCGCTGCTATATATTTCAGGTCGAATTCAGACGTGTTTTATTTCTTATTTTACGAGGCAGATCAATGAATTAATTGTCATTTTAATAAGGAATTTTGTTAATTTTATTGACAATATTAGATGTGTGAAACGAATGTATAATTTTATTATTATATTTTTCAGTTTTTTTTTTTTCGTTCAATCGGGCGATTATCAATTTTCCGAAAATTCGACGTTTAACCATCTCTGTGGGGGGGACGAATTATTTTTTAATTTTTTTTTTTGAGTTTTGCAGCAACGAATTCTTTGTCGCTCGGTTACTCGCGCTGATCAGTTAAGGGCAGATGAAAGAATTATCGGCCAATTATCAGTAATCCTCAGTATGTGCTTTGATTGTAGCAAAATCTATAGTATTGTAAGACATCTGACGATTACTGGTACATGGTCGATGACTGGGGCATCCACCTTATCGACTTCGGGATTTTATAATGACTTTCGGTTTCTCTGATGGTTCATTTTTTTGGTTTGAGTCTCAGATGATATATTTGGTAGGAATCGGAGTCAAGACTTCCGGTATATTTTATGAAAAACTTTATTGGCACAGAAACTGCCAATAAAGAAACTTTTGCTGTTTCCACTTTCCGAAACGGTATTTTAAAATTTTGAAAGCTTTCATTTGTTATGTCTTTCGACAGCATAACGACATTCCCCTGTTAATATAGCGTCGTATGTGCGCTAAATACGTAAAACGTTATTTGACAAATATACAGAAGGCATTAAAAAATTTACATACAAAATGGGCTTATGAATTAATCCTTCGGCATTATTAGAGAGATTGACACGGGGTGATCTTTCTTTGTTAGATAACACAATCTAGTATTTTATCGCCTATCGTTATAACGATATCATTTAATTTATTCCATTATTACGTGATTTAACATAAAAGGATTATCCGCAAAGCGTTATCAGTTAAATAATATTTTGTCGATTACTCATTTAACCTGACCTTGAAAAATATTCAAGATATGTCAAAACTGAAAGTCCGACTAAAATATTGTATATTTCAATAAAAAAAAAAAATATAAAAATCAACCAAAACTTAAATATTTCATAATCAATTTTCAAGAATATCTCGGAATCGTCATTAATTACCCAACAGCTATTTTGCATTTATCAAGCGATATACAAAGATCACAGTAATTAACTATTTACGTCATCTGCATAATGCAGAAACAATAAGTCATCGCATTCCCAACAATCGTAATTCAGGCTAATCAGGATCAAGGTCGTTCCGATAAAAACTTATTTGTCAGCTCTTAAATTATTTTCAACTAATTACAAAAAAATAATAACAATAATCTCTCGCAGTAGATAATAAATTATCACAAGGAATCTCATCCCACCGCGTACTTATGAAAAATAAATAATTATCTCAACCTAGGGTGACCAGACAATATTTTTTAATCTTTAAAAAGTCGATTTACAACGTACAGCACAATCTGTCAATTTCGTATTGGAAACAGCCTTAATATTTAATATTTCACTCGTTTTGTAAGAATCGAGTCCTGCTCGACCCTTCCAACCCCTTAATTTTCCATCTTCATACTGCACTCGGCACTACGGGTTCCGCGGTCCATTCGGATGCTGTGGAATTTGGGTCGCGAATGCAGGTGAAAAATAGGGGATTCGAATCACGTCTACGATAAGCTTCACGAGCGTCTTATTGATTCATTTCGCGTGGAAGCTTTTCATGCGAATCTCACCTGAAAGCGGAACGATAAAAATCGACGATGATTCTATTGATTGGGTTTGTGCACCTCGGAACCTCGTAAAATCGCACCCTTTGCCAGACGCGGGTTAAGAGTTCATTCTATCGAAGCAAAAGGGGGTTGTCGATCCAACGAATTCGATTTGAGGCTCGTCATATTTTTTCAAGCGCTCTAATCCTCTAGAGTAATGAATTTCCCAGTGACGCTTTTGGAATTTTGAATTGTTCTCTCAACGGTGGGAATTGGTACTGAGACCAAATTACTGATACCATAAACTTACTTGATTACAATCTGAAGGTTGGCACTTTAATCGTCGTCTAGGTTCAAACTTTCCTACGAATTAATGTTAGCAGCAGTGGTTAAATACTTTATTCGAATATTATTAGTTCAATTTGAATATTTTTATACGTGGTACGTGTACTTGTATGGATATTGTGTAAGTTATTTTCTGATAATTCAAACCGATTGGATTGGTTATGAATCGATAGGATTTTGAAATTGAGGAGAAGTCAACACGAAAATACATTCTGAATTTATCAACTGAAAAGCAGAAGCCATCTTTACCTTGACTTAGTCACCGGTTTCTGTAGATGGTGAGATCGTTCGCCAGTGATATTGTAATTCGCACGTTTAAAAGTTCCCAAGAAATTCTTTCTTTATACTCGGAGTCAATTTCCATTTGACATTATGACGTTAAAGAGTGCAGCGTCTGAGCGAGTGGCAACCTCCATGAAGCTTTCATATGTAAATCAATAAGGAATCATATGATTTCGCAGTGAAAATCAAAATTTGCATATCGATTCGAATTGAATTTTAGCAGTGAAAAATATTCAAAATAAAATTCCCGAGTAATAATAATAAAAATAATAAATTGATTCTCATGAATCGCGATTGATTCGAATAATCGTTCTCTTTGTATTTTTAAAGTGACAATTAAGACTTACTTCGACTAACAGACTTTCAATCTAAAACCTCCAATTTTTCAGGATTCGATAAGTTTGAAAGCTACCGACCAAATTTTGGCCATTCAAGTTACAAATTGTTCAAACAGAATGGATTCTTTTCAGGAACCAAAACGTTCATCAATCAGGACTACCTCGAACCGCCAGGTGATTGTAGAGAGGAGCTCTACGGACTTTTAGCAATTTTTTTTCCCCGTAGCCTTTGACCCGTTAGATTTAAGGGACTGCTTGGTAGGAGAAGCACTAAATCAAGAGCAGGGAAATCGACTGGGACTATACCCAGTGGCGCGTAGAGTCTCTTACGGAATAAGGAAAAAGATACTTTCCTACTCGAGCACCTGCTGTGCGATATCCAAAATTTCATAAAAACCATGGAACGTTGTGCTATTTTTCTGAAATCGTCGCCACGGGAAAAATGGCCGAATGTTCCATAAAATCAAAATAACCATTTCTATGAAAAAACTGGCGTACCGTTTCCAAGGACGATATTCAATGTACCTCGCGTTTACGGATTAGGTAATTACCGATCGATATACACAAAAACCATGTCTACGGCATCACGCTATATATATATATATATATATATATATCCTCTGTATCCCGGAAATTGATGCAGCACTAGAGAACAAAGATGGCGCACTAGTACATTGACGATCAGACCATTCGAAAGGGGGATGAAACAGAAAGGAGGGCGAATAGATGGTCGTGCATATAGTCGATTAAAACGTCTAATGCATAATGTGCAGGATTATCGAACGTCTATCAATTTCCAGGATGCAATGCAATGTGCACTGCATACTTGGCTATATATAGTTTTATATATATATATATATATAACATGTGTAGTCGATGGCCGCCGACCTATGGATGTAACCCAGGGGTGTATCCTAGGTGTGCACCACTGGGGGAAGAGGCTGCTGGGGTGCATGGACTATAACTATAGTACTACATAGGTGTACGGTACTATAGTATATAGTAGGGGTAGTATAGACACGGTCTATACTATAGTAGGGCACGTTGTAGGTTGTAGGTTGGTGGTAGGACGAACGGTTGCGAAGGGTAGGTGGGCCGGTTGGTAGGTATCGAGTGCGCTGCCACAGGGTGAACGCCCCGAGGTGACCGCGTCCCGACGCCCGGCGTCGCTACCCTCGCTTCGAAAGTCTCAGTCGGAAACTGGGGCTCGGTCGTATCCCTACCGAACACCCTCTTCTCTTTCTCTGCTCACCCGCAACAGCCTCCCCGTTACTACCCCGTAATTCTACTACGTTCCTACGTTCATGTTTATCAACATTACCTGTAGCTCATGACTTGGACACTGTCATTATATATGAATATATATTTTTTTAAAAAAGCAAAAAAGGGTTGGTTTTCTTTGAGGGTGCAGATATCGCGAGGTTAATACATTTTGACTGGGACACAGTCGTATGGATGCTTTAATTAATTGTCTAAAGTGAATTCTTGGCTGATTGTTAATTGGCTGGAAAAATGTTGAATAATATATTTTTAGGGGATGCTTCTTTTGTGAGGGTCTCCTTTTTTTGTATATATATATATATATATATATATATATATATATTTTGAATCAGGTGCATATAGGATTTTTTTTTTGGCTCTCGACCAAGTGAAGGGGGTTTAATGCAAATTGAATAGAATTTGTCAAACATTATTTCTAAGGGTTAACTCGCAGGGTTGGTACCGTCTTCGAAGACAATGGGGTACGAAAATAGGTCGAACATATAATGGCAACTTAGAGATATCGCAGTGCCGTACGATTCATGAATATTCCAAATAAAATGTCTGCTATTGTTTTTTTAGAAAAACATTTTTTATCTATCTGGAAATTATGCTTCCCCTGTATTGTCGACTCTTATACAGCTGGGTGCAGTAAAAAGAAAATATGACCACCCTGTATTAATGCTATTTGAATATTTCGTGTATTCCTTTATCACCAATGTCACCAATTGCGCATATACAAGGCCGAAGATTTGAAAATCTTAAACGAAATTCGTATATGTAATTTTGATAATGCGACACGAGCGATCGTTAGACCTACGATTTCTATCGTCCTTCCGATAAGACCGTATCGCCGTATCGTCCTATCCCCGATTATTTCGTTCCCTTAATTAATATATCACCCGATATAATAATGCATAACTTTCGTACTGCCAGAATCGAGACAGAATATGCTTAATGCCAAGTCCAACGATAAGTTTCCTCAGGTGGAGTACAAGCGTCTTCGAGTGTACACAACTGCTCCCACATCCGAATCGTGCATACGAGACTCCGTCATTACGCAAGTGTTGAAAATATGTTATTAACAATGCGTTCCGCTTTGCAGTTGAAAGAAGCGAAGATAAGAAAAAAAAAAAAGAAAGAAAAAAAACGCGTACCACGAGGTTAGTCAGGCCGACAGAATAATTTATCATAAATTACGGATCGATGCGTGAGTAACTTCGAAAGGATCAACGTTCAAAGAATTTTTAATAAAAAAAAAAAATTGACAACTTCAATGACTACCAATAGTCGATTGAACGTTTGATTATCGATAACACGTGCCTCTTATCGGGACGTAAAAAAAAAAAAAATTATCCACCTACCCAATTCGTATATACGACTACGGAGCGTAGATCCGCACTTTATACAATTACCGTGTAATCTGCTCGTAAACTGTATTAGCGAAGTAATAAAATCCAATCGTTTCTTATCGAATAAAACAGTTTAGGCATTTAAAGAATCGATGCAAAGCTAACCTCAACTAAGTGAGGCTAGATAACCTGCATTTGTGTCAAGGCAAAGGGGTGCGATACTCGCGGCCGACCTACATTTGCCGATCACTCCGCTACCCGTTACTCCAACTTCAACCCCCCCCCCCTCCCACTTTTCCCGGAGCCCCAACCCCCTTCCTACTTTCATCATGCACACCTATGGGCATGGCTACAATATACTCTCTCCTGACCTACCCCAGAGAAGCTGCATTTCTACCACTGGCAAAATTCGCGTAACACCCTTTAATTTTTCTACGTGACTGTACGTATTGAATTTTATACTGAAATCAAGGAATGAATTATATCAGGTATTTCACCGTTACAAAAATTCGTATCCGATAATAAAGTGTACACTGTACATAAAAGTTTAAGCAATTAGAGGTAATCATAAAGTAATTGAATAATTAATTGTACGTAATTATAGCGTATGAACAATTTTATTGCAGAAATTAATATTGTGCTAGGAAACTCATGTCTGTGCCATGATAACGAGCTGGGTCATACGGAGGTAACATAATTTAACTAGTTATAAACAAGACTAAAAGTACATAGGGGATTAATCAACACCCCCTAACCACCCCCCCCCCCCCACCCCCTGCTCGCCCGTGTACTTTTACACAGAATGAAATGCCTGATCGTCGCATATGTCACGTATACACGTTCAATTCGCTTTGTCTGTTTGTTTAATTGCCACTAGCTTCATTTACCTGACGATCTGGAATCGATTTAACTACGATTCAAACTCATTTTACAAATGAAGGCATTTCGGGGCACGAGGGAGAAAATCTTGAGGGGGTTTTCGATGGTCGATCTATTTCTATTGAGAATTAATGATTTTACAGAACAATAATTTCAAAGAGATTCTGTATTCTTATCGACGGTATTATCAGAGTGATTAATTAATTAAATCATAATGCACAACCCTATCCGATATTACGAAGTCTAAGGACTTTGTACTTGATTATACTTGGGGGATGAAATTTTTTATTTCCAAGTTCCATGACTCTTGAGACACTGCATATATACAGGTAAATTAAGTGGGTCAGCGTCCCAGTTGATGGTGTATGATTTAGAGGTAGGTAGGTGGGTGGGTGGGTGGGTGGGTGGGTGGAGTTCAACCTGGTCACCGGAGCAGCAACGGGTTTACCTGAGAACGATCCACCCCCACGGAGCAGCAATGTCCTATGACCCAGCCAGGAAGTATCCTTGAACAATCTCAACCCATCGACTTGGCGACCTCCTTTTCCTTTTCAGCACGTTTACCTCAGCATCCGATGACCCACATGACCCCAAGGGTTGCTGGGCAGAGCAAATTTTACAGATAGAATTATTCTTTCGGAATCCCTTAAACGAAATAAGGCAACATATCTATACGGTCGGACGAGTCTGTAAAAGGTAAATGGTACCAAGCGCCATCTTGGTATCGCAACTAATATACACAAGGTTCCCTTTTCGTACGAATTCACTGAAGAAGTTTTAACCTCAAAAAGATCATTCGGCCAAAAATCTTCCTGGGGTCTGTCGATGTGTCGCGAACGATTTATATTCTCAAAAAGAGTAAAAAGTTTATTTTTTGTATTCAAGTAATAATCCACACACGTGTCGATGATAATATACTATGGGTTCGTTACTTTTCAAATTTATAAAGAATAACTCTTATCTTTTATCATGTTACTTCGAAGAGTTTCTTCCTTCGGAAAGATCTTTGATTTGTCGAAAAAGTTTGTGCTCCCGTGCCAAGGTGGTAGTCGATTTCGAAGGAGTAGATGCTCGTAAAATATTCGTATGGTCGACGGCTCTGAAATACGTAAAGAGTCTTTGGCAAGCAGGAAGCGGAAGTCGTGCAGGTTGAGGGGGGGGGGGGACGAGATAAGGTTGAACGAATTCAGGTGACAATGTCTTGGAAAGATGCTGTAAGTAAGACGAGTGACTCCGAGCTAGGTTAAGCTGACATTTTAGTCAGGTAGGCTGACAGTTAGGTCAGGTATAGGTAGGTAGGTAGGCTGGTATGCAGACAGAGACATGGCCCAGTTCAGACCTGGCCTGTCCAAGGTCGTGCCTCGTGAGAAGATAATTACGCATCTGGGTCACAGACAGATACCTGCCTAGTGCTGCCAGTCTCGATTGTAGCTAGCATTCAGCTTAGATAGATAGCGCGTTTAACCTTTGTCCCTAGGTATCCTAGATGACCTATGCACCCGGTCGATTTTCAACCTAAGATCACGGGGGATGACCTTGCCGGAAATAATCAGGATCATTTCGTAGAGATGGTAGCGATTGTAGTGAGTATTGGTACGTTGGCTGATAAAAATCGAAAAATGATAAGACACTTGAATTCTGGCTGGCTGGTTTACTTTGTGAGTTTTACTTCAACAGGAATTCCAAACGCGCGTGTGTCTTGGAGTGGGGATGAAATTCATGTGGGATGCATATTGCGCGAGATGGAGTTTACGTATTTCGAAATTTCTTACGATATCGCTACCATTGTATATCGTTGCTGAATGTTGGTACTGGCGATCGCAATATAAACTGCTAATCCTGGCATTGACATTGGTTCGCCATTATAGAGGAATTCGTAGATTTATGCTTATGCTTGCTTGGCCAAGGGTGAAGTCTGATTTACGATTCGCTAGTGTGGCGCCGGGGGGTTGTTTTCAATGCTGCATTATCTAGCGACAAGCTTCAGCCTTGTTCGTGGAGTTAATGTGTCCTTAAGGTTGTGAACTAGTTCTTAAATTATAGTTCACTGTCGCTGCTGCAATTGAGAACACTGCCTTTACGGTTAGATATATTGTTTTTCAATAGGATGAAAATTAATCACATTGACGATCCGCGTTTATATTTTTAATAACAATAGTATACATGGAAAAAAGGGGTGGATCAAATAAAAAAAAAATCAATAATAAAAATTAGGGGTTGAATTAATTTTCCAGAGGTCCAAGAGAAATATCATTTTGATAGAAAAAAATAATCATCAGCTTCCGAGTCTCCATATAGAAAGGGTTAATCTGGATGGTCGCGACCCTTTAAAAATATTTCTGACTTAAGAAAAAAACTTGAGGTGGTGCAGTAAATTTAAACCCTCCTGATATAAGCAGTTTATCTATGATCCGCCAGGACGCTTTATTTTCTCAAATATTTACCTGCCAAAAAATCTCCTCTAAGCCACTTTTAGCACCTAATCGCACGAGCCTGATTGGCCAAGAAGGTAAACCAAGTTACGAAAAGCACTAAGATCTATAGTTTGTTGTAGCTCGCTACTCTCGGCAGGACTATTGATCTTCACGCAGCATCCTTTTTATCACCTTCTAATCGTCCTCCTTTGCCTTCACACTTACCGACATTTTTATCAGTCATTCGTCCTTCCGTCATTGGATTCTACTTGTTCAATTGGTTTTTTGGGGTAGAGGGCAGTGGGACACCTGTACGGTACCGGTGGTATCCAGGTCATGCATCTCGGTCACTTGTACTAGGTCACTACCTCTCTGCTTCAACCCCGTCACCTCTTCGTCCCAATGCACCCAACCAATCGCCACTGGCTGTCAGTTGAACAAGATAAAAAGAAAAAGAAAAAAAAAGGGACGTTACGATATTCATGAAGCTACATACAATTTCCTATTTTCACGCATCGACGCTTCATTAAAAGTTTACACATATGTACGTCCCTCTCGCGTATCCTTGAAAATAACGAATTTTGACACGTGTTCGCATGACACACGCATGTCACACATCCTATTGTCGACCTGGGCGCGAATCGAGTTTTGTAAATGATTTCGAGTATGAAATTTTCTTTTCGTTATACATACCTATATCTATACACCAACACCCACGGTAGCGCCACTTGTTCAAAGTTAATAATCGTTAATGACAGAGCACGTGCATTTGTGATTTATTTGGATATGTTTATTTAAGACCAGTTGCCGCTTAGCTGGTTATACACGATTTTTATACTCGTACCGATGATATTGATTGATATTGACTTTTTATTTTATTTTTTGTTTTTTCAATTATTGCTTTACAAGGTCTCGGCGTTATGTGACCGAAAAGGAAAAGAGGGTTATGTAAGGACTGGGAGACCTTGAAGGCATTCGAAACCGGGGCAGTGCACCCCGTAAGCTCTTCTGCGCAGTCGCGGGGGGTGAATACTCTACAGTAAGGGGTAAACCGGGCTGCCCTAGATTGGGGCTCCACTACTGAAACTCCCTAGCCTGTCCGCTTTTACGATCGGCCAATGCAGAACTTGCAGAGAATGCACCTGACTGGCTGTGATTAAATTATTATTTGATATTCGATTTGACGTTGAGATTCCTTTGCTTTTTATTAACTTCAACCTTTATTTTTTTTTTTATATATGCTCATTCCTGGGAGATCAATATTAAGGATTCTATATAGTTTTACCAATTCTTTATTGGTCATTGACCAATGTGAATCTTTCTCTGGGGAATGGGGAGGAGTTGGGAGGTGGGGAGGGGGTTCACAAAATTATACAAATTTCAAATAACTTGTACATGGGAGACGCGTGAGATCGTTACCATCTTTATCCCATGTTACCAATTAATTTTGTATATATGAAAGTTTTGGACTTTATGAGCCTCGTGGTTATAATTGTGTATGATAAACGAATTCAAGTGGGAGTATTCGGTACTGGGTTTTTGTTTGGATTAGATAGGAAAAAAAAAAGAGACCGACACTCTTGAAATGTTAAACCGTGTATACGAGGATATGTTATCTAAAGTTTTTGTTTTTACTTAATGTTTCATTGAAAAAATGTTATCTCGGTAGAGATATCGCGCGGAGAGACAAATAATTCGGATATTAATTTATATTGAGTATTTTATTGTGACACTTGATTTTATTTAAATACTGATTAACACTTGTTTAGTAAGGATATAAGTACTTATGTTATCAGTATTTAAGGGAAAGCTGAGAATACAGAATATCGCACGGTATAGATGTAATTGTAAATTTATGAAATTAATGATAACAACATTTATTTTCAGACTTTTTCAAAATTCTCTCAACTTTTTCTCCCCCCCTCTCTCTCTCTCTCTCTCTCTCTCTCTCTCTCCATCTGACTACTCTCTCAAGGGTGGAATTGCTCTCTCGGGAGCGGTAGGACCTTCGCACTTGTCATGTCCCGTATTCAGTAACTTTTTTTTTTCTTAGCTGTAATAAGTTTTTTCTCTGCCACCCAGTAGACCATAGTATGTTGTACAATTAACTCGCATGTATTCTCTAAATAAATTAAAGACAACCCTCTATGTGATAAATCTTTAAAAACTTGGCGTATCACACCGGTGAACCATCTTGGTTAGGTCAGCCATAAACATTCTGGTGACAGACTTAGACTTGAGATAAATTTTACTGAAAATAATTGATGTCTATAAAATGATTATCTTATTAAAAAGAAAATCCATGGAATGTGACGTGCCGGATTGGGATCTTTTTCGAATTATCTCCACAATTGTTAACCCTTTGAAACATCCAATTTCCCTTCTACACGATTTACTTGAAATTTGATACTCTTGGGTCGCTGATTACGTATCTGAACTTAGTATTCAGACATTCAAAATGGCGCATCCAATATGGGAAACCTAAGGGAGTTGAGATCAGATTCGTATTCAACGACTCGAAAAACGTCCCATTTTCAATTTCCATCCTTCTAATCACTGTGGTCCCATAATCTTTGAAAACAGATGTTTCAAAAAATTTTATTTATTTACAGCACCTTCTGTATTTACAAAGTTATCATTAATTTCTCTTCGTAAATTAACAGTGATATCTTAAGAAACTAAATCACGCAAAAAAAAATTTACTAAAAGACTTTGAGAACTGACTTTTAAATTTTAGAAAACCGAATTAAAAAAAAAAACGTAATCCAACTGATACGCTGCGACTAAAGGGGTTGAATCGTGCTGGGTATAATAAATCTGAACAAAAAATTTTTCAGGACCAACTTTAGAAAAAGTCATCTTAATCATCTTACGTTATCAGTATGTAAAAACGGTTCCTGCTTCTTCCTTGTACAAGGAACCCAGCTGACATGACATCAGGGAAAATATGAAATTCTGGAGGGTCGCCCGAGTAAAAAAAAAAAAAGTAATGAATAAAAATTGAAATAACGTGGATTGTCGTTAAGGCACAATAATTTCCAGGCCGCATTCGCATTGGACGATCATTCAAAAAGATACATAGATATACCGAATGAGGTAGATATTTGATAACAGGATGGTTAGGCGGAGATGGAATTAAGTGAGTAAGAAAAATCCGTAAAATTTAGTTCGCGGAAGAAATACGACCCTTGTTGTATGCGTATTTATGAGGGTGAGTCACCCTTTGAATTTTCTAAATATTTAATAAATCAGGATTCATCAATTAACGTCGTAACTTTTAAGATTCTCGAATTAAATTTGCACACGGCTATAACTCTGCCAACAGAAAGAATATACAGAGGGGATGATAGCTAGCTCATTTTTTTTATTTTTTTTGCTTCCCCCTTTCATCTTGGATCTTGATCCGTCAAGGTATACAGATAACCCCTTGATCCTCGTCTCAATTCTGGTTTACCAACTTTTCAAGAAGCAACCCCTGGCTCCGTAATACTGCGAACTACCTTATCGCGGATAAGGGTTGGTCACCCTTACAGAGACCCAGATAATATCAGGCATTTTCTCGACGAAGAGAGGCTTACAACAAAACAGAAGAGAATATTGCGGATGACCTAAATACATGATGCAGTAACCTGGGCCCATATAGCCTAAAGGTTCCTGCTGCCAGGCTAACGCCTACCGTTTTTCCACCCTGCAAATACGAATAATCTCCCCCATTTTCTTTACCCTTCCAGAAAGACAGGGATATTGATGCACGAGAAAACAAAAGCACTGAGCCAAGAAAAAAAAAAGAAAAGAGAATCGTCGGGATGGAAAATAATTTTCATTTCTTTCAATTGAACGTCTATTCGCCAAGAAAATCAATCGAGCATTCAGATCCATCAAAGTTGATAGGTAACCACAAAAATAACGTTTATATCAATACAGGTTATATCGAATGAAAAAACATTTTCAAAATATCCACATTACCAAAATTACTGGTCAAATCGTACCAAGCACCTTATTCGCCTAAGAGCATAAGAATTTCGTGAGGAAGAAGAATCTACGAAAAATGTACCCTCGGTTAAAAAAATATCAAAAATATATAAAAATCGTCAAACATACAGTATTCGATCATCCTGATTCAATAAAATCTTTTTTCAATATTTACCATGGACCGTAAAGCCTTATAGAGGTCGACAAAACTTTCTTCCATATATTCACAGATCCTTTTTTTTCCAGTCCTTCGGCAGATCATTCGTTTGGCATTTCTCTTTGAGACATTTCACTGAACGTACGATATCGCCTACGAAAATTGCTTACGCGAGAAAGTTTCTCCTTTGCGGATCATTTATCGTGGAAAATCACTGATACCAACGGTGCAGGTAAATGCGTTATAAAGGCATGCTAATGGCTGTCTAGGGTGTATAATCTAAGGCCATTAGGTTACTCTTGCATCATACGTGTCTAGATTGGCAGCTTTGCCTTGACAACCTTCGTCGACTGGTACCGCGCAGGTAAGAGTAACGAAGCTTTCGCATTCCGAACACACGACGCATGCCACGTTCAAGGTCAAGCGTTATGCTGAACACGGAAATCCCGAAGAGTAACTATTACGTATTAAAAAAAATCTTGAAACGAATTACCCGCGCCCTAGAAAACACAAATTTATTAATCTATATCTATATATTTATTATACACTGTATGGAATTAATATGAGGATTTTTCAATAATCATAAGTGGCACTTTCATGAAGTTATAAGGGATACAGTATATGTATAGCGTAACGTATTTTTTGAACTCGACACCGATAACGAAAGATCCGAGCACTAATCTACGTTACCTTCGTCCGATCCATTCGCAAGCCAGGCGGGCGCCAGCCAATTCTTTTTTTCGCCGGAAACTGACGAGCCGATATGACCTGGGAGTTGGGGCGGAGCAGCCCAAACTTCGGCAAAACGAGAGCTCCGCCGGATCATATCAGACAATGCGATAAGTTAACGGAGCCTGTCGATTTTTTTGGGGGACGCGTGAAATCGAGAAACGCAACCGTAGGTGCTGAGCTTTGGGTCGCGTAAGATCAGCAAATGCAAATGAATGGACGGACGGGAGCGGACGGTTACGGAAATGCGCGACCGGTCAAGCTGCCAGGTTTAGCTAGAGAGGGTCGGAGTAAGCGTCAGGCAAATAGTGCAAAATACAGAGAGCAATGGATCGAGAACGTAACAGAACATATATAACGCAATATACATATATACACATGCATACATATATAAAAATTTGGCAAATAAAATAATCGCCAAACTATGCCCTTTTTTCCCATTCCGAACCATCGTGAAAATGATTTGCTTAAAGTGTTCGATCACGGAAAGACGATTGCTTCATGGAACAGACCAATTTGTCGTATTATCGAGGAGCGATAACAAAAAAATTTGCTGATACGAATCCTTCAAAGTACCGGCGATGGGATATCGAGAGAAATTTAGTCTGCAGGGGAGAAACACGTAGGTGAAGGTTGAAGGGGTAAGGAGGGCAAAAGATCCCTAGGGAAGTGCGTTCCATTCCAGTGTTAGGATTACGAGCAAGTAAGTCACCGGGTCCTTTAATTAGGTTAACGGGAATCGTAGTTTCTATTTGGGTCAAATTCCTCAAGCTTTCATTACGTATTATGCCTTTATTTCGATCGCCACGGTAAAGCCTATATTGAATCTTAAGAAATCGTCGATTCGCGAATAAAAGATCTGGAACAATTGATTGTCGTGGGTGATTCCATAAATGTGACCTTTTTTTATCCCCCCCCCCCCCCATCCCCACCCACGAAGATTGAAGGTTCGAGTAAGATATCTTCAAATAGCTAAGACCAACCGTAATCCAATGTCCTATTTTCTGATTACATCCGATAGCAACGAAATATATATTTTTGGGATAAATTCCAATTTTTAGCGATTTCTTTGAAAATAAAGAATCGTGCATGACGAAATTGAGATACGTGAAATTTATTAAATTATATGCATGAGATACACTGCAGGTCCCTACCTTACCGACACTCCTTATCAAACGTTACTCGACTCTTACGCGAATGTACAGCTCAAGGGCTGCATTCTTACGACGTCAGCCTCTTCTCGATATTTTAATATCATTGTTATCTCCCGCCCTTTATCCATTTCTCAAAGCAACAAGATAATGCTGATTACGGCGTTTTTGGATTCTGAAACAAAGAAAAATTATGTCTGACGTAAAATTTGGGATTTACGTATTTTCATATTTTTTGAAATTTTATCAACCGGTATATTGTCTGATTATGGGTGATTAAGTTTGAAGGAGTTTCTCAACAAAGGATTTGGCATTGTTACAACTGAATCGTAATCTTTCCAGGGATTTGGGGATGTGTAGATATAATGATAAAAAAATATACAGAAAATTCAGTTCGACGTGACGCTTGTTATCACCCAAAAGCATCTCGCCGCTCGATGTCACTTTGTATTCAATGCAAAACTCGTTTCTTATCAGTTGAAAATTATCACGACTTACCCGAAGTAAATTTATGCACGCTGAACCAGTGTCACTTGATGATATTGTAAACTGATACGTTACTTATGTCAATCATAAGCCCCACGTAGTTACCAAGCGATTGCAACATGACGAGTGTCAAGACGCATAGCGTCCCACGTGCATCGACGTTAAATGCACATATGTTAGCAGAACAATTCGCACGAGTACCTAGATACTGTATATCTATATATAAAGATGCACTCGTAGACACTCGTACATATAGACAGAGCTGTGCTTTTATTTGCACTGGATTTACGTCAAGCATACCAAGTATACGAGCGTAATTCGCGTTTAAAGTGAAATTCAGATATACATAGAGGATTCTAGATGATAAATAAACATTCCCGATAAATTTCTTCGTGGATCATTTTTTCTTTTTTCGATCGACAATTCTTACGAGATAAGACGAGTAGGATTGTAGAGATTAAAAAAAGAAAAAACAAAAAATGTACCCAGACAACAAATTTTCTGCGATACGTAACGATAAAACGTCGAAAGTTTTTTTCAAAAATTCTCCACGGATTAAAAACGAAGGAAGACGTCAAAAATTCCGAACATCCCTTCGTCGTCCTATGCAAATGTCAATGGCTTTACTTAAGTTTGCATGCAGAATGCGCAAGTACAGAGAACACTGATTACGAATGCAGAGAACGCCGGCGACATTCTAAGGGCTGTTTTCCAACGGAGTGAATATCCTGACCAGACAGTCGCGCACTTCAAATATCCACCCCGTTCTGCAACTCTTATCTAGCAGCTTCCCTTACAATGACGTTTTCACTTTGTAGAGTATAATCAGGTTCACCAGGTTCACGGTCAAGGTCGACAAATTTATTCTCGAGAGCATAATGCCATTTATGATAGGTGCATATATATATAATATGCACACACGATACCGGTGTATCCTCCAGTATCAATATAATCAGTGCCAAAGTAACCTCTCGTATAGCCGCTATCTTCTTCGCTTACGGTACCCAAAGCGACAAGCATATTGGCGAACGCTGAAATTCGCGTATCTTATTATTTCCTGTAAACTGATGGAATTTTTCTATAACCAATCGCATCCCTAGGCGTTATGAATAGGAACGTAAAATCTGATAACAACCGGAAACTGCATGTCTGCTCGAAGATTGACGATTTGCAAAAGGGCTGATACGAAATAGTCCAGCGTCTGGTCTGTTTGTAGCTGCATTCATCCGAAGTTGCATTATTGATAAGACTCGTAGATGGGGATGATTTCCGGGGAGGGGAGGGGGGTATCCATTGTGAAAGTCGCCCTTGGCTTCTACTACGTGGAGGATATCATTTACTTCGGCGTCATTTTCAAGGCTGCCGTAATGTTCTTATATGACACTGCTCGGGTTGCAGTTTGCAGTGTGGAAAGTGCATTAGGGTAACCTTGCGCCACCGACAAGAGCTCCTCTTCATCTTATTTTTTTCTAACTCTTTCCTGGCAACCCTTTGTGCTTCAAGACAAAAAATTGTCATTCCGAATAAAAATTTGCATCACTTCACCAAGAACTTTGGCCACGATGCTATCTTTTATATGTAAAATATACATCGTTTCGTATGAAACCTTTTAGCATTAAATCTTAAATAATCGTGGAAAAGGGATTTGAGACGGTTTTAGGTTTTTTTAATCATGGCGTACGGGTTAGGCAAAAGACTTTTTATATAACGGAAGGGTTACAAGGAAACCTTTTTTTTTCAGAGATTTGTAATTAGATTTTCGTGTTTTTACTTTAAACTCATAAATAACCGAGTTACAGTAGACCTATGTATCTCATGTCGTATCCCTTAATCCTTTGAGTTAAGGATATTGTATGGGACCCAATAGAGTACCTCGATATACCCATACCCTTGTCCATAAAGGGTTAAAGTGGGTATAACGAATAAAAAATAAATATATATGTATTTTTTTCCCTATAATTACAGATAAATTTTTCCAAAAATATTTTACAATTTCGCAAATACGCTTATCGTTGCAAAACGTTGAGAATCGAGGTGCTTTAGCAATTTTCAAGGTTCGTCATCCTTTATGATTATTCAAATGTACTGTGTAACGTTTCTATAATGTTCTGTCTGCGTACGACAGACACGAATAGATTACTGACACGGTATTACGTCAATTTGAAATTTTTAATTACTTTATCAATAATTAAAAGCGTCGGTCGCCTTTCAAGTTTACATTGTATAATACCGATTCGTGTTACTGAAATTATTCAAATACCACGTAAGACTGGTCAGGGGATTATCTGTCCGTATTTATCTATTAAACTGGTCCTGAACTTTGTCTTCACAGGGTATACCTATATATTTTATCTAACTCGGCACCAGTCATACGGTATGCGTGAAACGTGAATTACGTGCGTTGCGCAATGCACTGCGGTTCTACGAGATTATATTGCTGTACCAAGAGACACGGGATAATAAAACTAGTGAGATAAATTTGTGCGAATAAATAGCGATTGTTTCAAAGTTACGAGACACGAAAAAGATTATCATTCGAAGTGATGCTGGTCGTGGATTAAATTTTTAAGATAAATAAATTCAACTTTTTTTTTTTCGTTACATTCGATAATCGATAATACAAATTTTCTCATTAATTCTACAGGCTATTTCATCCTTTCTACTTCGTCTCTCTAACTTTTCGATTACGAACAAAAAATTCGATATACAAAGTGTTCGATAAATTTAAGTTCGATTCCGTCGATCGTCCCTCCCTTTACCCTCCCTTAAATAGGTACTTCAAAAAAATTAATCCAGCTTCGATCGAGCCACAGGCAGGCAATGGGAGCCTTGGGCTTTGTAGGGTTTATGAAAGCAAGTTTTTTTTTCTCTATAGAATTTTAAAATATATTCTCGTAAAGTGTTAATGGGTACAGTCGATACAGTAACATAATGACATATACTTAGATACGGTAAACGCTGTGTTGCCAAAATATAACACAGGTCGCGTAGGCAATTTTGAGAGTGATTGTACTTTTTATAATTAAATATATATATATACATTGAATGTACATACACGCAACGTTATATCAGCCACGTATCATATCGCGCGTCGTTCGCTTCAAAGGGAATCTACGTGTAATTCACGGTTCGCCTAACTCGACTGCTTCCTTAAAAGTTTTCCTGTATCCGGGATACTGAAATACTAAAAACCACTGCAACGAAAGTATGTTGCAGTATTTATGCTCTGAAACGTACATAAAAATCTACATATGCAAGATACGAGGCTCGGGCAAGGTCCTGGTGTAATGTACTTCCGGTGAATTTGAAAATGGCCATGGAGAAAACCGATGCATATAAAACAGTACAGGATTTCAATGATCTGCCAAAAATTAATTTAATTCTTTTATCGCGTATCCCGGTAAATTAAATATCCTACAAATATACAGATATACATACACGTTGGTTATTTAGATCAATAAAATATTTTTCATACTTTTATCTTTTTCGACCAAAATCCTCTTTTCTTTTTGTTTCTATTTATGCAAAAGGCAACGTGGGAGCGTGCAGAAGGAAAAATGGCCGAAAATGGCATTGTTATTACGTAACTGAACAATTACGTAAATCCTATCTCTTCGGTGCGCTATGGCACCACCATGGCCTTTACGATTATCTCTTCGCACATGACAAGGAGCGTCGAGGTACCACACAGACGCCATATACGTTACTGACCTACCACTCATTGATTTCTATACCAGTAATTAATTGGCACAGTAGACGATTGTAGAAACTTGATAAACACCGTTTTATACCTTATCATTAAATTACAATGCTATTCCCCTCGGTATCGCTTTAAGAAATCTCGTAATTGTACAGCCTGTTGTGGATACTAGAGCTACTAGTATCATTACGATACTTAAATATTGCTCGGGTACTTATATATTGCAATAATTGTATTTAAACGAAACTCGTTTAAAACTTTGCACAACCTCGTGTACTTTATCCGCAGAAAATTTTGCATATTGCAAATCCATCAAGGATACAAATTATCGATATTATTTAATCAAATCATTTCACTATTGTATATCGTGACTGCTATATACGTCCTTTATATTTTCCATTGTTTTTTCTTCGCTCTGTATCTTTTTTTTTTACATAATGCGATTTTTTTTTTTTTTTTAATTCTCTCAGCTCTCGCTACGTCCTCTAGACATCTGCAGATTAATCCTACCGGGAGTCTGGGTAGTTCTCCACCATTTTAGCCAGGCAAAACAACAAGAGCACTTAACGAGTTTATTGAAGTAATAGCCACTTCATAAGACCATGATAATGTTTCTTGCTTTATCAAGATATATATATATATATATATATGCTTAAAAAGAGAAATATATATATATATATAGGGCATTCAGATATTCAACGATGCGAATATGAAAAGCGTTGTAGCTTATATAGGGTGGAAATAGTCGATAACATATGGCCCCAGTGCAAGTAACACAGGGGTACTCATATATTCTCCCAACACCCACACGTGCCAATGTAACTGTCCAATTAGAATTAGATCGTTTTTCCAGGCTCCATGGACCATCGGATATACTTTCGAAATCAATATACTTCGGTTCTACGTATAAAGGATATAGCCAAACGTAATATTCCAGAGGCACTCAATCTTATCGATCGATCGATACGTGTCGATGATATCGATTGAATTTTTTATCAGTACTTTCTTTTTTTTTTCTTCATAAACTCTCGACCAGTCTGATATTAGAAAAATGTGTTACATGAAAATCATCTGATTTATATATGCCAAGATTTAATCTTAGTCGAGATTATGTCACCTTTCCGATAATATTATCAGAGTTATCGATCAGTCATCGGTAACCTTAATCGATTCGAATAGACATATTTATTTTACAAATCTGATAAAAAAAAACAATATTCGTAATACCATGGGACCAAAAGATATTTTTTTTAAATTGGAAATTATTCGATCTGTGTATTTATGATGTTTGGCTCTTTGGAAATAACCAATCGATGTAACTCGTATAGGATTAGATCACAGATCGAGAATTATTATCTGCTGAAATAATTTATTCTGGATCGTGGAATTTTTTTTTTACTATGGATCATTTAGCAACGAGCGTTATGAGAGCTTTTATAAATTAATTTTAATTTTCTTATAACTTAATACGACTAATCGATACGGGTTTAATGCCGAATAAAGTGGTGGAGAGTTAACGTTATCATATCTACAACTATGATTCAAGATATAACGATGTATGCATCCCACAGGAGTTTCAGACTTCTTATGAAAGTCAGGATTACG
This sequence comes from Calameuta pygmaea, assembly GCA_031762395.1. Taxonomy (NCBI): domain Eukaryota; kingdom Metazoa; phylum Arthropoda; class Insecta; order Hymenoptera; family Cephidae; genus Calameuta; species Calameuta pygmaea. The sequence goes on from JASANN010000586.1 coordinate 447,108, forward strand.
TATTCGGTCGCATAATTACCCACTTAACGCTCGATCGCTGATTGAGATTACCTTTCTATGCAGCAAGTGCCCTTCACTTCACACAATCCTTCGTAGTCAGTAACGGACATAAAATGAATCAAACAATAAATATGTAAATAGGCAATACGCGTATAGGCAGCATGATAAGTTTCAAAGGTCACGACCCAAACCAATATGGAAAAATATGTATTTCCCTGTGTATCGGATATGAAAGGAGAAATGCGCGATACATGAATTTAAAGCAGGTCGTGTACCTTTTGAAAATTGAAAAAAAAATAAAATCAATGCGCGAAACACTCGGAGTTCATTTTACGAGCTGAAATATTTCTTCGAGAATGTAATTTGAAAAATTATTAATTAAAATTCACAGCTTCCAGCTTCATTTTGTATTACTTAGAAATTTAGACTTTCCCCCATAAACCTTGTATAAAAATGATATTATTTTGCTCGTATCAATAATCAATGTATTCGTCTAGCTTGTATCGTGCTGATATTATTCGTTTGAATGAAATCATTAATGAGTAATTATAATTACCCGGTAAATGTGTAATTGTCGATCCAATGATGCTGAAGTAATTATATAATTATGGAGCAGCTAATATAATTTTGATTTCTTAAACATTTATCGCATTACTAAATAGTCTTGTCTGTTTCAGCATGGATCCTGGGATGGTTTATGTGCAAAACCGTTCCGTATATACAGGGTGTTTCAGTAGCTGCCTCTGTATACAGTCTCGTGGCAGTTTCGTTAGACAGGTACGTGTTTTTGGTAATAATGCAAACGCGAAAAGAGAAAATACTCGAGCCTGAACTCAAAGTACAAACCACTATCAACTGTTTACATGTATATACAGCTGATAAGAAATGTATATTTTTTTTCTCAATTTAAGAAAAAAAAAAACAGTAATTTGAAATTCCATTAAGAACATTAATTTACCCACATAGGTTACAGCAAGTGAATTTAAAAAAAAAGCCTATCTTATACTTCACTGAACAATTCACCGAAATCCAAGTCATTGTGTTTTACCGAAGATGAGTCTTAACAAACCAATGATTGATGGATGCAAAAAGAACTATAGCTGCTTATGACTAAAACTATAAAGACGATCTTGCAAGAACGTACAGAATGAAATATTAAGACTTCCATCGTATCACCAGCCAGTATCATATATCAATTGTATCGATCTGCTATAAATATGTGTACTGTGAGTCTGATAGGATTTCCTGGCGAGAAACGATCAAGAGAAGTTCGCAAGTAAATGGTTGTGGTAGCTGATAAAAAATAAAAATTAAAAATGTCACTGATACAAAATTTGATAACGCTGCCGCACGTGCCACAAGCGAAAGACCGAAGTTCCTTCGAACACAATCGAATGAGACGAAAAGGAATAGACTTTTTCAATGTAAAATTTATCGAGCACTTGAGAATACTCGAGGAAGTCGTTCTCGATCTGGAGTCGAGAGGTTCCACAAATTCTTTGGACTGACAATGAGATATGCCTGTAGATCGCTAAGGGGAGGGGGAGAGAGAGAGAGAGAGAGAGAGAGAGAGAGAGAGAGAGAGAGAGA
>JASANN010000586.1:448966-479414 GCA_031762395.1 Calameuta pygmaea
AGAGAGAGAGAGAGAGAGAGAGAGAGAGAGAGAGAGAGAGAGAGAGAGAGAGAGAGAGAGAGAGAGAGACAGACAGACAGAATTGACATAGGGAAATAATTTTTCGGGCCATAAGGCCCACAGAATTTAAATGGGGGCAGAGATCAAGCAAAATTACGCTGGACGATATTAACGATTTAGAGTGATTTTCTTTGAGGCTGAAGACAGGAGCTCCTGGTTATAAAAATAATTTATTTTTTCTTTGATATCCAAGAGAAACAATACTTTCAATAAATAACTTAACGAATTGTCATTTGACTCAAGTGCCACTTGGTATTTTGATTCTTTACTGTTTGATTATCTTTTGTCGAACAGCTGATGACGTTAAGGTATCATAGATCGATATTATGAATTGACGAACTGAGTTGCATTCAAATTCTGACGAAATTTGCCAATACATTTTGTATACGGATGTATTGACTGGTTCGCGTAAGCTTTGATTGATGATGATTACTTAATTTTTATCAGGGGTTAGCCTGAGTGATGAATTCTTATTTACAAAACAGAGTATCAGGTTATCCAATTGGTGGAAAAAAAATAAAAATGTATCTATCGGTCTAATGGCTGTAATAATTTAATGTATATATATACAGTGCAAAATGCTTATTCGTACAGTGAATATCTGCACGTGGGATTCGAGTAAATTGGCACAGTTAACTTTTCATATACCTTTTATTGGGAATGGAAAAGAAAAATAATTGCACATCGTATAAAATAATTGTTGATGCATTTTTGTTATTATTAGCAGTTGAAATTCAGATGGCCGATACCGTAAAAAGATTTTGACTTATTTGAATTATAATTAAAAATAGTTAGAGCTTGATTGATCTAGTCAATCGACAGTGATCGTCATCAAAGAAACTAAAATTGGATGCGAAATTATTCATTGGATATAAGATATCTTTGCTGACCGACGTTCTGCTATCGCGTTCCGAAACTAAGATAATGGTATCAGGCTACACATAGTCGAAGAGATTGATCTTCTTTAAAAATAGTCTGATCTTATTGCGATTGGAAAATATGAAAGACGATATAGGCTATTTTTTTGAGAGGTACCGTATAAACTTGAATGATTATAAGATGGGAGTAATGAAAAAAAAAAAAATTTTGTCAATTTTCAAAAGATTATGCCATATCTCTAACAGTTTCATCAGTAAGTTTCCCAACAACCTTTCTTCCAAGATCGAAGGGGTTAAAAGTCTTAAATATTGCGAAATACGTTACAGTTCAATTGTCAGGGTTGTTGATTGGCTGGCTACGTCCAGGCTTGCACAGGGGCTTGCAAATTATTGGTCATTCAAACTCCCACCATAAGAAAACCGGCTGACTCAACTATTCGCGTTACTTCGTCATGCATTTCATTGGCTCACGTGACCAAATTTACTTACGTGGTTGGGATTCGATTTTTTAATTTAAGAATTGGTATAAAATCACGGCTTCGCACAGTGATAGCATAAGCTTACTAACTACCAACAGTAAACTACATCAATCCATTCAACATGTTCAAGTTGGTAAGACAAAAAATTATATTAAATAATTGATAAAATAATATTTCACATAACCAAAAAAAAAAGACTTTTCAAATTTTCAAAATCCAAATTCACCGTTTGAATTGGACTGAGTAACTTTGTGGAAATTCCTAAAATGTCTGATTCCTCAATATGAGAACGTATTAAAATATTTCGTGAAATTAGTCACCAATTGAAAATTCAAAGATTCACCTGAAATTAGCGAGGCTCTGATCAAAAGAAATATTCAAAATTCGAAAATTTCGTAAAAACATTCCATTCCATTATAATGAACTGCACGATCGTGCCTTCACGTTCACTTAAACGTTCTCCGAACTCGGGTCACAAAAGTCTAGGTAAAATCACTGAAGCATGCACATTGTTAGCCAAGACCAAGCCCATAGTTTAAATGGCAATTTCTCAGCTTGTAAGTCAGCAAGATGGAATGCAGTTTGACATTTAAAAAAAAAACAAATACACGGTGACGCACACGTTGCCCACGTGCTCTCTTGATCAGTCGCAAAGCTGCTCAGAATTTTTCGATCTCCGTCGACAATAACATTCGAATCGCACAGACAACATTTTTACCAAAAAACAGTCAGTCTCTAGTATCGAATCGCTATAAGATCTCTAAAGGATTCTTTTAAATTGTGGTACAGGCTGTTCTCGCCGCCATTCTGGCCGTCGCTGTTGCTGCTCCTGGAGGTCTGACCGGTGTGCCGGTCAGCTATGGACATGGACCAATCCACGCTCCTAACGTAATCAGTGTCGTACCCGCACATGTTGCTACACATGTCATTGCTCAACCCGTTGCCCCGGTCGTCCACGCTATTCCCATCGTTACCAAAACCGTAATAAACGGTCATGGTGTTGTTGGAGTTCATTAGACAGTCTAGTATGGATCAAAAAAAAAACTTGAGACCCCCCCCCCCTTTCCCAGGACTGCGCAACATACTGTCTTCCAGAAAGACAGACCAAAAAAAAATTTAACATCATTTTAAGTTAGAGACATCATCATGCGGCCATACGAACTTTCGTGTTTTATTTCTACTTTTGTATTTCATCAAAAAAACAACAAAATTTGTCCCATTATTGAATCATCAACCTGATCATCATTCTTCCCCCTAGCCCCCTTCAATTACACGGAATTTTAATAAAATTTTTATTGTAATTCGAGAAGTCTCATTGAGCTCTGATTCACCCTATCCCTCTTTAATATTTAATCTTTAATTAAATTAGTCGACACCTTTAAGGACTTGATTATGTATCGCGTAACTTGCGAATTCCTGATGCTTGATTATGAAAAATTGTATCATCAGGGCTTTCGAGGCATTTTAAACTGTACGAAAGAATCGAGGCGCGCTTTACGTTTCCAATTTAATAAACGCCAAGGATTTTATTTTTACGAAAATTGTTTTTAAACAAAAAAAAATTCGTTTACATACTTTTCTCTCCATCATTTGCGATAGTTATTATTCAGATTTCTTTCACAGTGCCGGCATTACACATTATCGTTCACTGTCCCTATTTTCGAATCTGCCAGCTCACCGAAAATAAAGTAAATTTCATCAAGCCAAAAAAAGCATACTTATTCAGCACGCAAAGGGAAAAAAAAATTGCTCAAAGTTATACGCAGTTGATAAAGTTTATTTAAAATAAATGAGAAAGCGGAGAAGCCATATCGATACGAAAATTCATGCCCAAGTAAATCAATAACAACGTGACTACGTTAATGCGGTAGAACTGGATAATATGCAAGACCAGACGCATGGACCGGATGTGGATAAAATCCAGGATGAACAGATGAGATCAACGGTGCCGAAACCACCTTGACCACCGGTGGCGGTGCCAGAAGTACAGTTTGCGGTGGTAGCACCGGTCCTAAGATTGTGGCAGGTGGTACAGGAGCAGGTGCAGCACTGATAGCCACAGTGGCAAAAGCAAGAATGATCTGTAAAAAAAAAATGATAATAAAATAAATAACTAAAAACACTGATAATCAATTGTATAAAAATTTCTATAAACTTACCAGCTTGTACATTATCGGTTTACTGCTTGTTAACTCTTTATTGTTAATCAAGAGAAGCGCTCTTGGATACTAAACCGCTGGCCATGTATGTCCTTTTATACTTGCAGCTGAAACCTTCTTCAGATTTGTCATCATTTACCCCACTGACTTCAGAACCTTGAAACGTTAATGCATTATGCTCTTTGGCACAGCTTTTTTTTGGCCTTGTCACATCGCGTTCGACAGCTGATTCGTTTGCATCAAGGTTGGTCTTGGTGCATAACACTAGAAAATCATTAAGCACCATCCAAGAACAATGACTGATTTATCTCGTACTCGTTTACCTGATTTATCATTAGGTTCTTTGATTCCGACATGAGTACAAAAGATCAGCAGTTATACGATTGATCCAAGGTTTTCCGATTGATATCGTAGTTGCTCATTAAACAGATGAATAGTTTAAAGGAAGCGAATCAATGGAGATCTGTATATTTAAAAAAAAAAAATATCATTCGTCCTCGATAAATCGATCACTATTAATCATATGCGTGTCGCTTTTTAATTCAGTATAATTACAGTACACTGTACGAGTACAGTAGTCGGGCATTTTTTAAATTGTCAAGAAGATAAGAAATATAGATGTTTATTCTAAGGAAATGACACTTTAATTAATGAAATCAATTTTAAGGTGTGGCTGCATTAATTTTTCTAACACATAAATAAATGAGATTTGGATACGTAGGTGTAGCCCTTAGCTGCTTATTATCCCACGCAATAATATACAGTGTGTGCAAAAAATCTGAGACAATTAAATCCAATGGGGAATGGATTGAATATTTTAATAAAATAATTTTAAGGTTCGTTAAATATATGGATCACCCAAAAACGAAATTAAGAAGATTTAATGGTGCCGGCTCGAGAATCTGAGGGTTTTGAAAATTTATAAATTCAATTGTGGGAGGTATTAGAATCCAGCATCAAGTCTTCAGCATAAAATTCAGAATACAATAATAGTCCATTAAGTGTATCCGTAAATTGATGTAATTGAATTCAATTGAATATAGATCAGGCTTTTAATTAATCAATAATTTATTCTTCCATTATCCAATAAATCAAAAGGTTAAGATTCAACTCCAGACCTAATTGTATTTATCTTCTACAGTATTCCATATATATATATATATATACGTTTTCATAATACGCATTATATCCTTATTCGTAATTTCCGTATACACCCCTTATATAAACGTTTGTGGGTGGTTTGCGTGTATATCTATAGATCTATACAGTCCCATAGAAATTCCACAGCGGTTACAAGGCGACCAATTTGTTTCTAGCAAAGTGGAATCAATAAACCGGACGCCGTTGGACAAAGGAAAACTGGTATATCGTAAAAGACGTATAAAACCGGAAGTGCAGATGAAAAAAAAAAAAAAAACGAAAAAAGAAAAAGAAGAAAATTCTCAAACATTCCAGAAAGATATCTCATAGTTTAAAATTCAAACGAGCGTCGAGGCGCCTCGTATTTTTCCAAAATTTCGAATCTCACATGCTTCCATTAAATTCGTCCTCTCCTTTATGTCCTTATGATTGTCTGTTTCCATATTTCCGCAGCATCCTCGACGCCCGTACTTTACTCGCAGTAAATCCAGTCTGTTTGTCTTCCATGAATTTTTTTACATCTGCTTTCGCAGGATCCTTCGCATTTCTACGTAAAGTCTCGATATTAATCTCAATTAAAAAAAAAATCACTCAGCATCAGCCTGAAAGTATAAAACCGAATAAAGATACAAATAAGCAGCAAATCGTCTAAATAATATAAAAAGTCAAATAAAACGTGAACCAAAATAGCATATATAGGACATGAGAAACTATACGACAGTATAACGTAAAATTGGCATAAAAGTAAACGGAAGTGATGTGGGACGAAGTATATAGGGTGAAAAAAAAAAAATAAAACCCATATCAATTTCGCGGTCACATTTTAAAATAAATACCACAGTACTATCTCGCCAGCACGTATGTAATATATTTTTACAATTCAATACCACGCGAAAAGTTCAATTACCTTTTGATACAAAGATAAGTTACACGACCTGATCTTAGTTTGCGGTTAGCCAAGCATAACACGTGCGTTCCTTTCGAAATCGAGAATGTACATTACCTACATATGCCAGAACGATTTAAAAAAAATAAAATAAAAAAATATTCCCCAAGCCCAACCAACGTTCGTTACATGCGCCAAGCGAACAGAGCCAACACACTAAATACAATAATCTACAAGCGGCCATAAGACACGCATAACGGCCGGCGTAATTATAGCCATAGAGAAAAATTGCATAAAAACTATTACGCCCAGGTATACATGGAATATTTAATAATTGAAATAAATATTGAGGCTTTGCTTAAATACAGGATAAATATGAGTAAAGGCGAGAGTATTTTCTATTTTTATCCACTGCAACCTCCGCTTTGTTCCAGTCTCAAATCTGTAAATATCTTAATAACTCTGATGAAATTGACAGGTTCCTGGCAATCTGGTGGCCGTTCAAGTGTCAAATAACAAAGCGACGTGCGAGAGTGATGATCGTGGCGATCTGGTTCGCCGCCCTGACCATAACTTCGCCCTGGCTGCTCTACTTCGATCTGGTGCCGATCTACCCCGACGATCCGGATCTAAAGCTGTGCTTGGAAAAGTGGCCGCGCCAGGAGAACGAGACTCTGTTCTTCCTAATTGGAAACTTAATGCTCTGCTACGTCCTACCGATGATACTGATCTCCCTCTGCTACATCCTGATATGGATAAAAGTATGGCGACGTCACATCCCGACCGACACGAAGGACGCGCAGATGGAGAGGATACAGCAGAAGTCAAAGGTCAAGGTCGTAAAGATGCTCGTGGTCGTGGTGATACTCTTCGTTCTTTCCTGGCTGCCGCTCTACATTATTTTCGCGAGGATCAAACTGCGAGGCAAGACGCCCGTCTGGGAGGAGGAAATTTTGCAGATAGCAACTCCGATTGCCCAGTGGCTCGGCTCGAGCAATTCCTCGATAAATCCGATACTCTATGCTTTCTTCAATAAAAAGTATCGACGTGGCTTTATGGCGATTCTCAAGAGCGGAAGATGCTGCGGAAAGCTACGTTACTACGAGACGGTGGCCATGATGTCGTCTTCCACCAGCATGAGGAAGTCCTCGTACTACGTGAATAATAATAACTCCTCGACGAGGAGGACCTGTCACGGTCCACCGGTACATCAGGACAGCAACGTATCTTACATCTTTAATCAGACCGGCGTTTAAGAGCGATCTGATGAAGTTCCGGGAATCAAGTAAGACCTCATAAGCTGTGCGCCTCTTAATCGAGGATCGAGAATACCCAGACGGGTTTAAGAGCCGCTCCGAGAGATTGTTGGTCACGTGTGATCGTCGGATTGTTGCTCGGATCGGAAGTAATTATCATTGTTTGATTATGATCATTAATCAAATAAAGTACCTATATATTATATCGATATATAGGGAATTCAAGGATTTTGACCCAGTTTAATGATAATTATTATGATGATGATCGATTATGGCTATACTCATTGGAAAAAGCATTGGAGTCATAATGTAAGATTGATAGTTGACTTGAGGCTCTTAATTAATAGGATCCTCTGTTTAGTAATTAATTACACACACACACACACACACACACACACACACACACACACACACACACACACACACACACACACACACTCACTCACTATGTATACACAGACACATTAATTATTCTTGCTAAGGTTTAACGACGTTATATTATTGTACTAATCGTTCGTTACGCACATAACGTACAAATGACTCCGGAGTATATCGATATGACGCTTGTGATAAGAGAGTGGATTCATTTTCTTTTCTTTTTTTTTCTTTTAAGCGAAATAAGAAAATTTTTCTTCTGTATTCCGCGATCGTGGAAAAAATTCATTGCTCGGCGATTCCACTAGTCACCAGATTTGACGCTTCGATGACACGGGCTGTCAAAAGAACGAGAAAGGAGATTTTGCAGTTACGATTAGGCGGATTTTAGGGAGTCAGGACGTAACACATGTATGCCTGTGTGTGAGAGACAAATTTATAAATGATTGAACGAAAGAGCGAATAGTTATGTGTAATTGAATTTGTAAAAATAATATTGAAAAAAAAAAAGGAATATATGAATACGATAGGAAAGGAATATATATGAATATACATATATCATGCGGATGAATTACAATGCGATCCAAGTAGATATACGTAATACAGTAATTGATTGATAATCAGGATGAGCATTCGATGAAATACTCCTAGACTATCAAAGGATTTATTTTCAGATGAACTTACCATCCAATTGGTGGTATTGTTTATTTTAAGAAAACCAATTTTTTCTTTTTTTTTTCATTTACTTCATGAGATTAATTTTTTGCTTACGCCCACATTTTACTGATACACTACCTCTGCGAATGCTATGCTAATTTTTATCACTTACGGCTGATATTTAGAATATTTTCTTATCGAGCATGTAACGCGTCGCACGTCTCTTGTACAATATCGCAATGATAACGGGAGCGTTGATTACCTAATATAACGATCACTATTGATTATGGGTAATATTGAAAAATATTTAAAGCCCCGATTCGATTTTCTGAAACATAATGAAAAATAATTACCTGTGCACTTAGCATTAATGTTAATTATAATTTTAGGGACTTATCGTTAATCAAACAGAGGGTTCACTTACTCCAAATCCGTTACAGAGATACGAATCGTTATTGTTAATTACAATATCTATTGTTTCATGATTCAGAACAATAATTTACTGTTACCATATGACTTTCATTTAACCTGACGAAGATTAGGTTCTTTTTTTTTGAAATTTTAAAAATTAGAAAGTATGAAAGATTAAATTTTTTGGTTTACATTAATTCAAAATCGTCGTTAGAAATTTTTTATTCGTTCTCTCTCTCTCTCTCTCTCGGTCTCATTAGCATTAGAAAGTGTCGACCCTCGATGCCTCACGATTGCAAAGGACAATTTTTTTTTTGCGACAATCCCAGATTCGCTCTCCGCAATTCTCACGGTTTCTCAGAGCGCAAAAATTCCATTGTCAAGAAGCCACCGTGTATCCGCCTGTCTGGATAAAAGTAATTCGAACGATTTTCAAGCTTTCGCGAATAGATGTAAAAGCGCGGTTCGAATCGACACTAGGACGATACCGATTCGAGCTTCTTTTTATTGCGATTTTAATGCAAAATGTATTCAAGCTTGCGTAAGAAATCAGTGAAAAAATTTTATTCCTGCAATCCGTCATGATGATAATTTTTTTTAAACACAGCGCGTGAATAACGACTGTTACACTTGTTGCAAAAATGCAACATTTTTTGACTTATCGTAGCGTAACAGAAATTTGGTAAAGAGGTACTCTTTATGAGATAATTATTTTCCTAAAGCTTTTATACAAGGAAATAATATGAATAATATAACAATGAAATACATATATAAATACATTATATGTCATAGGTGCAAAGAAATACTGTAACTGTATCCATCGTAAAATACGAATTTCGTATGAGGATTTGTTACGGCCAACCATGATGCGTGCGAGTGCAACAATAGCAAAAGAAAAAGAAATGAATGAAAATAATAGAAAAATAATTTAAAAAAAAAAATATTCATTATATATCCCAACGTAGCGAACGCTTGTCTATTGTTTATAATAATGTAGGCCACATTTGAATGTAATTGTTAATGAAATTTTTATTACCGTTACGGGCTTCTGCGTGTTTATAATTATGAAAAAGTTCATTAGGATAAAAAGTAATTGTTACCACATTAACGGCGACTTTGTTTACATAAGGCTTGAACACTTTTCTTATTGTTGATAAACTGCCAGCGCCGCCCGCGCTAAATGCCATTGTTAACGATATTAACAATTTAGAATTCCCTTTAGAAATTAATATGGCTGACGTGTGTGCGAATTTTAATAGCCTGTTGAGACGAGATATTGGTTAATTAAAGAATTCCGTAATTACGTGTACACGTACGTATCGTATATAAACGATCAAAGCGTATAATGACAAATATTAATTAAAATTCTTTAAGACGCGTAAGCTAATCTTTGTCAGTGTTAAAAAAAAAAAAAGAAACCTTAAGGATCTTCTTGAACGTACGATAAATAAATAAATAACGCGATCAATTTGGCACGTTAAATATTTCACAATGAGCCGATCTAATTGCAAAAAATCACTAAAGAAAATCCGTATAATTATCATCAATATATCAGAATTACCTTTGTTCAGCTTAATACACTGTATAATTGACTGAAAGAAAAGACGACATTACGACTGTCAACATCGAAAGATTTAACGTCCATTGAACTTTTTTTTTGCACACAAAGATGGAATCCAATATCCAACGACTCGGTCCAATCGATTACTTATACTGTCCCTAGAAATTATATCAGAAGCTGAACTCTTTAATTCGTTAATTGGTAGTTTTAATGCGGCGCAATAATTAGATGATATATCACGATTTTAATGAGAGGACAGAGAAAGAAAAAAAAAATTATTCTCCCGCAAATACAATAATCATCGGATTCGCGTAAACGAGTGATTTTTTGCTTGACTACCTGAAAAACGATCCTTGTCATTGAGAAATTATCAGACGCAATATTTAAATTAACAAAACTAAGTAATAAATATTAATAATTGTCGTGTAAAAATTTGTCCTGTATATGTCGACGTAAACGTACCTCAATTTAATTACTGTCAAGACTATGATGATCTCTCAAATGAAAACTCTATTAGAAACCGTTAGATAATAAACTGCTTTGCTATACGTTACACTAATCCGCGTAGTACAACTTTCGAGTAATTACCACGAAGCAGGTTAGTTTAATTGTCAGATATTGCGTATGAAAATTAATAATTAATCGAAGAAATGAAAAAAAAAAATAAATAAATTGACATACAGACGCCGTTACGCAAATAAATTATCCGTTTCGTTAAAAAAAAAAATCAATCGCGTAAAAAAAATTAATAATAACAACGACTGATAAGAAGTCGCAATCGTAATCCGTCTAACAATGAATCATCAATCAATTTTGCGTAAACAAACAAATTCCGATCCGTTGTATCGCGTCTGACGAATACCTTAGTTCGTCATAATTAATTTTTATCGATTAATTATAAATTAACGGTAACCTTACTGCATTGCGAATCCAATTAACGAACTTTACCCCATAGGCGGGTTCTGTGAAAGCGTACGAGATAAGGAGAAAAATGATTAGGATGCAATTTTTTATCACTTGCCTTCTCGCACGCCGTGACGCAAATTTTGTCTTCGTGTTGAACTTTCATACCCGTACCTACCGCAACATGAAAGGATATTTCACGAAGCCGAACAAAACTTTGGCCTTACCCCACTACTGCTAGTAAATACTTCTCAAAGTAGCTACGTGCGGCACTGATAACATTATAAAACTATATTTTTTAACAGTGTATAACACAATCCCATAATTGATATTGTTTAATCATAAGACGATAACACTTGAAGCGGTCGTACCGTAAACGGCAATGCGATAAAAAGTGAATGGATGATAGTTGAGTTTTTCATCCGGTGTGAAGTCATTCTTTTTTTTTTATTTTTTTTCCTAATACATTCGTCAAATCGAATGAATAAAAATTTGAAAAAAAAAAAACAGTTCCAAATAACGTTGAACATATCGTTTACAAAAATCACGTGGAATACGTTAAGACATTCGTTTATTTGAAAGAGTTCCTCAAAAAAAAAAAAAAAAAAAATACAATTAACGATCACGTACCTAAACACGATTCGCATAAATCATGCAATTTCGAAAGATTCCAAAATACCTCTCCCTAGTTTTGTAGTTCATTGCGATTTTTATAAATCCAATTGATCATTCGTCGATCGGGTACAGGATCTGATTAAAGTTCGTCGATCAACCTACATTCGATAATCGATCCTTATCGATTAAGTATTAATCCGTAAAAGAGCTTCGAATTGTCCGTCGCCGTACAGATTAAATAATTTTCTTACGTTACGTAACGTTGATATCGATTACGGAAATGCTTCGATATATTTTCCTGATTTACATAATTTTCATTCGCTAATTATAATTACGCAAATAACGTGACATTTCGTACGATGCAATTCGTTATTCGATTATTCATCGAATAATATATATTTGTGTCCATATACTCGTGCGTAGGCTAGTAATCTATTGTACTTATTATATTCTTTTTTTTTTTTTTTTTTTTACTTGAGTTACGTATGTACGTGTTATATGGATAGACAACGTTATATCCGAATAACAATGAAATAATAGAAACATATTAGGTAAGGAATTATACATACATACATATATATATATATATGTATATCTATTTGAAAAAAGAAGAAAATGTTTATTACAAATATTTATTAATTATGACACACCAAATGTATGTATCGACATCGCTAAGCCCAACCTACCTTACCTACTACAATAGATTATCGTATAAGAATACGTAAGTGTATATCCGTATGCAAACTATTGAATAGTTTTAATTGAGATTGACATTAAGAATAAGTCGACGATTAATACGACGATTGTTCAGCGTCGCAAACTTGTTAATTGAAGTTATTTATATGTTAAATTAGTTTACGCTAGCATCTATTATTATTATTATTATTATTATTATTATTATTATTATTATTATTATTATTATTATTATTATTATTATTATTATTATCATTATCATTGTCACTGCTACTACTACTGCTGCTGCTACTACTATTATTATTATCAATATTACGAAATTCATTAATCGATCCTACCAGGATCGAATAAACTTGTGACGTTGAATTAATCTCTTGCAAAGCTAGAGAATGCAATGATCTTACAAAGATATAAATTGTATGTATTTTCTCAATAAAATACCTTCACTACCGATTCCAATTGTTATTGATTGTGTAACCGATCGTCAAAACTGTAGCCATCAAAAATATCCACTTACGATTGAATTGAGCTGATCAATATAGATAAGTTGAGCCTGACTGAAATATATTGTCGGTTCACGAGGTCAATGTGTTTTTTGGACAGATCGAAAAAAAAGAGGTGAGAGCGAAAAACACGTGAAATTAATATACAGTGTTGCTGCTGACGCAAATATAAATTTGAACATACGCAAAAACAACTACGTGATACAAGTGTTGGGTAATATTAAAAAAATATATATATATTATTACCTGTTTTTCAATTAAATTCACGGATAGACTTCTTTGGGCGTATATCGATCTTCGAAATATATTTACGGAATTTTTGCAAAATCTTTTTAATGACTGTAATAGAACGTCCAATGAGGGAGGCTCAGATCTATTCATACCGGAAGATGCTTTTTTTTTTTGCCAATCGATGTTCCCTGCGCTCTCAAGAATGCTGAACTGATGATTATTTCACAAATCCATACGGTGAATAGGGAACAGCGATAGTTCGATGACGATAAAATTTATTATACGATGTTTCAATATAGATGTATCAAATAACATGGTTGGACAGATCAAAGAAGTGTCACGTGTAACGGGTCCGACTTACATATTATGCAACATTAGCATAATAGTTAGATACGTATAGTACGATTTTCTAAGAGTAGAGGAAAAGAAGGTTGGTATATCCAAGAAGAGGAGGTCATTCGATTTAATGCCTCCTGGTCATCCTGCCAAGGAGTATCGTGAATTTGGAGTGATACAAAATCCCATGAAATAATAGTGATAAGATAACAGCTTATTTGAGTGATAAAAAATTTCATTTTATTCCACGCAACATATACGTGTCTACGTGAGTAATTTTATTTAATTTTCAAAATTTTTTCAATGTTCTTTGCCACCAAATTAATTACTAAATTAATACTCTCGATTATTCTATGCTTTATTCAATTAGCTGAGGCCTTGAGCAAATGAATTAAATATATAAGAAATCGAATGAAGTCAAAATTTGTATATCTTTTGCAATTACTGCCAATTGCTAGGGTTATCGCATTGAAATACTATCACTACTTCGTTATGGAGGAAGATTATACGTCGATTAAAATAATAAGATTGTATATGAAATTTATCGGTATGTGGTATACCGATAATCCATGCCAGGAATATATCTATATCGGTCTTATTATATACATATCAATGACTTGCGTAGTAGCCGGTATAGTAACGGGTTTGGATTTTTATCATTCACTGGGAAATTTATACGTAAGAACTGTGCATGTGTTATTTAATTGTTAACAACTTTTTTTTTAATGGATTTCTTAAAAAAAAAAAAAGTATTTCATATCACATTGATCGTAGGCAATTTCTAACGCTACGCCATGCACGGAAACAACTGCTTTAGCATTAGGAGCTATGGTGATTTTGACTAGAAATCGAAGAAAATTAATTCAACTGGCAAAATATATGAATGAAAATTTATGGAGATCCGGAAAAAATCCAGTTGCCGCCGACGTCCTAGATAAATGCAACAGACACGCTTTATGGATAATTGCTCTGTTTTTGTCTATCAGTCAACTGATGGTTGTTCATTACGTTAGTGGACCCATTTTTGGTCAGTGTAATCTGTCTAAGTAAAAAAAAAAAAGCTTTTTCAATTTTTAAAGACCCTGTGAAAAATCCTCCTTTATCGTATACAACATCAATTATACAAATTTAAGTCATGCGTATTTATTTGGACGTATTAATTGATTATAATAATTAATTAAATTTTAGACATGATGGACGAAAATATAACTGAAAAAGCTCTACCGTTCAATTTATGGATTTCCCAAAAAATAATTCCCTATAGCAGAACTCCGTATTACGAGATGGTTTACACAGTACAGGTACCTCCCCCTTGGCTTATTATTAATATTATTAATATTATTAAAAAAAATTAAACAATTGTCACTGGCTCGTGAAACTTCATTGCTAGAGTCTGGCGACCGTAAGTGTGGGGGTGACAACAGCATCGGTAGGAATATTTTTCTGTACAACAAACATATACACAGCTGGACAATTAGAGATTTTGCAAATAAATTTAGAAACACTGTGCGAAATAGATTGCGAAAAATTGTCAATAGACGTTAACGACGAAGCAGCCCTGACGCGTAAGATTTATGAAAAATTAAAGGGATACATAAAACGTCATGTGATATTAATTTCCGTTATTGAACAAATGGAGGACATGTATTGTTACATAATGCTGGCGCAAGCTCTAAGCTCGACCTCGCTCATATGTTTAACAGGTTTTCAATTGGTTACGGTAACTATCAATCCATCGATAAATAATAAGATAGCATAATTAATAATTAATTAATTAATTACTTCCAATACCAGTTCAATTAATTTACGATAACGTCACACCAATAATTGCACAAATAAAATTATCTGTTATCAATTGAATTTCATTGTTTCTTAAAATTCAAAGTATTTACTCGATCATCGATATAGCCTGTATACAATTTGTGCAATCAGATTAATTAATTTCACTGTCACGATTCACAGGTCTCGGATATGACTACTCACAGATGGCTGCTATGTTGCGAATATTTTCTCGCAATAAATTGCCAATTCTTTTTGTTCTCCTGGGGCTGTTATCAAGTCATCATGCGAAGTCTGGAAGTGGCAAACGGCGCGTACAATGCAAATTGGCACTCGATTCCTTACGCTGGAAAAGGAAAAGACATACGAGATGGGTTAATGCTGATAATCCTAAGATCCCACAGAGCATGCAGTCTGAGCGTGGGAAAATTCTGTCCATTGTCACTAGAAACATTTGCATCGGTAATGAAAATTTAAAAAAAAATTTTTTTATGTATAAAAATCACAGAAAAAATTATTATTACATTTTTAGGTCTTAAGCACGGCAATGTCCTACTTCACTGTACTGCGTCAAGTGAGCGAAGAGGAAGATTAATTAATTAATTAATTAATCAAACAATGAAAATTCTACATAGCACCGGTTATATTTCCACAGACTTTGATAATAGATCGGATAGACATTGGATAAAAATTTCTATAAAAATATTCATATTTACTCACAGCACGTGTTTTTAAGATATTATATAATTACCCCAATATATTTCATGCATATATAGTATTATCACAATTGATATAGCTTCAAGTCGTAAAATTTGTACCAAGTCATAGAAATTATGTATTTCTGAATAACGTAAGGGGCAACTTTACTGCTGACGAAAGTGACAGAAAATGATTGTAATACGTCACGTGAAAACTGTCCGACCTTCTAGGAAGTCCGATATCCGCATGAATATCAATTGATCAGAGGAGTTGTCAAGTTTGACGTGCCACGCGTATCATTACGTGTCATTAATTTAATGGTCGCGTGACGACAGGACACGTAAGGTGCCAGTAGGTGTCTAAACTCTCACGATGTCGTCACACGCGAACAAATATCTTTCGATTAAGTTGACACGATTTTTCATGAAGCTAGTTGGCATTTGGTTGCCAAAAGACGACAATGAACAATGGATAATGAAATGCGCGTTGACATACACGATACTAGCCGTACTCTTTGCAATGTTTATCGAAGGACTCGATTTTTATTATTGCTGGGGAAATTTTTATGTGAGCTATAAGTACACGTTTTAAAGTTAATTTTTTTCATAATTAATACACATTTTTTCGCGATTCACGTACAACGTTTTATTATAGGCTACGACGTACACAGCGTGCGCTACTATGCCAGTGATTATTATATTAGTCAAAATATTGTTCCTTTTGCTAAGACGTGAAGTCGTGATGGACCTAATTGAATTTACTCAGAGAAAATTTTGGCAGGGAGATTATGATTCTTACGGGATGACTGTACTGGATGATACCGATAAAAAAGGTCTTCTGCTGATGTGCACTTATATATTTTTTGTCCAAGGAACCGTTGTAAGTTACATGCTAACACCAATAATTGGTAAGTATTTTGATAAAAATATCATATTTGACTTTGATATTTTTTTTCACCCGAATAATATATTCGATATATTTAACTGATAACCGATTATAGAAAATATTGGAAAAAACGAAACAGACAGAGTCCTACCGTTCACCCTATGGATAAACATACCAACAACAACAACGCCTTATTTTGAAATCATCTTTATGCTCGAGGTAGTTGAATTTTGATTTTCAAAAAAAAAATGTCATATCCCTAAAATCAATAATAATTTTAATCGACCTACAGACTCTATCACTCGTTCATACCGGAATCTGTTTCTTTTGCTTCGACATTTTTCTATGCATACTCAACATACACGTTGCTGGCCAATTCAAAATATTACAACACAGATTCGCAATGGTCTACGAAACTGATAACAAGCACGAGATGCCAATAACAGATAAATTATATTTCATGAGAAATTCTCAGGAAATTTATATGAAATTCAAAGACTGTGTAAAGCAGCACAAGATTCTTATCGAGTACACAGAAAAATTGCAGAGTGTCTTTAGCCTCATTATACTATGTCAAATGTTGATATCAAGTGTAATGATGACCATGGCAGTATTTCAAGCACTTCTCGTAAGAGCCTCGATTATTATGTATGATAATAATAAAATTAAAATTTTTTTAAATAATGTCCTCCGAATATTTTGAAAAATTATTTTCCAAGTACTCTAAGAATTCGTTTATCGAGTAACTTAATCGACAGTTTAACTTATAATATTAATAATAATCATTATAACAGACTCATGGTATCATAATGAGACGTCTTATATTTATCGCCCATTCTTTGGGCTGCTTCTTTCAATTGTTGCTATTCACGTCAACGTGCCACGAGATCATCTTAGAAAGTGGCGGCATTGCCGATGCTGCTTATAAAGCTAATTGGGCAAATTTCCCTTACGATGACGTAGGAAAAAACTTGCGCATTGGTTTACAGCTGGTACTGATAAGAGCCCGTCGTCCATGTCATTTAAATGCCGGAGGCTTCTCTCCCGTATCCCTCGAGACATTCGCTGCTGTAATTTTCTGCATTATAAATATATATATATATATAATTAAAATATTAAGCCAATTAACAAGTATGATAAATTATATTTTAGGTATTGAGTACAGCAACGTCATACTTCACTTTGCTGCGACAAGTCGGTACCGAAACTATAACGGATACATAAAGTGTTACTGATACCAGATGATTACCATAGGAATATAAAAAATATTTTATTCTGATTACAAAAACGAATTACATTGATCTACCCTAATTCAATTATTAGATTATCTATGCTCGTATGAATCGACACGAACAAGGTAATAAAACTTATTTCTAATGATAATTCTAATTATTTCTGTTTCCAGTATATTCGAACCATACTTGTATGCAAGCCGGCAAAGACGTAGACAAATAACTCTCGGGCTTTAATATTAAGCCAAAACTGCAGATTACAAAAGCGTCAGCTTGAAACTGCATTTTAATTATTTTCATGAATGACTTTCTGCTACAGAAAGATAAGCTCTGATGCGTCAAAGAATTATCATTTATTAAGACTAATTGTAAGTGGTACGTAACGTCGCTACCCTTATCGTCATCAGTCTGTTATCATGGTGTCCAACGTGCGAGAGCAGTATGCACTTGTTGGGAGATGACGTTGATAAGCAATCAGCATTTATCGATAAGGGTGATGCTTTTTTTTTTTCTTAAAGCTCGTGGACTTTTGGACCGCCGAAAATAATCAGGATTATATAATGATTAATTGGCAATAATATATACGCGAGTAGCAGCGGCAATTAAATTTTTTGAAGTTTATCCATATATCAGGTGACTTCTACGTGAGTATTATTATCAGTCACAGACATTCTAGATAAGAAAAAAATTAAATAACAGATACGACTGATAAATTTTTGTATTACCCATAGTTATTTTACAGTGTGAAATTTATTATTTAAAATATGATTTTCATTGTCTCTGATACAGCGACTATTTTTGCAGCTGGATTTAAACTGTTTATTCTTTGATAAGGACTTAATCAATTTTTACTTAATAATTTCTAGCCCAAAACCAGACGACGAAGTTTCTTGTAACTCTTATCACACGTCGGTGAACGACTCTTATTTTTTTGACGTATTTCCATATTAAATTTCTAACTCCAAAGGCTCTACAGTAACGTTTGCAAAAAATGTCTATCTCTTAGTATATTGAGTCGCGATTTCCTTCCATTGTACGCAAGACTAAAAAAAGTCATGAAGCTACGCTTTGAACTTTTACTTCTAACAGAGAACCGAAGGATATAGAAAAAATCCAGTTCCACCTGCATTTTAACTTTAATGATGATCTTCGCTATCAGAATAAATAATCGCTATGGATCAAAGGACTAACGATCGTGTCATGCGGAGCTGTTATTATCGAAGACCTATTACCGTAATTACTCCAGGGCTGTAGTTAAGTGCGGCAACAGCGGCAGTACGTATTCGTCGCGATATGGGATTGCATCGGGATCGCTATTTCTCAATAAGAGTGACGCGTTTCTTTTTAAGGCACACGGGTTTTTGGATCGTAGAAAATAAGAGGGATGAAGCGATTATTAATTTAGCATTAATATATACAAGAGTTACTGTGATATTTGCAACGGTGATTGTATTGTTGGATCTTTATCACTTATCGGAAAATCTGTATGTAGGTTATTTTTATAGCTCTAGAATATCAAAAATAAATGCAATACACATAATATTTAATTGACCTGCGACGTAGTGAAAATATTGGGCGAGTTATTAATTTCAGCTGGAAATTATATTATTTCAGGATATGGTGTTTACTATCTGCAATGGGATGACAGTGTTTACAGTTGCTTTTAAACTGCTGATTATGACATGGCACAGAAATTCTGTCGCGAATCTCATTTCCTTTTCGCTAAATAAATTCTGGCACAAAGATTACGATTCCGCCGAGATGGATATTTTGAAAAATTCCGAACGGCAGTGCATCGTTTTAATACTGGCGTTTGTAATGTCGGCGTGCGGGACAGGTTGCAGTTACACGATGAGGCCAATTATCGGTACATAAAAAATTGATTACGAGACAGTAATGATTGCTTCGTTAAAAAAAATATATTTTAGAAAATATTGGAAAAAATGACACCGACAGAATTCATCCGTTTAAAATGTGGTTGGACTTGCCATTAACGACAACGCCATATTTCGAAATCATGTACGTCGTCGAGGTGTGCCCTTTTTGAAATTTCGAAATATTATTACGTCATAATACCGATTACAAAAAATAATACAGATCATCGTCCCTTCAATAGATTTTGATAACGACTCAAGTAGGAATTTGCTTTTTCTGCTTCGACATATTTCTCTGTGTTTTGAACATACATATCAGTGGTCAGCTTGAAATACTTCGATACAGACTGGAACGTATATACGATGGAAATTGTATCGAAAGTCGAAAAATGTACAGGGATGAAAAATTGAAAAATTTGGAAAAATCTAACAAAGCTTACAATAAATTGTGTAACTGTATTAAATACCATGAAATGGTAATTTGGTACGTTCAACAGACCGAGAGTATCTTTACAGTTATTATACTTGGTCAAATGTTGATATCCAGCATACTCATGTGTCTTGCCTTATTTCAATTATTGTCCGTAAGTAATTAAGATAATATAAAAAATTCGGCTGATCATTTAAAAATAGCTCAGGCCGAAAATTCTAATTTCAAACTTACAATTAGTTCAGGATAATGATTTTTTAATTATATATTAACTATTGTGTATTTGTCATGTGCATGTATCACGCACAGGGTATGCTTGATATTACAAAACGTTATATTTTCATCGCCTATACGTGCGGATGCATTGTTCAATTAATTACGTACACGTTCACGTGCAACGAAATAACAGTGGCTAGTTTAAAATTGGCGGATGTAGCATTTCACGCAGACTGGTACGTTACGCCTTACGATAAAGCCGGACGAAGTATAAGACACGGAATAAAAATTCTTATGCAACGTACACAGCGTCCATTATGCTTAACAGCCGGAGGATTTTTTGCAGTTTCTTTGGATTCCTTTACAAAGGTGATATTTTTTTAAAAATATCATGATTTCAATGTATGTATTGATTAACGATACTGGTATCGTCGTTGTATTGCTTAATTAGATAATGATAATCAATAACTGTCGACTTATGGTAAATCAGATTTTCCTTATTATCAGGTTATCAGTACAACAATGTCTTATTTTACTATACTGCGAGAACGAGAAACCGATGCTCCCTGAAATTGACTCAATTTTCACTGTACACGATTTTCCTTCTGCATTTCAAGAGAACCCATGTTGCGACGTTGTCGCTAATTAACGAAATTATAATAATATATAAAGAAAAGTAATAACAAAGACACGTGGCACGAAATACGCTGAAGTTTTTTTTCTCCTGAAATGAAGTAGTCGAAGTCAGTGTTGCCGGGGGAGAACCGATATATCGCAGCAAATGATATAACGTGAGGAACTATGATAATGGCAGAGCTAGAAGATAAGTATTTATAATTAACGGGGTAGAGCTGCAGAATATGACTAATTCTTGAGGAACTGCATGTAAAAAAAAAAACTTAATTTATAGCTAATTTCAAGCAGCCGTAATCTGTAGTTTAGGCATCACTTTCTATATCACATAAATTTAAATATATTGTAACTTAGCGTTACAGAGCTGGAGGGAAACCCACCCAGGTATGATCGAAAATAAATAAATAGAACTTATCACGTCGGACAGTTCGATTTCCGATCAGAACTCCTTATTTTTTGGAAATTCGTAGCTGTCTTGTGCCCCCCGGTAACCCTGTGGATTAATTAATTATAGCGGGGGCGATCTGGGCATCCCCCGTTATAATACATATTTTCAATCAGCACTATCGTACATCACTGTATTACGTAGTGCGAATGAGAATGACTAATTAATTATAAGAAAATTCATAATATAGCAAACGTATTTGAGCAGCTTACCACACAGAACTACTCACCCCTTTAGGTACGTAAGACAGAAGACAGAAAAAAAATTCTTCAAATATGCCGATGCTATAGCTGCTTAATTTAATGCCTCACAGCCAACACGCCAGGCAAGAATGTAATTTCTTGATGTTTCCCGAAGAAAACATAAAACCGCACACACCGATGTTCTTCACAAACACAATAATTATTTAGGCACAAGAATCACTGCAAAGAAAACTGAAACGATCAAGTAATTCCCTGAATAGGGAAATTTTTAAGAAAAACACGCACAGCGTCACTACCCGATTTTACAAGGCCCCAGCGCCATATTGCTTTAGCTACAAGTTTCAATATAAGCCAGTAATTCACTGATGCTTCACGAAAAATTGTCATAAAAACCGCACACACCGATGTTCTTCACAAACACAATAATTATTTAGGCACAAGAATCACAGCAAAGAAAACTAAAACGACCAAGACATTCCCTGCATGGGAAAATTTGTAAGAAAAACACGACAGCGTCACTACACGATTTTATCGCGTCCCAGCGCCATGTTGCTTTAGCTACAAGTTTCAATATATGCCAGTAGTTCACTGACATTACACGAAAAACTCTCATAAAACCGCACATTTCTTTAAAAACAAAACTATTTAGACACAATAATCACAGCAAAGAAAACTAAAACGGCCCAGAGATTGTTATAGCTAAGAAAATCACACACTGCATCGCTTCGTGACTTCGATGAGTCCCAGCGCCATGTTGCTTTTAGTCGCAAGTTTCAATATTTCCTCATAGGTGGCTCCACTGTCGGTAGCGTCGCCAATGACGTAACGAATGCTTGTTTTAAATACTGAGTGCGGAACTACCATATTTTACAAGTATTACGTTCAATGAACGAAAGCGAGTGATGAATTTCATCAATAAATCTAACAGCTGGTGGGTTTCATTGTGATAAAAATTAAAAATCCTTAGAAATTTTCTTAAAGCGTTTAAAACATAATAAATCCTTCAGAAATATAGAGCGTTAATAAAAATATATGATGGAGAATTACAAAAGAATTACAAATATCGGTGGTCTCTTATCTCCACCATTTCTTATCGCACTAAATGTAATGGTATTTAATAAGAAATAATGATAATGACTATTCTATTCCTGGAGTTCTCTATACGATATAATAAAAGTGTTTTCAGTTACCACCGTGTGCAGCTAATAGTCGGAGGTGTCGAAGCTAATTTTATGTCAAAGAAACAAAATTGCAGCGTAATGACGAGTTTCGTTTAATAAACATATCAAAGAGACTAAATTGATCAAAGTGTCATACGAGTTCAAAGTAAAAACTTCATTGATAATGCAAATCCGTATCACCGACTGTTGGATAAGGTGAGACTAAAATAAAAAAAAAGAAAGACGAAGGAGAAAAGAAAATCGCTATTACAGTTCGATCCTGCATGCATTACGCGTCCCATTCTTGGCCGCAATAGGACGGTCGTCGCATCATGAGTAGTAAGAAAAATGACAAATACATTGTGGAAGATTACATATCAACGAAGATATCGCAAATTCTATTGACACTTATTGGCATGAAACCCGGCAGCACTAAGCGTGAACAGTTGTTAATAAACGCATTCTTGGTTTACATACTGACGACGGTTTTCATCGCAATATGTTTAGAAAATGCAGATTTAATTTATTCGCGAAACGATCTCTACGTAAGCATTAATTTGTCGATTTTTCGACTTTTTAATCTCGCGTTTGATTTACGCGAAAAAACGGTCATACAATAAAATTCAGAAATCGCTGTGCATGTAAGATTTTTAATTAAATTACAGGCACTCACTTACAACGCACCGTGTACCTTCGCCGTGACACTCGATTTTGTAAAATTACTTATATTCGTCTACAAGCATTCCGAACTCATTGAACTCTATAAATTTACCGAAGATACATTTTGGAATAAGTATTACAATGAGCTGGACAAAGCGATACTAGACAAGTGCGATACTACAAGTACCATTGGAATGAGTCTACTGGCTCTAGCAACAACTAGCGTTACAATGCACTATTTGACGGGACCTTACTGGGGTAAGTCCTGAACTATTAATCTTAAAGGATAAAGGAAGGTTAAAGGAACAAAGGCTTAAAATAATTATAATACCTAATTACTGCTGGGCGCCTGATGCGAAATAATAGAAATTACAAAAAAAATTGATATTCTAACTGGAAGTTATTTGTATTCTGCGTAAGAACTAAATTATATTTATACAATTTAGATGCCTTAGGAACAAATTCCACCGAAAGAGCTTTGCCATTTCGTGTAGTATTCGACTGGCCACTTTCAGTGACCCCGTATTATGAGATATCATATGGCATTGAGGTAAGTCTCGTGCTAATTATGATAATAATAAAAGTTATGATTGAAAGAAAAATTTCCATTGAAATTACCAGTTTGGCAACAGTGAATTAAATTTTTATTTTACTTCGCGTGTACAAATTTTTATTTCTACGGTACTCAACTTGATACTCATTCGTGTAATCTGTAAAAAAAATTAATACTCCCAAGTCATTATTTTGTATAATCATTAATGATAAGTTTAAATTATTGACGATGCTACTGACATTTATAATATCCATCAGACGTTTGCAACAATAAGTATAGATCTGTGCAGCATAGCGTTCGCCTCTTATCTATTCTACACGTGCATCTTTGTCGCGGGGCACTTTAAGATCTTGCAGCGCGAGTTAGAAAACGTGTGCGAGGTAGAACTCAAAAATACAGACACAAAATCATCATATGATAATAATGATACGAAGTTTGCATACGAAAAATTCAAAAAGTGCGTCGTGCAACATCAACTGCTAATTTCCTATTTGGGTCAACTGGAATCTCTATTCTCCTACATACTGTTGATGCTCGTATTATGTAGCGTCATAATTATCTGCTTTTCTGGATTTCAAATAATTTTGGTAAGTGTCATTATCATCGGAGGAATAGATCTTGTCCTGGGACCAATTAGATTTCCAATAATGAATTCTCCTTCGTCCTTTTCCCGAAGCACAGAAAAATTTTTATCGGGCAATCTATGCTACACGAATAAGTGCCTATGTGCAAAGAGTAATTAAAGGAGCAAAACGTAAAAAAAAAATGTTGTTCCACAGCGAAATATTTTGTTAACAGGAAAACGGAGTGACGCGACTTCATCGTCGAATTCTAAGCATAGAATTTATTATGGCTTCTGTTGTTGAAACACTCCTATTCGCTTTCTCGTGCAATCAAATATTGGACGCCAGCGCCTCTATCGGGGAAGCTGCGTATCGTTGCAAATGGTACAACTTACCGTGTGATGATAACGGTCGAGCACTGAGACAAGGATTGACGATAATGGTGATGAGGTCCTACAAGCCGTGTTCGCTGACTGTTGGCAAATTTTGTCCCATGACTCTGCAAGTCTTCACATCCGTGAGTATTGACGAACTATATGCACATCAAGTGTTTCCATAATCGGATATCCATTTTATATCATTGTCATGCGGTCATGGTGTTTTATATGTTATCTAATTACAATTTTTATATCACATTTGTCATAACTTCTGATATGTACGTTGCTCAGGTACTGAGTACAGCGCTTTCGTATTTTACCGTATTACGTGGAATGAACGAAAATCAATGAATAATTCTTCGATACGCTGCCGATGGAATATAATGTTTTCAATTTTATTTAACACCAATGAAATATCGTATGTCAAAATTATATGTGCTTGTTATTTCGATTGTTATCTGTGATGCAATGCAACTGTAGTGCATTGTTGTTCCATAATAATCAACATTAATATATTCATTCTTCAGGTTATTTTATTTTTATTTAAACCTATAAGTAATCAATACATTTTTTACAAGTCACGCAGTCATCTTTGCTGCTTGCGATTGAAGTTTACGCTAAGTTATGGGGAATTATGGTGCGGGGTTCGTGTCCGTGCTAAGGTTAATACGTTTAGTCCAGCCGTCTCTGTCGATTTTACCAGCTGATGTACGATTCTACACATGGGTATGAAAGAAAATAGTAAAAAATAATTTTTCACGTTACTGTTGTGATTATTTTTCTTCTTGTGCTTTTTAAAGCACATTTTTCGATTATGATTTTAATATCGGAGAACGTCGATAATGTACGAATCCCTCTTTACTCACGTATGGTTACTGACATTGATATCTGAACATTGTCACATCCACCAGATGGCGACACTGGTAACTTTTTGGTCGCTCGTTAATATGATTAAATGTTTTTATATGAATAATTAGTAATTATATAGCTACGGGTGTTAATAAGCTCCTCGTTGTCATACTGGTGCGAAATCTCATTATTTTCCTGTGCGTATCCTACGTGTAGAAAATAAATGTGATGATATAAAATTTTGCAAATACGTTGCTAATGGTTTACCATGTATCTCCATAATGCACGACTGTTAATGCAAATCGACTCAATCACCAAATAAATATTTATCTTTAATAAAAAAGCTAGCACAGTGTATTAAGAGAATAATGGATATGCCTCTCAATTAATTATCTATATTTGCTTTTCAAGTTAGTTTACACTCCCAGTGTTACATATAAAAAAATTGTCCATTAGAAACTCCACACTCCACAATACTTTTGCATATGCAAAATATGTTCCAAATTACTATTTGAATGGTGGGCGATGAAGAGCAATCATAACGCTGATAGCTAATAAACTTGATGATTGTGTATTTTATGATTTGCATGCAGCGAGTTAACATGCCAAGCACAAACACCAAAAGCATTGCTTTAAAGATGAACATTTCGTGACTACAATATTTTCATATAAATTTTTCCAATTTTAACGTCCATCAATAAAATTTGAAACTACCTGTCACCGATCAACAACAGTTAACAGCAATACATATAATTGTTGATGTATTAATGGAATTGTTCATTTTACACGTGGACAAGTAGACAGTATACGTCATATGTCTCCAGCAAGCGTCATATCGATACCCTAGAACAAAGATAGAAATAATTAATAAATTTCACACGCAGAGTATTCGCATGTCTAAAATTTTCAAAATCACCAAGAAATATTCCAGCACGAAAACGCAGTCTAATTATTCGTAAAAGATGTCGAGGACTGGAAATCTTCAAAGATGCTGGACCAGCGTATCCCAAAAGTTTATCATCACAGCATCCAGACACTCTACGCTGCCACGTAAGACGCCGTCCAAAGTTCCACTGAAACGCAATTTCTTGGTTTCGATGCAGGTGAAAAATTGATGGATTATCGATCACGTGGCTTAACCACTTCGGACCTAACTGAACGATATCTGAGACTTCCGGTTCCGTGTCTCTACCAAGTGACTATAAAATGCAAAAAACAATCAGAACAAATTGACCGTCATTTTAAATGCTGGCCACGTGACAAAGACGTATGGAATCGAAAGTCTTTCAGGATCAAAGAGCTGTCAAGTTTGACAAGCCCAACGTGTCATTAGTGTGTCGCCTATTGTAATTGCTATACGGCTCGACACTCGTTCTACAGTATCAGCCGTTATCAGAGCAGGATATGGACAGACGTAGGAACAAATTCTTTTCGATAAAGGTGACGAAATTTTTTTTGAAAATCGTTGGCATATGGCTCCCAGAAAACAAGCACGAACAATTTGTCTTGGACGTTTCTCTGTTCGTTACCGTATTTACCATTGTTATTGCATTCCTATTTGTGATGATCGATTTTTACAAATATTCATTTACTTTCAACGTAAGTACGATCGCTTATCGTATTTCAATTTCAAGTTTTTCTGCCTGTCGACTTTTGCACCTTCGTTCATCTCAATTCTGTCGCGAATATCCAGCCTAAACTACTTTTGCCAATATCTACGAAATTCCTCTGGATGCTTGCACTTTTCGCGTTCGACCACCTGTAGCATTTGTTTTGGCATTTTGCCTACAGTCGCACAGTCAAATCTCCTCGGAGTCATAATTTACGTAATCGGTCCAGATGTCTCTGTAAAAATAATTCAAAGTATCTACCAGAGATTTCAGTTTAAAATTGATGTAAAGTTTTATTAAATTTTGATGCGAACTATTTTGTGCTAATAATTTTTATGCACATTGTTATGCACCCTTCATTATCGTGTAAGGTCTTACATTTTTATATATTATTGTTATTCTAGGAAAAAATTTATATGACGTGCAATATATTCACAGTATGTATTATCTCATTTAAGCTATTAATGATTAGACTCAATCGAAAGTATTTATACGAACTTATCGATATATGCCAAAAGAAATTTTGGCACGACGATTACGACGAATTTGGTATTGCCATTTTGCAGAGTTGCGAAACTAAGTGTCTCCTTTTGATTACATCATTTATG
Source organism: Calameuta pygmaea (assembly GCA_031762395.1). Classification (NCBI taxonomy): domain Eukaryota; kingdom Metazoa; phylum Arthropoda; class Insecta; order Hymenoptera; family Cephidae; genus Calameuta; species Calameuta pygmaea. Next base: position 476,886 of record JASANN010000586.1, read on the forward strand.
GCTTTTGCAATAATGACAGCTTCTGCCTATGCTGTACGATCGATTATAGGTAGATATATTTAGCTTCTTGAATTCTGTATTCTCCAATGAGATTAATCTTAATCTTGTGTAACAGATAATATCGGTAAAACTGGAACAGATAAAATATTACCTTTTACATTGTGGCTCGATGAAAATTTTGCAAAATCACCATACTTTGAATTGTTATTCATTTTTGAGGTATTTCATCAAAAAAAAACGCTAATTATTGATTCGTGTATGATTTCAAATTATTTTTATTTTGGATTTAATTTTTATTATTTTTCGATTGCTGTATATTGATATATATTTTTTGACATTTAGGGAATTCTACTGTGTTTCTTGGGAATCGGTTTTTTTTGTATCGACAATTTCTTTTGTATAATCAACATTCACATTGCTGGTCAATTCAAAATACTGCAAAGCAAATTCGAACGACTGTGCGAGCCGAACGAAGGCGAAGACGGCAAAAGGAATCGCGAAATTTGGATAAGAAAAAATCCAGCGGCGATTTTTCAAAAATTTCGAAGTTGCGTTCAATTGCATAAAATGCTTATCTTATACGTGGAAACAATAGAAAACATCTTTACCTTCATAATACTCTGTCAGGTGATACTGTCAAGTATACTAATGTGTCTAGCCGGTTTTCAAGCAGTTTCCGTGAGTAGTTCAAAGTTTCATTATAATATAATAATAAGTATTTTCGCTAAACTATTACTTCAAAATATGAATTCCATTAATATTTCCGTTACAAAGGACAGCAATTCGATGATCCAACGTTCTATTTTTACTGCGTATACAATTGGTTGTTTTTTTCAATTGTTACTCTACACGTCAACGAGCAACGAAATAATAGAAGAAAGTATTGGCGTAGCCGATGCGGCTTATCGTGCTCACTGGTATCTTTTGCCTTTCGATAAGACAAGTAAAATTATCAGGGATGGCCTAGTGCTTGTAATACTACGAGCAAGACGCCCATGTTGCTTAACGGCAGGAAGATTCTTCGCCATATCCTTAGAAACATTTACAAAAGTAAACACCGATTTTAATAATAATATTGAAAAAAAATATCTTTTTAAAAAATGCCAACTTATTTACTTAATATTTTCAGGTGATTAGTACCACCATATCGTACTATACTTTGCTAAGACGATGTGAAGAGCATGTATAGTATATGAACTATAAATCATTATGATTCTCGATAACAAGAATATTTTATTGATAAGAAATAAATGCCAGAAAAAAGATGAAAAAAAGATTTAATCAAATTTGAAAAATTTTTCAGAAAAATTCACACTGTTCCTTCGACCAGAACTACTTGTCTGTCGGCTCTTCGTACAGTATAGTTGAGAGCAAAATCTTTCATGTAAATATATTTTGAAAGGGATCCTTGTGAAATGCAGTAATTGACGTACGGAAACTAATAATCTTAATTAATTTAAAATTTGCTCATCGCGTGCAAAATTTGGGAAAACACTATTATTCGACGTATATTGTATTAAATATGAATTATGCAGTAACTTACGTAATTCGATAGCTTCTCTTCTCTTATTTATTCATTAAAATCGTGACGTAGAGTGCTGCCGTACCAGTATACCCCGTAGCAGGTGGTACAGACTTTCCCTTATAATAATAATAATGCTGTAAGACAAGAATTAACAGTAACAATGATAATGAAGTCTCTGAAATTTCAATACACAGCTCGAGATTCTCGCATTGGTAATTACAGCTCTGAAAATAAACAAATCCAATGGTCAATTATCAAACTGTTGCCTCGGTATCTTGAAATATTTTAATGTATTATTTGTGACGTGATTTTTCGATTCATATAAAGTCATGTAAGACTTAAAAATATTTTTTAGAAAATTTTCGCGGGATCCCTTCGCAAAGGACACGGCCCTGACGGAATAGTCGTTGTCCGACGAGCGAAGTAAAAGCAACCAAAAACACGGGTTTTAAGTGTCAATGAAGAATATCTTTCGATTTATCGAAGTTTCCGTACTGCTATCCTGACGCGATGAAAAGGATGCTGCCTCTTACAGTCACAAGGCGACTGCAGCTACCGATTCGGATAACGTTTTCGGTTTCCGGTTCCCTTTCAGTCGCTACTCTGCTCAGAAGCTACGATTTGCTATTGTTGAGTCGAGGTGCTCGAATTTGCTTTGGGGAGACAGTATCGACGTATCGAGTTGCCCGGCAGAGAAGAGAAGCCGACGGAGACGTCTTGACGGACCGGCTGAGGTCCGGTTGAAATACCGACGCCCTGCTGGAGAGAGGGAAAAGGCTTTGAAGATTTATTTCCGGTACTGTTAAGGGCAGTGGAGGAAGCCCCTGACCTGAGTTAAGGACGAGGTGCCGGGCTGTCGGGCGATGTCCTGGGGAAGTCGCCGTCAAGGATCTCCGATTTTTTTACCGATTGGCTAAGAAACGCTCGCGATTTAGTTTAAAGGGACGACTCGAGGGAAGGATAATAGTTATTGGCTGTAAGGATCTCGAGCAATCGGAACGATT
>JASANN010000586.1:479514-492194 GCA_031762395.1 Calameuta pygmaea
TCCACTATAGTGCAGTTGCCCACCCGAGTGTCTCCCGGATGCAGTTCTCGGCCTTCACGGATCAGCTGGACCAGCCCTGGTGAGTACTCCCAATTTATTAATTGGTGAAGGTGTTTCCGTCAGAGCTTTCCTTTTGCAGGAGGTGAGACTCTCCCACCTTGACTTCCAGGTTGTACCGGCTCGTCAGTTTCCGGTGAAAAAAAAATTGGTCGACGCCCGCCTGACATATCGATGCACGGACAAAAGGTGGAACGACCGAAGATCAGTTCTCGGATTTTGCTTATCAGCATCGAGTAAAGAAAATGCGTAACGCACTGCAGCAAGTAGAGATTCTTAAAGCGAAAATAATTGGATTTGTATATTCTGTAAAGTAATATATTTTAACTAATGGTGCTCTTCTATCATGACAGGATATAATGGCAAACGTATACAGAAAAACAAAAAGATTCTTATCGCTTGATTAAAGTATCGATTTCCCATTAATACACTGAACGACATGCACGAGCTGCATTGGCAAAATATCTGCTAACTATTACGTCCTTCGGAGTGATATAACTTGTGATTACGTAAAATTTTTTGATATATCAAACACTGATACATCATAGTAATTAATTCCCTGATATTAATATCCGAGATCGATTGCTTTTGGGAATCATTCAATTTTCTTTATGAATTAAAAACTTTCACTTAGTTATCAACTGAGCACGTGTTTGATCAAGTGAACTTTATTCAACGTTATCGATTATACGTGCACTTTTAAAATAATATTTTATATTTTATATATAAAAGTTTTTTTTTTGAAAATTTACTAATTTTGAAAAATTTTTTATTTTATTAATAATTAATTGTCCGTGCAGATATTGTCTCGCTATTGTCATATTATCGAGTTCCTATTTAATGTAGCTACTGGCGTAAACGAATGACCGAGTGAAATTACAAATTTCATGAATGTTTCATTCATGACGGTGTTCCCGGCGTTAATAACGTAGTGTGACACGGGAAAGGGTAATATATACCGGATATTGATCACTGGTATTTCAATGATCGAAGGACGACGTGCAGACACCTGCCATTAGGAATATTAAAGTAATAATAAAAAATTAAAATATGAGGGAGAAGAACATACCAAAGTGTGATAAGAGGTAAAGATGTCATCGAACGAAGATAGTATATTGTTAATTCGAATTTTGAAAATTTCTTTGAAATTGATCGATATGTGGAAGACAATTTGTCAAGCGTATAATGGGAGCATTTTGGATGATTGTGATAAAAAATCTCATCTTTTGGCAATTTGTTTTTCCGTTTTGACACCAGCTGGATAAATGGATAATTGTTCCACAGGTCGGTAAGTAATGTTTTGAGTGATCGATAATGAAGAAATAGCAAATTATTGGAAAATTTTTTTTTACAAATTACATTGTAAAGTTTTTTCAAGTATTTTTTTGTTATTCATGTATGTCAGTGGTATTGACTGATATGTGTGACGATTTTTGAATTTTTTTTAAAATTCTTATAGAACATATGCACAGAAATTAATCGCGGGGAATTACCTGTATAATATTTTGCAATGCGAAATAACAATTAAAATAGAAAAAAATTTGAGTAATGATAAAAGTACTAATTTTGTTATGATACATCGAATTGTTATAGTTGCTAAAAATTTTTTTCAATATTCCCATTGATATTTCACCACACGTCACCATTAAATATATCATTGACGATTACGTTTTTTTTTTTTGAAAATTTCATACGTCACATATTCACACTCTATTTCTACGTGCATGATTTGTAAGGTCCCGGGGACTCTGGCCATAGTAACGTGCCTAGTGTGCAGCAACAATTATCTGGTAGTGATAAGACTGCATGCGGTATGCCAATTCAAAATCTTACAGCAGTAATTGGAGATAACGTGTAACGGAGACGAGCAGCATCCGATTCATATGTAACAGATCCAGATATTTGTACATACGAAGCTCATAGTGATTTCAAGAATTGCACAAGATTGCATAACCTACTGCTAATTTCGGTTGCTGAGATAGAAAATCTATACTCTTAAATATTTTACTAACCCAAGTATCTTACATATTTTATTCACCAGTCCCCCCACTGATTAGATAAGGAATTCCGGGCTCGATCTTATGTAATTATTGATATTTAATATCGATATTAAATAAGTTAATTGACTAATAATAAATCGTAGTCGTGACTATACATATACATATATACAGTATATATATTTATGTACTCGAAACGTATAACTGTGCTTTAAATTTATCACTATTGACGTTCACTTTAATTTAACTTACATAACTGTCAAAAATTCAACTTTTCACAGGATAAAAATTGCATATTTTTATTTTTCGTTTTAAATTAATCAACGCACCTTCGTTTACCCTCTTGGATGATTAACTCGATTAATTTTCATTTTTATTACATATTTCTTCGAGCAGCAGCAATGAGCTTCCCATGTGAATCATGACTCACGTCGGTAACTCGAGTCGTGCAAAAAAAAAAGTGCAAGGAACTGTCTTTTCCCTTAGACTGGATTTATGATTCGAGAGGCGTTACCGCGATGCAAAATTTGTGGGAAAATGACCTGCCGATCGAAGATATGAAATTGATCAAAGCACGATACGTCCCGTAGCCAGCTGGCATTGCTATCATTACGGTAATCATTGGAATTGAATAGTCGCGAAGAGAAAAGTGTTATGACAGTGTCACAAGTCACTGAAATGTCGCACCATCAAGATATAGGTGTGTCCCTTACGGTAATAAAATACTCTATGAAATTAATTGGATTATGGAAAGCTGATAATGCACTTGATATATTTCTCATGAGCTCAATTTTCATTTATACTATTACCATGGGGTTCGCCGGTATTGTATTCACAATAACTGACCTTTTTTACGTTTTCGATAACATTTATGTAAGTGACAGATATATATATATATATATTTTTATCATTATAAGTGTGATAACACAGGTGTGTGATGTATGATTATTTTTTATTGTATCCGAAAAAAAAAAAAAAATGTTATCAGTGCTTTGATTATGCTTTGCATATGTTGTCATGCGAGGTGAATTAATTTTCAGTCTGAAGTTGCGAATCTCATTTTTTGCCGTGTTCACATTCTTTATTCATGCTTGAAATTATTTCAGGCAGCCGTGAATGTTATTTGCCCAACGATTGGTATTTTTAATAATACTGTGAAATTAATAATCTTTGCGTTCAATCGACGGCAAGTTTTGAATATTTTAGAACGTTTGGAAAATTCTATTAAAAACGAAACTTACGAGGAATACGACATAAGAGCCGTTAAATATTGCGAACGTAAATGTATTATTTTGGTAATAACTTTTGTTATTCTGACTCAGGGAGCGGCTTCTAATTATGTGATACCGCCACTGTTTGGTGAGCGAATTATCAAATTTATATTGTATATAAATATTTAATCATTTTGATCCGAAATTACTTGGGACTCAATATTAAATCTCACCTTGTCTTCGCTCAATTGAATGTTTAATTTTGAAATTAATTTTTTTTTTACAGAAAATTTATCTGCCAACGCAAGTAGAAATTTACCAATCCCTATTCATTTTGGCGAATTCGCTTACGGCGAATCGCCTTATTTCGAAATTGGATTTTGCATCGAGGTATCTTATATCGATATGCCGAATACATATTTCCATTATTTTTTCCTTTATCACAATAATTTAATTTATTAATAATTAGTAGGTATCTAATTACCGAAATTTTATTTTTGTTTTTTCAATAGGCACTGATAGGCTTTAATTCCACAGTGTGTTTAGTTACGCTTAATAATTTTCTGATGACGACAAATCTTCATCTTGCTTGTCAATTCGAAATTTTACACAACAAACTCAAATTAACTTGTAGCAGCGACTTGAATGTGAATTTCAATACCTCGCGCGATGCTTACAGGAAGTTAAAAAAATGTCTAAAAACTCACGAAATGCTCATCGACTACACAGCTCAAGTAGAAAATGTTTATACATATATAATACTTATGCAAATGTTAGCATCCAGTTTAATAATATGCGCAGCTGGTTTTCAATTGTTTTTCGTAAGTATAACGTCAAATTTCGTATACATTTTTTTCTCCAAAAAAACTTTATTCTAGATTGTAATCGTACGTAACGATTTCAAATTTTCCTCTTTTTTTTTTCTTTATCAAGTTTTCTGGATCGATGCTGCGATTCGTTTTGAGTATCTTTTTCTTTCTGACGGCCGTCGGCGAATTTTTTATCTTTTCCTGGTCATGTAACGAAATCATCGTGGCGAGTGCGACAGTCGGTGATGGCGGCTACAATACGACTTGGTACAGTCTTTCGGCGACTAATTATGGAAAAGCATATCGAGACGGATTGCAATTATTAATTATGCGAAGTCATCGTCCGTGTTATCTCACAGCTGGAAAATTTTGTATAATATCACTGGAATCCTTTTCCGCGGTAAATATATGTTATGTGACAATAGAAAATTGTATTACATACATACATATATATATATACACACACTACCGCAATTGACCGTAATATCAAATTCGTCATTTAAGGTGATGACAACAGCAACGTCATACTTCACGCTCTTACGAAAATTCGTTGACGAGGATGAATTTCGTAATAAATAAAAATAAAAAAAAAGAGGACACTTAATAATATATTGATTCGCGTACACTGCATTATTACAATTAAGATTCCTGTATATACTATATATTTGAAATGTATATAAAGCGCAGGAAATCCATTATATTTCTCTAACGAATATTTTCTCTCTTAATATATCAAACCTTATGCGACCCATGAGGTTCGCCAAGAGTCCACTGCAATAAAACGTTCTTGCCGTAATCGCCATTCGATTGGTAAAATGGCCTTAGAGTATGATTACAGTCAATTTGCAAAATTATGCGGTAAGTCGTTTGCTCTTTTTTCTCTGCCGAATGAAATTTCACCGACAGTAAGAAACTGGTCGAGTTTCTATGATGACGTCAAACGAGAGTAGATATCGGTCGGTAAAATTTATGCGAATTTTAATGAAAATAGTGGGCATGTATTACACGGAAGATCCACGAGAAAGATTACTGTTACGTGTCGCTCTGATATACGCAATAATTGCAATTTTATTTGCACTTGCCGTAGAGCTAACTGACCTCTATCACTGTCTAGGAGACTTTTCGGTAAGTTGTTCGGCTGAATTGAATTTTAAATGAAAATTCGTGGAATAAAATAACAAAGTCGTATGCGATATTTGAAATAGAATTTCAATATTTCTATTATTTATCTTATGAAGTAGCAGTGAGAATTTATGCTTGAAAATAGACTTTTGGAATTTTTAACGTCTTACGTATTCATTTCAGGCTGTTATGTACAACTTGTGCTCAACAATGCCGCTTGTTATGGTTTTGGTGAAAATTTCCAATTTTTTATTTCACTGGAAAGTCATGATGTACCTTATCTCTTTTGCGCAAAATAATTTCTGGTGCGATCCTGAGGACGAGTACACTTTTGAGATAATGAAGCGTTGCGACAAATACGCGAAAATATTTGTCTATCTCTTTACGAATTTCGTTTTTTTCGCAGTACTGGATTACATTTTTGCACCAGTCGTGGGTAGGCATATCGAATTAGCATTAAAATAGTACCGTGTTATTATGATATAATATTATGAAGATTTTTAATCTTTATTAGAAAATTCGAAAATCTTTTTTTTTAATACTCTACAAAAATTGGCATTATCGCAGTTTTCATTGCTCGGATTACAAGGATCAAAGTCTGTTTTTAATTAATGAAATATGTCGTCCCACTTGCAGAAAATTTTTATAGAAACGAAACCGACAGAATTCTTCCATTCACACTGTGGGTCAATTTACCGGTCACTGTGACGCCTTATTATGAAATCACTTATACTATACAGGTATTGGATCTTATTACAAGGGCAATTAATATTTCTAATAATTAATAGTCATTGTCAACACTTTACACAGGAATTTGTACGTGCTTCTTCGACAACTTCATATCGGTCTTAAACATTTACGTAGCTGGTCAGCTGGAAATTTTGGGACATCGTGTCGAAGCTGTAGCAGAGACATATATAGATATAACAATGGAGGAATTGACGTCGGAGAAATCAAAATTGCGACTCTCGTTGACTTTAAAAAAATTTACGAGCTGCGTCAATCAGCATCAAATCCTGATATCTTATATAGAACAAATGGAACGTGCCTTCACTTTGATTCTACTTGGGCAAATAATACTTTCCAGTTTTGTCATATGCGTCGGTGGTTTTCAGCTTATGGTGAGAAACAATTAATAAATTTTTATTCTCTTTCATTGGCAGAATCGTTGCCCAGTTGGATTTTATTTTCTTACAGGCCACGATGAGCTTGCTTCGAAAATTTACATTTATTTGCCACTTCATGGCTGGACTCACGCAACTCCTACTGTACACGTGGAGCTGCAATCAAATCAGTGAGAAAAGTCTTTACATCTCGCAAGCGGCTTACAACACGCGCTGGTACCTTCTGCCGTACGATGAAACTGGAAAATCCTTGAGAAACGGATTATTATTTCTTATGGTGAGGGCACAGCGACCGTGTCAACTTACAGCAGGAAAATTTTCGCCAATAACGTTGCAAACACTGACTGCGGTAAAAAAAAATGGCAAATTATATAATGATAAAAACGACGTTATTTTCGTGTCAAAATATAATTGGTCGTATATGAAAAATATTTTTTACAGATATTAAGCACGGCTATGTCTTACTTTACAATGCTGCGACAAGTGAGCGAAGACGATGTGTGATCGATACTTATCAAAATAAAAATAAAATAGATAATCATTGCACAAGAAATCTGTGAAACTTTATTATATAATTTTTCCTCCGGGCCAAACTAAGAGTTAGGAGTTTGTTTACGAAGGGCTATTAGGAAAAAGAAAAGACACTTTTTATTTTAATCGACATACATATGTCTGGTAGCCATGTATTGTTGTCGTCGTTATCGAGAGCACCTATGACTTTGATATTGTGTAGATAAAATTATTATAAAATTTGCGCACTCGTTTTGCACGGCAAAAAGTATAGCTGAGATTTTATTTTATTACCATTGACGTTGACTTTTAATTTAACTTGCGTCACTGGCAAAAATTTAACTTTTCACGGAACGAAATCGCGTACTTTTATTTGGCGCTTTAAATGAGTCAACGCACCTTCGTTTATGCTTGGGTGATTAACTTGATTAATTTTTATTTTTATTTCATATTTCTTCGTTATTGGATCCCACGTGAGAATCATGACTCGCGTCGGTAAGTCGTGTCGTGAAAAAAAAAAAAAAGTTCCAAGCAACTGTCTTTTCCCTTAGACTGGATTTACGATTCGGGAGGCGTTACCGGGACGCAACGTTTGTAGGAAAATAACCTGCCGATCAAAGATGTGAAACTGATCAAAGCACGTTGCGCCCTGTAGTCGCCTATCATTACCATCATTACAGTAATCACTATAATTCGATGGTCGCCAAGAGAGCAAGTTGTGACAGCGACACACGTGACTGAAATGTCGCAGCGTACAGATATCGGCGTGTCGCTAAAAATAATAAAATGTTCTATGAAATTAATTGGATTATGGAAAGCTGATAAGACTACTGATAAAATTCGCAGGATTTTAACACATACTTGTATATTAACTCTGGTGATCGTCGGTGTGATAATATCGACAGTAGACATTTTTTACGCTTTGGATGACATTTATGCAAGTGACAAATATATATATATATTTTTTTGACAATTGCGATAATATTATGTAAAACAGGATTATTTTTATTGGCGTTTAGCGCTTTAATTTTCCTGTATATGCGTTGCGCTGTTAGCTTAATCTATTGCGAATTTTCTATTGTCTCGTCGTTATTGGTGTGTTCGCAAATTTTTATTTACACTTGGCAACATTGCAGAGAGCCGTGAATATATTTTGCTCGATGATTGCTATTCTCAATGTGTTCGGTAAATTGGCAGTCTTTGGTATTAATCGGCAGAAGGTTTTGGACATTGTTGACCATATAGAAAATACCATGAAAAATGGAATGAAAAAGGAATACGATATAAATGTGATTATAGATTGTGAACGTCAATGCGTTGCGTTGGTAATAACTCTTGGAATTCTAACTCAAGGTGCAACTTCGAACTACGTGATTCTTCCACTCGTGGGTGAGTAAATTTCAATGTTATCAAAGAAAATAAATATTTTTCCATTATTTTCAATTCGTACATTGTCCTTACGCTTCGTCATTTTTTTAATCGTCTGCAAGAGCCTTTATTTGTAGAATGCATTTAATTGACGATTTAATTAGAAATTTTTTTTTTTCTCTAAAATGATAAGAAAATTTCAATGGAAACATAAGTGAAAAGAGTTTACCAATCCTGCTCCACGTTGGCAAGCTGTCTCATACCGAATCGCCCTATTACGAAATTGGACTTTTTATCGAGGTATTTTACATTAGTCTGTCGGATATAAATTTTCATTCTTTCAGCTGTATTCAAATTCATTAGTCCACCGATAGTTTGTATTCTGAGCAAACGATTAACGAAAATTAATTTACACATTTTTGCATTTTTATTATACTAGATCATGGTAGGCGTTAGCGTTGCAATTTGTTCAGTTACGCTGAACATATTTTTGATGATAACGAATCTTCATCTTGTATGTCAATTCAAGATATTATACAACGAATTGAAATGGACTTTCTCAAGCTACTTGGATACAATCGATCCCAACGTCTCCCGTGACGCTTTTGAAAATTTAAAAAAGTGCATCAAAATTCACATAACGCTGATCGACTACACTGCACAAGTAGAAAATGCTTGCTCGTATATGATACTTCTGCAAATGTTATCGTCTGGTTTACTAATGTGCACATCCGGTTTTCAATTGTTCTTCGTGAGTACACGTATATCGATCGATTTCGCATATATATTTTTTTCCCCTTAATAAAACGTTATTCTAAATGGGAAAATTTCAAATTTGCCATTTTTCCTTGACAAGTTTTCTGGAACGATACTGAAGCTCGTATTTAAAACCTCCTTTTTCCTGACAAGTGTCGGAGAATTTTTTCTCGTTTCCTGGTCGTGCAATGAAATCAGTTTGGCCAGTGCGACAATTAGCGACGGCGCCTACGACACAGCTTGGTACGATCTATCCGCAACTGATTACGGAAAAGCATATCGAGATGGATTAAAATTATTAATGATGCGAAGTCATCGTCCATGTTACCTGACAGCTGGAAAATTTTGTATCGTATCGTTGGAATCCTTCAACGCGGTATATATACATATATAACATAATAATAAAAAAAATTTATATGACGTACATAAACTATAGCAATTCATTACGATATTCAATTCTTTATTCAAGGTCATAACAACAGCAATGTCATATTTCACGCTGTTGCGTAAATTCGCAGACGAGGATGAACTTACGTAATTAGTCATTAAAAAGGACCACCTCGATTCATACACGTGTACTCCTGTATTATGATTCCTGTGTATTGTCATTATCAAAAAGCATAAATTATTGTACACAGCAGAGAATCGAAAAATTTTTTAAATGCACGAATTTTCATTAAATCTCCTTTATTCACTTTTTTCAAAAGTACCGCTGAATCTTCACGAACTTCCTCAACAACTATTCCGTTCGCTTCGTCGTACCTTGGCGCAGTCTTTTTCAGATGGCTGTACCAGCCTACAAAGTTCTTATACTTGAACAAGTCATAATCAAAACTGTCATAGCTGGAAACAGTAACGAGCAAAAAAAGATCAGCAATAGTCAGATTCCTGCCGGCAACAAATTTCAGCCCTTCGAGAAACCCATTGAAAAGCTTCATCGATCTTAAAGAAAAGCAGCAGGATCGAAGGAAGTCCCAGCAAAAGATTACGGGAAACTGAAAATCAAAAGCACAAACAATCGATCATAAGAAAAAAAAACAATATTATTGTTTGATCGATCAGAAACTTACGTAATAATCAATGAAAGGCTGATACAGAGTCGTGACGTCGAAAAAGAGACGCTGATTAACCAGAGCACGTGCCTCGGGCTCTGCCGGATACAATTCATCGTTCTTGGCACATTTCTCAGCCAGGTGTCCAGCGATTGCGCAACGTGACAATTTTATTGCTACTTTATTTTTCCATAAAACTTTCTGATAATTTTCATACTGATCTCTCTGACAGGTAGAAGCCTTTGTCGTCAATTGTGGGTACAGCGTGTCGAATATTTTTCATGGGGAATTCAGGCTCGAGTTGTATTCCAGTTTTCAAGTTGACGAGCTTCAGGTTAAGGGGGATACCCACGGCAGCGACGACCAGCCAAACTGCCCTTAAGGGAGGACTGGTAGGTACGTAGTACAGGTCAATGGTCATCTTGCCTGAAACGCAAATGTTTTCACGTATCATTTACCTTTGGATCTTTGCGTTATTGCAGCCTGTGTTCGAATCGATTCCTTTTACTACGCCTGGGTGAACTGCGATTCTAGTTCGTGTGTATATATATATATATATATATATATAAGCGCAATGCTACATATAAGAAATAAAAATGCGAAGTACGAACAGCAGATGCAAATTGAGGTAGAAATGGTATTGTGGATGACATGTGTTTTTCCTTGATAAATATAGAAGGAAAGTTATAAAGAAATATAAGAATTTTTTATTAATATTATATTAATATAATTTTCATATTTATATTGGCCCATTTATTTTAATGCTCTTGAATTAGATTTCTCGTTAATAACATCAAGAGGATACATTAAAGGGATACCGAATGAGAGTCTATATATATATATATATCATAATTCTCGTTACGTCAGCACAAAGGATTACCAGCAGCCTAATGCTTGAAATATTAAGCATCCATTTAAATGTGACGTTCTGTGATGTTTTTAATCAGTGTTCAGCAGTCATGTGAATATGGTTAGATTAAATAGATTGAGTAATTTGGGCATCATTCACGTGGAATCTCCTGATCATACAGTTTGGGTGGGCAACGTCCAATTATATACATAGAATATACAGGCACGTGTCATGGTTAAAAGCAATTAGTTATAAGGGAAACGAGTTGGGCAACTGGACCGTACGCGAAATCCTTTAACACAAATCGGAGTAGTTGATTGCCAATTGAGTTAGAGTAAGTTGCTTATGATGCCTTAGAACTTTTAAGTGAAATTTTAATTTTAGTTTTAACTGCTATATATATATATATACTGTTTGGTTCGCTCGCGAAATGAAAATTGAAATAATAAACTTTTTTTACTTACTTGATATTTTTACGACACTAGTAGCTTTATCAGTAACAATTTGATAATCTGGCTTGTACTAAAGATGCTTGCGCAATGCAGTTTTGACGTGGTGGGATCAATCATCTTGAGTTTCGATATTTGCTTAATTATGGTTACTATGTAAGTTTTAGCACCTTTGTGTTTTATTAAGATAATTTTATTCGATTTAAATATATTTCAGGTTGATAACAATGAACTTTTGCTTACGTTACGTAGGGTGATAATAAGAGATGGTCTCTTATGTGAGTATAATTTTTATTTTATTATAATGCATTGTAACGCATTAGTATTAAGAATTTATGGTTAATAGTAAATAAGGTTGTTATCTAAAGAAAGCATTTTTTATGTGCTACTAATTTCGTTATTAGTTCGTAACGAGCATAGGATACATTTTAATAATTCGTAATGACGTCAGATGTCTATCTGTAACTATGCTGATAATGATGATACCGAATATATTTATCATGTACTGTACATTATACGAGTTGCATGATCTTCATAACGAATGTCGAATTATGCTGTAAGTCTTATATCAGTGAACGATAAACTGCTAAAACGATATCACGCAAACACATGTAAAATCGCGTCATTCTCGAAGTGGTCAGATAAGCAAGAAATTGCTAAAAAAATATATACGAAAAGAAGAGCACTAATTTTTGGACATAAATATCTATTAATAATAAATATTAATTTTCTTCTAAAAATAAATCAAGTATCTTTCCTTTACTTAAAGGCTTGCGTCACAAATTATAAACTTACAGGAATTTCTCGCAGGGGGAAGCAGTTGCTTGGCAGTACTCAAGACAGTGATTCTATCAGGTATATAAGAAGGGCGCAACTGGCTTGCAGCTGTCATTCCAGAGATGAGCAGGGAGATGCACAACGCTGCGGTTTTAGGCGATACCAAAATCATGGCGATAAATCGTAGCGGCGAGTCTGAAAGTAAGATTTTGTGATAATCGCCTTCGTCGACAATGCGAATCCCGTCGTAGCCGAGATACACGTGAACACTAACGTGTAGCTTGGTGGGCAGAGGTTCCCAAAAGCAACCCTTAGAACGAGACCGGGAAATATAGAACTTCTCAAGAATTGTTGAAAAATCCTTATGTTAAAACCTTTTTGAGACGTTTTTAAGAAAGTGCTTTTTATATATTTATTTTTTATATACTACTAAACATTATTAGATCTTGATTTACTTTCAAAATTTATTGAAAATATAAAATTGAGGCTAAATAAAAATTTCGTAGATTATAGGGAGTAGGTAAAAATTGAACTGAAAATGTAGAATATCGAAAATAAATTACGTTCAAATTGAAATATTTAATTAACATTAAATAAT
>JASANN010000587.1:0-13987 GCA_031762395.1 Calameuta pygmaea
CGGGCAATGCACTGGGTAACGTACTGACTCTGAAATTCTATTGACTGTCGGCTGGCATTCCGTTTCGAGAGTGCTAATCGATGCCATACGTAACAGGGGTATCTGTTAACTGGTGTAACTCAGATTATACTATCGAAACATCAAGAATTACGAATGTTGTGATTGCAGCGTACACGACAGCTCAGGCTAGACTACGACTGTATGGTCTTCTTGAGAAGATTGGTAGACAATGCTTGTATTACGATACGGATAGTATCATTTTCATTCGGCCGGACACTCCTAATTCTACAGATTTAGAAACAGGGTCGAATTTAGGCGATTTAACCGATGAATTAAAAGATTACGGAGAAGGTAGCTATATAAGCGAGTTTGCATCGTGTGGTCCCAAGTGCTATACGTACAAAGTTGAAACCCCTAAAAACGTTACCAATTATATTTGTAAAGTTAAGGGTATTAGTCTTAACTATTGTTACGATCGCTGAATCCGGAAAGTCAAGCGACGTAAATGGAATTTGTCATTGAGTTTGTAATAAAGGGATGATTCGTTGGTTCGATCTACTTTTCAGCACGTTCACGTGTTAATACAAAGCCTATCGAGTTTTATGATTTGTTGTTGTTATATTCTCTCAAAATGTGTCTTCGAGAATCAGGAAATATTCTATTTTGAAGTGATTCTTCAGTAGGTAAATCTTTTGGTAGTTTCGCAAACTCTATGGGAATCAATTTCTACGGTAAGTATTGAATAGAATTGTTTTGTTCGTTAATTTGATATTTTATCGCGTCTAGATCCTTTTGGCTCATTGGTTTTGTTTGTTTTTGAGTGTATGGTTTATCTAATTGTCTGAATAGTTTACATAATTGAACTTTCCTACCACTTCGTTTAGGCATAAGTCTGTACTTACTCAGGTCTTGTGTTCCTAGTATACCCGAGTTTTCTTTGGTATATGATTGAGTCTCAATTATATCGTTTGGGATGAATGACCAGTCTTATCCAAGTTCTGATGACGTTGATCGAAGTTTTGATTTTATATTAATAATTTGGTAGGATAAGGTAGAAGCCCTATATTCGGCTTCCGTTCTATCCATGAAGGTTTCGAGTAAATTGTGAATACTCTAATTTTGGTATCTTGGATAAGTTTTAGAGGTTCTTGGTATATTTAATATGTTGAATTTGACTTCATTCACGAATCTAATTCGAACTTTGATTTTGACTTCAATTGTATGATTTTGCACGCTCTACAACTCTCATGTTGTTCTCTTAATCTCTAAATCCACACACACCGAATGTGACTTCAGACTCCCTTTTTATAGCAGGAAAACTACTTCTGATTGGCCAATATGATTCCCCTTCTTCAAAATTACTAGCATATCGATTGATAATTAACCCTTTTCCAATAATCAATATACCGAGTCGTACTCTGTAATTTGAATCTCCTTAAATGTTATCCGAGAAGATTCAGACCTATCCTTTTATTGATTCCTTCATTGTTCGATATTAACAAAATATAATACAGTGTTTAATATCGTTAAAGTGTCATATAACAATGTGTTATTTCTGGATTATATGATTATAAGGATGATTAAGATTAAACGATTATAAGAATATGATTTGATTTGACTATTAATAATTATAAGGCGTGGAACGTAACAATAGCTTCTTAGTTATATTAAAATGTATAAGAAAATATGAACATTCTGATAAATGCTCACATGATATTCCAAAATTTTTAACAGAAATTGTTATGTTTGTGACGGGATATGACAGATTCTTATCGAATCTGCCATAATTTTTAAAATACTGATAGAAAGATAACCAGCTGTCAAACTGGCACCAACACCGCCAGAAAAAAAAGGTAGAAAATCAAAATAATCTCATCTGCTAAAAACCATATCCCTCTATTATCTTACAATTAGATCATTCTGCCCTTCTGTTTTTTTCGGATCTTCTAGCTTCACCACTAGCTACCTATAAGTATGAGATATTAAACGCATGAGTAGTGGCTTCTTTCGATGAGACAGAGGGGACCAAACTGGGAAAGCTCATAAGCGGTTACGAATTCTCTGATGAAAAGCCATCTCACTTGTTGCACAGGCTACGTAACTTGGCTGGAGGAAAATGTGGAGATTCCATAATGAAGACATTGTTTCTTGAGCAATGCACACACAACGTTAGGGGTATCTTAGCTATCAGCGAGGTAACAGACCTTTCTAAATTAGCATTACAAGCAGACAAGAAGTCTCAAGACCTAACATCGTTGCTGTCAGTACAATGGATGATCGTACTGCAAAAGGGGGCGAGTTGAAGGAGCTAAGAGAACTCAAAACAATGATTGAAGTATTATCGCGTGATATGGAAAAACTACGCAACAGTGGGCAATAAAATCGTTCCCGTTCTAGCGGAAAATCACAGTTCAAGGTACGCATCCCTAGTGACAATCTGTCTTATTACCATGATAAATTTGCAGATAAGGCTCGTAGTGTGAGGCGCCATGTTCCTGGACCACCATCGCCTAGTGATACCAGACAAAAAAAGGATATAAAGTTCCTAATAGACACAGACGCTGATATATCAATGATACGTAAGGCGCTAGGTAAAAAAAAGAAGCAAAGAATCGGAATTTAAATTTTTCACTGCTAACGGTTCACACATCAATACGTACGGAACAAAATTAGTCAACGTAGATTTAGGATTTCAAAGATAGTTTCCGTGGATTTTTATAGTAGCCAAAATCACAAAAATTACGATCTGATCTCATAACCCATCACAGTCTGTTGATAGATGGATTATACACAAATGAGAAAATCATTCAGTTTGCAGTTCTTACAGTTTCCACGATCTCACGCAGCAATCATTATGCACAGCTGCTAAGGGAATACGTTGATATTACGATACCTATAAATAGGAAGGAGCTATCACATCAAGTACAACACCACATCCTGACTCAGGGACCACCAGTTGCTAAGCCTGAAAGAAGATTGTCAGGTGAGAAACTTCATGCAGCTAGACCAGAATTTGATCACATGATTGAACAAGGAATCTGTCAACCGTCGATTAGCCAGAGGGAAAGTCTTCTATCATCTCGTTGCAAAAAAGGAACGGAGATTGGCGACCCTGCGCCGGTTATCGACGACTAGATAAGATCACGGTAGCAGACAAATATCTTATCCCATACTTGCATGATTTCTCAGATCGTTTGAATGGTTGCAATATATTCATTACATTGGATCTAACAAGAGCGTATCATCAGATACCTTTCGCGTCTGAAGATCGGTCTAAGACAGCTGTGATTACACCGTTTGAACTCTATGAATTTACGGTCATGACCTTCGGCTTATGCAACGCAGCACAAACATTTGAGAGGCTAATGCACACCGTTCTGCGAGGATTAGACTTTTGTCATTGTTACATAGATGATATCATCATAGCGTCTACCGACGAGGAGCAACATGAGAAACATCTACGCATTGTTTTTGACAAATTTCGGGAATACGGACTTTCCATAAATACAGCGAAATGTGTATTTGGCGAAAATCAAGTGAAGTATTTGGGACACCAATCGACAGAACTGGGACCAGACCACTCGAAGATCACATTATTGCAATCAAGGAGTATACCAAGCCCAATAACATAAGCGAACTTCGCAGATTTCTGGGTATCTTAAATTTCTATAGACGATTTATTCCATATGCTGCTACGGCTCAAGCACCGTTACACGACCAGTTAATAGGAGAGAGGAAAAAGAACAAACACCCTATCAGTTGGACTAAGGAAGCGAAAGACGACTTTGAAAGATATAAGTAGTAATTAGCAGAAGCATCATTACTAGCTCATCCGTTGCTGGACACTCCTTTAGCACTGCAAACCGATGGCTCAGATACGGCTATGGGCGCAGTTCTCGAGCAGTGGAATGATGGAAAATGGGAACCGTTGGGTTTCTTTTCAAATAAACTAAGTACTGCTCAAACTAAATATAATACTTATGATCGGAAATTGTTGTCTAATTATAGCAGTCTCAAGTTCTTCTGATTTCTAGTAGAAGGAAGAAAATTAGTCATTAAAACTGACCACAAAGCAATTACATACGCTTTCAAGCAGAAGGCCGAAAAGGCATTTCTAAGACAACTACGTCAGCTTGATTTCATAGGCAAATTTACGACCGACATAATCCACGTCGCCGGAAGAGACAATGTTGTGGCAGATGCGTTGTCAAGAATCAACACTATCAACATGCCAGCTATCGTGTCAACCGAGGAGATAGCAGCAGAGCAGACGACTGACCTAGAACTACAACAACTTCTTTAGTTCAATTCGTCATTAGAACTTCGTAAATTACGTGTTGACGATGCCGACACTGTAATTTATTGCGACGTCTCAACTGAGGAAATTCGTCCATACATTCCGTCTACACTGAGGAAAAAGATCTTCGATACTACGCAAAAATCTCATACAACGAAAGTTTATATGGCCATCCATGAATAAAGATGTAACAGGATGGGCGAGAACCTGTATAGCTTGCCAGCGAAGTAAAGCTTCAAGACATAATCGCAACATACCACGACACATTCTTGTACCTGATACCGGATTTATGTTCATATCGACATAATTGGACCACTGCCAGCATCCAAAGGATTTAAATATTGCCTTACCATGATCAAGTATACTAGATGGTCAGAGGCAGTACCAATTGTTGACATGACAAGCGAGCCAATAGTCAACATCTTTTATAGTATCTGGGTAGCCAGATTCAGCGCACGAACAATTATCACATCCAATCGAGGATCACAATTCGAATCAGTATTTTTCAGAGCTTTAGTCAATTTCATCGACGCGGAAAGATAAGGACCACGGCCTATCACCCGGTATTTAATGGGTTGGTAGAAAGATGGCATTGATCGCCTAAAGTAGCCGTATGAAGGACCGTTTGAGGTAATAGAGAGATTATAAAACTCAGTTTTTGTTATACAGATAAATAGAGAAAGACAAAAAGTCTCGATGGAGAGACTTAAGCCAGCCTTCTTTGAGGCACTTACAACAGCTAGTGAAATAACAAACAGCCAACAGCAGGAAAACACTCAACACCCCATATCCCTGCAAGGACAAACTAACCAGGATGTCCTGTTTTCATGAACGACAATACCAAGGACGCAGCATTCTCTAACTGGATGCGCATTGGACACAGAACTCCTGTGAGACCAACAGTATGTCCTGATAACCCGAGAACATATTCGAAAAGAGTTCATTTCCAAAAGTAACTTACTCTCTGCGAGGGGGTAGTGTAGGTCCAGCACGATCCCCTTACGGCTCTCAAGCCTTGTGAATGCACCTTTAAGTCTTGTTGCTAGCGTGAGTGATCACAGCGCCACGGCTAAGGCGAGGGGATATACATAGTTCTAGTCTGTTCTAGCCTCTAGGAAATGTACGCTTGTATTAAGTCTCGCTCTGGGAGTTCTAAAATAAAAATACCTCGGTGCCTTAACTGATAATAAGCAAAAATAGACTTCTGTATATTCCCAATAAATGTTGTGCAATTAAAAAAAAAACAATATAGTGTTGGTAATTCAATACGGATCCCTACATTAGTGTGACGACTGTTCACTCGGCACGCATCTGCCACCTACGGTAAATTATTAGAAACTAAGTAGATTTAAATTAATGTACTTTTATACGCGGCTCATTTCCTTCTCGATGATGGATACGTCAAAAGCCCCGCATAAGAGTATATAGCGCACTGTGGATGTGCATAATAGTATCTGAGAGAACTCCTCAAATCCTAAAATTCCTCAAAACTCCTATCGACCTCTCATAGCAACGCAGATAAACGAAAGGGAAACTGGACCTTTAAATCCTTAATATTATATAATACCCTTGAATCTAGTCACAACGACGACTATAAGGAAATAATATTAAAAATTATTACTTTTAACATTCTAAGAATCTAAGCTCTAGCTGTGGTACTGAAATCAAAATAAACAAGTGCTCAAGCGCTATCACCCGGCACCCGCCAAATACAATAGAAATACCAGTAAGCCGGTACTTGAAGAAACCGTTAATCCAATTAGTCAAATTAAATAATAAATCAAATATCAAATCGAAAAAGCGATGCTAACACCTTGGGAGAATAAAAATCGTTATCCCCACTAAAAATAACGTATTTCTTTCGAGGATATAAGCAGCGGCTTCGAGATTCCTGTACATCAAGGGACGACAAGAAGCAGTAAAGGTTTGGGGAAGTATAATCCTTAAGAATTAATTAGGAAATCTATCCTGCATTCCAGAGAGAATCAGTGCAACTATGTATAGCTATTTTACTGCAAACTATGGGAGCTCATCATTCGTAATACTTGGTCTCACGGAGGACTGTGTCTCATCTCTATATCAAGAAATATGCTATCCTTGTAGATCCCGTACAGCAAAGTCATAGTGTCGACGCTGTCAGGAATCGACCTAAATCCAGGTTACCAAAATCCACCTAAAAAGACTCAACTCCCAAAGTCATTGTGATAAGTAGCTGCCTGAATCGAAACCTCCCTAAAGGTAATAGGTTCAGCAAACGGGGATCATTGTGATCATCTGTGGGTCCTGAATCATTATCACTCCTACCATCAGCTGGACTATAGTCTCCGGGCGCATTGTGCAATCTGGAGCTATAGCTGCAGTTATCTTTTTCCCACTCTTAGATGCTGTTATAAGGAAGAGATGGACAAATACACTTCTTGTCGCCTACGGTACTATACATAATTAAAAGTGTGTGTGAGAGAATGGAATAGAAATTTAGTAAATTTCTAGAATGTAATTTATAGGACAATATAGCAAGATTATTTAACTTTGAAAATGAAGTGTTGCTTCCTATCAAAACCCCTGCCTAGTGCACAAGCTCTTTAAAAAGTTTAGTGATTCCTAATCCTCTTAAATCGCGAAAGGTCTCATGTTTTTTTAAATGATATTTTGCTTCTGTGTGTGTCTGCAATTTATTACAATTTAGGAGAAGAAATAATGCAACTCGGACCAATTGTTGTTACCCAACACGACGGTTATACGCAATCACCCTTCCCACCGTGTTATCACAAATTGGTATTACCCTGCTATGTCCCATTGAGTTATCGATACTGTGAAGTGATTTTTCGATTCACGGTGTTGCGCTGGGAGTCCCCTGACCACAAGTAGTTCGCGCATGTGGCAATATGCTAAGTCAGGACTTAGAGACAATTGAAAATTGCACAATAAACACATTTTCGGAAGTCCAGCTTACGACTGTAGCTCCGAAAATGGACAGTCTACAACTAATATTCGAACGGATAAGGTGGTCTCGCTGAGTAGATTCCGTACAAGAGATAGTCAATTACCGAACGGTACCCATACACACTCAAGTCGACGAACATCGACACACTGTATTTACTTTCTTTCTGTTTCAATAAACCTTAACGTTTTTATTATATTCACGCGAGTTCTAACTCCTTAACCGGCAACGATCTCTAAACCTTGCCCTAACCTCTCGACCGAACTCCTTTCGTGATAGAGATGTTACAGCACAACAAATTTGATGGCAACGCTGGGATCCTGCCAAAGTGAATTAGCGAAACGGGAAGTGCCTGAAGAAATAGAGCGGCCCGTATGGGAAAAAATGGGAAACGTTAAACGAAATCCAGAGCTGTACCCGACACAAACTCGTTGGATTGAGAACAAGGCCAGACTCGGCAAAGGACGTCGAGGAACAAACGGCAAAACGCTAAGCGGTAAGCGATTGCAAGGAAAAGTCATGCAGACGTTGTCGACCCACGAGACCACCCAGAGGGTCAACGACGCCCGGAAGGACGTCTACGACTGACAGCGGGATCCAGACATCGCCGCTACCGGGAGCCAGATGAGCAGGAGTCAACCGAGCTATAAAATTTTCAAATCCAGTAGGTAAAATTAGTCGACCTCATTCTTAAAGATAATAGTCTCTAAACGGCTAGTCGCGGTAAATCTCTGACACCCTCCGCACGAGTCGGCACATGTCGGGCGATACCGATCCGCAAACCATACGTAGGGGAGGTTCTCCCGGCTCACCGTTGGATAGAGAGAGAGTTAACGCCTTAACCCGATTGGAAGCCGCGGTCGGAGATATTACTTTTAGAGCTAGGAGAGCATTACGGACTTTCTCGCCATCAGGGCGCATACCCGCGAATCGACAGGCGGTTATCTCGGGTAGCTTAAACGCTCAGTTCGGGATGGTTGCGCAAAGGGGATCGGCCTTTAACGAGTACGACACTCTCTTAGACCGACTAGGCGATATGGCTACCGGAGGACAGACTCCCCCGCGGGGGTGTCGGACTCGATGGTAAATGAGGAAATCGCGTGTCTCCGCGTACGTACGGCCGTCTCAGATCCATTAAATGCGGTAACTATGGCCCGAGGTCCTTCCCTTAACGTAGCAGGGATGGGCCGCGAAAGGCGACCCTTACGGACGCCCATTCAGGATCCAGCTGACCTGGAAACGTACCTCAATGGGGAAGGACAGCAAGACGAGGTATACGAGTCGCAAAGACGGCGAGCCGAACATACCCCGAACGCGAGAAGAGACTTGGCGCAAAGCCTTAAGGAAGTAGGAGCGGACAAATATGAACTCATAACCGCTCTACGAGATCAAACCAGCGCGCTCACTAGACGCCTAGAACGGCTTGAGCCCGAACGGGTCTATTGGAACAGGTCAGGCTGAAGATGGCGGCCAGAACCGATAAGGAAGAGACGAAGCCCCCTCCCGCGACCGCTGTACCACAACGATTAGAGCGAGGGCTAGTGTTAAAAAACATCAAAACAAACCCTTAAATTTAATTTTCAAAACTCTTATTTGTTTGAAATGTTTACTGAGAAATGTTTGCCATTATACTAGATGGTGAGAGACGAAAGTTTATATTTTAATTACTTGTAACAATTTTTATTGAATTTTCAGAAATTAATGAATTAATTAATGAATAATTTCAGTATTCAATAGAAACAAAGAAAAATTGTGAACATATCGAATTGTCTCCTGAGACAGGAGTATTAATTAACGCCTTTAAGCTGTGAAAGCGTTAAAAAGGTTCAAGCACAATCTTCGAACGTTGATTCAAAGATTAATGTTGGAGTTGGTGGCGGAAGATCGTCTTAAAACTATGTCTGCATTGGGGCAAAATAAAAGAACGGAAATTCCCATAAATATAAGGGTAGCTATGTTACGTATGTGCAATACAAAAATATTGATATATGTTTCCCATGTGATTACAAAATTCAATATTAAAGCATTTAAGGTAGTTCTGTTGGTACGCTAAAGTCAGGGACTCTAGAGTCTATATATTTAAAGTTAAGCACTCAAAATACTATAATTATTATAGCACAATATATAAAAAATTCCAGTGTCACACTTTGGGTTGGAGTAACGACAAAACTACTTTAAACACATTTGCTTCTAAAACCATAGAAAATTTTAAGTAGTAAATAGAGAATAGAAAAATTTTTGTATAGATAATGAAAAAAATATAATTTATCTAATTCATGAAACCGTTACATTTGTAGGCTATGTGAACAAATATGCCAGGTTGAAAATTTCTGACGCAGAATATAACAAAATTGTGAATAACCAGTGCAATACACTGCGTCATCCGAAGCTTCCGAACACTAATAAAACGAATGAAACAGATTGAAACCAAGAAAAAATATTAATATAGAAAATTCGATGAAGAAAAGAGCAAAATTACAAGACATCGAAATTTTAAGACTACGCAAAGAGATAGATACGGAATCAGCAAATCAAAGCGAAGGAAGTGAAAGATTTCCTAAATCAGACAAGAATGGAAAAGGAATAACAAGAGAAGATAGAGAAAGCACAAATACAAGAATCAAAGAAAAACTGAAAGCAATGTTCGATAAGAAAAACCTAATACAAGAAGAAAGTTCTGAATCAGAAAATAAAAGCGAGGTTAGATCATAAAAGGAATATATTACAAATATAAGGAATTGATTTCAAACCCATATGATGACATTACAAGACGACACAACAGAAGAAAATTTAATATTTATTTAGAATCAGAAAACGAAGGAGAAAATAATGAAGGAACCCTGAGGAAGACAAGAACGAAAAGGAAAAAGAAAATCAGAACAAAGAAAAGACGAATGAAAAATCAATATCAAAATTAGTATCAAACTATGAAAGAAAAAAAGCTAAAATTTCGTCACAATCGGATATTAAAAATGAAAATAATAAAAGTATTACTGAGGTCGATAATAACAGAAAAAATTAGGAGCTGAAGAAGAAGGAAGGAATCAAAACCAAGAATTAACGCTTGAGTCAGTAGGCATACAGACAAAAGCGAGCGAAAGAAACAGAATTGATATACAGTTAAAATCAGGAAAATAGTAACGTAGAAAAGAAACAAAGAGAAACGAAAGCACAAGATGATAACAGAAAAAAGAAGAACCGAAATCTAAATTCAGGAAAAAAGCGTGCAGGAAAACCTAAAATTACTAAGATAGAAATTATCAAGAAAGGAACAATAGCTGGATATGAAGAAAATGAAAAGGAAATAAAATTAATAAAATGTACGAGACAATTAAGAGAAAGAACAATTCAAAGTCCTGCTGTAGTGAATAAAAAAAATAAAGGGCTAATTAATACAGAAAATTTCTAGTTAACTTTGTACATTTAAAAATTAAAAATTTCAAATGCACTCAATAAAGTCAATTTGTCCAACCTAGTTTGCTTAGTTTTAATTAAAGTTGTAACTAACTATAAACGATGTAGTAGATAAGCAGCAATGTTATGCAGCGTAAATGCAGATTCACAATACACATACGCTACTTTACTTCGTACAATATGATCTGTGTAATAACTGAAGAAAAAATCTAAGTCGTCCCCTCATTCTATCTGGTAGTATGGGAGTAACTTGGTAAATTACGTCCACACGTCAAGCCATCGTTTATCCGTTCTACACTGCAGAGTGGACTCAGTGTGGCAAATGACTAACATCTTCAAGCAAAGCTTTTCCCAATCCAATCTGAAGATTTGAATGAGTGTAGGCAAGAGTTTACAAAGCACTGAAAGATTCAAGTCACACTATTCGACAGTATGGGAGTAGCATGGCAAAAATGTGTCAATTACGTGCGGATATAAACCACAGGTTTTTTGTTTCGGTATTGCTTCAATATGGGATACGATTTTTAGCCACACATGTCCCATTCTGGTTACGCAGTTATGGCCCACACTGCACCCAGACAAGATCTGTATTCTCGTCCCATATTATTCCCATTTTATCCGCACACTAATTATTTTTAGGCGGGGCGGGAAATTAACTTTGCTAGACGTGAAATAACGCCCTGCATGTCACACATACGCTATACGCAGTACCGTTTAGCTACCGTGTTCACTCAACAACCTACCAATCAGTGTCTGTTTCAATCTGTTTCCTGCTGTAACATGTAGTTTTTCGCTATAATTGACTACATTTATACAATTTAGTTAATACTGATCTAAAGGAATAGACAAATAAAACATCTCAGGAGTCCCGCTCAGAGATTCTTTCTATAGAATCGTATTCAGTCGACCAAACATACGCTAACTGCAGCCGTTTACCAAATGTTTTATGCCTCTAAAAAAGTCTCGACGCGCATGTAAAGAAACCCAAGGGTTGGGTCGCCTGATTTATCGCACGAATAAGTCGGCCTCCAGGGTTTCGAATTGACCCTCGCCCATCGGGGCCACGCGACCACCCGCTCTATGCCCGCTTCATTTTCTTTATCCTCGTTTTCTCCCCACTATCTCTATTAGATAGATTTTGGAGAAAATAGAAACAGTGTTCGAGTCGAAAAGAAATTATAATAAATAATAATTTTTCACCGCTCAATAAACAGTCTCGTCGATGTGAGAACATATAATCTTAAGAGATACACGTAATAACGTTTGTAACTCTTTATACAGATATGAGCAACGGAGGGTCTTATTTCGATGGATGTCGCCGAGGCAACTACTGCACAAATTGTAACCGAAGTAACTGTATCGAGAAAGGAGAATAATCTGTCTCTAAACTCGATCTTTCCTCACACTGAAAAAAATTCTCCGTCCAATTCTTTTTCAACAGTCGGATCTTGCGCGTCGGGACAATTCCAGCAAGACCGCAAGTATGTGCAACGGGCCAACGTTCCACCGCAAGATGCATTGGAGGCAGAGTCTCTGTCGCCAAATGCAGTTATGGAGTGGAAAAATATATGTATGACGGACTATTCTACAGGATCTCCATGTAGTAGAAACTTCGAAATTTCGGATATCCTGCTTTCCGACTGTAATACCGTAGTGACCTCTGAGTATTGCTCCATCAACATCCCGAAAATATTTGGGATTGCACAGAATTGCCAATAGGGAGAGGACAGTCGATCGTGTTCTCACACCTAGAAAATCAAAACGAGGAAATGGAACGGAAGTTCCAGTAATCGAAGGAGTGTCATGATCGATTCTGACGACCGACTTCGATACAACCTGCGTGGACACGCCGTTGATTCGGAGGGATGTAAGCTCGCTGAATTATTACAAGACACCTCACTGCTGTCGGAGACTTTGGAAAGATTCAAGAAAATGAAAGTTTGTAGCGGTCTCGGCGCTGTCAAAGTTTATCATTTGCCCGGCAATATTGTTTTTAAAGATTACCTTGATCGATGGTGTGATACTACTGTACGTTGTTATCAAAACAAAAACGATGCGAAGGGTGCAAGAAAATGCGCCAACGAATTTTGCGACGGGAAGTGAGGCCTCGCCGTGATTGAAAATAGTTATTTTCTTACCGTGGGCGTAAAGTAGAACTTTACGCCCGCGGGTGATCGAATGCGCCTGAGGGCCGGCGTAGCCGGCCCGAGGGTCGCGCGATACCCAAGGGTGTACAGTTGTAAGCCCGCGGTGCTAACATTATTTTATTCACGTCTGAGCTATGATAGCCACTTTATTCCCTGAAAAGCAGGACTAAAGTAGCATTTTATTCCCGCATATTTGGTTTTCCCGCAAATTTATTTTATTCCCGCATTTCGCGGGAATAAATTTATTTATTTTGTATAAATTATTAAAATGATTGTTATTTTATTTTATTTAATATGAAATTAATTATAACAAAATAAGTAGAAATAATAAAAACGTATATTTTCCATTAAAATGCCGGTGGCTGAGTTGATTCCACTTTTCAAGAAATAAAGTGGCTACATAGTTTAGTCTTGAATAAAGCACTATATGTAACACGAGAGTAAAGTCGGTTATTCCCTCGGGTGATTTACTGCCCTCGCTTCGCTCGGGCAGTAAACTCTCACCCGCGGGAATAATCAACGACTTTACTCCCTTGTTGCATAATGTACTATTTTGTCATAGTTTGCGTAAAGTACGCCACCAAGATTGGAGGAAAGGTCATTTGGCAGAATATTTTATAAATTTAATATAGAATGAATTGAAGAGAAGCGGTGAAGTCGGGGTGGGGCGGGGAAGTCCAGGGGCGAAGCCCCTTGTCGGGGTCCAGCGGCAAAGCTCCTGGTGGGGGTTGAGGGGCGAAGCCCGCTCATCGAAAAAATTGAATTAATAAGTTATCTAGAAGTAAAATAAAATAAAAATTTATGTACAATTCATACAGACCTCTCCCATAAAAATGCACTATAAAAAGCTAAAAAAAGTAATAATTCGAGAATAAAATAAATAAAGTGAAAATTTATATCATTATATGAAAGTATATTTTATATTTGCGATTACAAAAACTATATTGCATCAACAAAATAACTATTACAAGTTATTCGAATTTATTTTATTTTAAATGTATTGTAACGTGGCGTCATGGGCCCGAGATGGCCCGCCGCGTTACATTAAGGGTCACGTCCCCGGGGCTGAGTCGAAGGGTCGCGTGATCGGGTCGGGAGGGGGTTCGGTTATCGGTGGCGGTAGGGCGGATCGGACGGCTAGGCAAATGCGAATAAGATCCCACGCCGATGATGCCGCCGACCGCCCGC